>CM061268.1:88386622-88956622 GCA_030848825.1 Tadarida brasiliensis
AAGATGTGGGCAGGGTTAGCAAGGCACCTCAGGGCCTAGCGACAGCAAGGAGCCTTGCCACACACAGGTGGGGGCCACCTGGCAGGGAGCAGTTACCAGAACCTGGATTCGGTGGCCGTAGGAGAGACAATGGCACCAGAGCGGTGGCCTGTTACAGAGGGATGTAGGCAACCCATAGCCCAGCAGGTGGGAGCAGAGAGAACCGCCTGACCCTGGCTCTCCTCCTGCACTCCGGCCTCTGTGCGGGCCCCTCCACCAGCCAGGCCAGAGGGAAAGGGAACCCACTGCCGAGGTTCATGCAGGCCAGCCCCCAGGGCCCAGAGCAGGCAGAGCGAGGAGAGCAGCTCTGGGGGGCCAGCAGTAGCACACAGTGTGCCCACTACAGGTGACGACATGGAGGCTCAGAGCAGGTAACTTCAAAGGACCAATTAGCGAAGCCAGACCGAACTAGCTTTTCTGACTCCGACTCCAAGATTCTCCCCAGTCCTTGCCCACAGGCCTGTTCCTCCTCCCCAAGGTGGAGCCTGGGCTTCTTGGGACACGGAGCCTAGCTGGCCCTGGAGGGCCTTCTGACCTGTGAACTCAGCCGGGGCGCCAGGCTCTGCCTCCCCTGCTCCAGAGGGCTCCCTGTTGCTTTAAGACCCCTCACCCTTGACTCTAGCCTACTTCACCAACACACCTCGGGTCTCTCCCAGTCACTCCAGCCACGTACCTCCTTCCAGTCGCTCAAAGGCAGCTCCCGCCACCTGCTCACGCCGGGGCACTTCCCTCCGCCAGCAATGCCCTGCCTCTCTCTCCGCCTCGTCTTCCCTCTGCTCTTGCCAAGACCCAGCTGACATTTAAATGCAGTCCCACTCCATACTGTCTTATTGTTCCCGACATTTTCCTTTTCATTTCCCATTGAGGGTATAAATATAGATTGACAGGTGCTACCATTTGTTGAGTAACTGTTTCTCCCACAAGCTTTTCAGTTCAATCAGGGCAGGAACTGCATCTGTTTTGCTCACCCAGGGCTCCCCGCAGTGCCTGGCATGTAGTAAGTGCTCAATAAATATGTGTTAAATGATCGAGGGAATTGGCTCAGTGACAGAGGCTGAATCTGAGCTGGAGACGGAGTTTGCGGTGCCCCAGCCATCGGGTCAGATGCCCCCACACGTCGCTTTTCAGTAGAGCTCAGGACTCCTCCCTGCCGACTGAGGGTGCGTGGAATGCACCAATACACCACCACAACTTTGGTTAAGGAAAATGAAGAACACTATCTTCGTGAGACAATGACAATATCTTTAGGAGGAGGAACGCTTTTAAGCTCCTCAGTCACATACCTCAGGGTGGATGAGTTCGTTGGATCCTTTGATCCTTTGGAAAGCGTGAGAGAAAGGGTGCCTGCAAGGAGGGAGAAGGCCTGTCAGTGAGGAGGCCGGCCGCAGGCTCCAGCATTCATTTCCCCACTTGTTGAGCATAAACTGTGTGGCAGACCTGTGCCCGGTGCTTTGCAAACAGTCCCCCCAATCCTCACAAGCCCCAGTAGAGGTAAGTATGCAGCCCCCGTGTACCCAGGGGCTACCCAAGCCCCCATGAAGGTCAAGCGACTTGCCCGAGATAATGCATACGTAAGGGGCAGGACTAGGATTTGAACCTTGATCTGTCTGCCTCCAACATGGCAGGTTTTCTTTTTTAATTAGACAGTTTCTTCCAAAGATCATAAAATAGCATATGGAGGAAGTCATCAGTGTAACCCTCCTGTGGCAGGAGGACAGGATCGACTCAGGCAGGTGTCTCCATCGAGAGCTGCGGAGGCCACAAGCCGGGAGTCGATGTATCTGCCAGCCGCAGTAGTAACAGCAGCAGTAAGAGTAGCAGGAACAGTCCCAGCAGCTGCTCATTAAGCACTGTGGCCAGGACCGTATCAAATGCTTTACACAGACCCTCTCACTTATTTTCCACCTCAGTCCTAGGAGATCAGTGCCTTTATTGCCCTGATTTTCCAGAGAAGGAAGCTGAGGTCGGTGAGGGTAAAGTCGCCCAGCTAGTGACGCAGGAGGCAGACCCGAGGCCTCAAGCTTGGACTCTGCTCTCTACTCCGTGGGGTCCCGCTGCAGAACCCGCCATGGGGGTGCTGCTTGCTCTCCGGGGGGAGAGTCCTTGACCCCCCCAAACGGCTGCCCACCGCCGGGGCACAGCAGGGCCCCTCCTGCCCTCCCCTGCACCTCCCCACAGCCATGCGGGCAAACACCCTTCCTCTCCCCAGGCTGGGGACGCCGGATTTGCATAACTTAATTAAATTCTGCATTTTCCTTTGCGAAGGAGCAGGCCTATGAAGGATGCTGAGTGCCTGGTCTTAAGGCAAATCAACGCAGATGATGAAAGAGCCCATTTCGGTTAAGCAAATTATGAGGAGGCGGGCAATGTCCTCACTCTAATAATTCCCCGTGAATTATTTATATGGAAACTGCAATTACATCGGGCAACACAGTGTTGTGTGCCTAAAGCTCACTTAATTACCCAGCCACCTGTTGGGGCTCAGGGTCCTGCACTGGCCCATTTCCTTCCCCAACTTCTGGGAGGGCAGGGTGGTGGGGACCTGAGGCAGGGGGCCTGGGAGGGAACAAGGGCTCTGAGCTGACCTGAGCCCCAGCCTGCTTCCCCTGGTCCAGCCTGGAACTAGACTCCCCATTCTCTAGGGCCGGGGCAAAGCCTGGTCCATCAATGCCTCTAGATCACCCCGAAAAGGAGATAAGAAGGTAGGGAGTAAGACAGGGGGGCCAGAGAGAAAGGAAGGAAAAAAGCCCCACACCCTTCTCAACACACCCTTCCACCAAAGCAAAGAAGACTCCTTTCATCAGGGCCCGGTTGTTTAACTGGAAATGAGGGTTGCCATGGAAACCATACTGTCACAGTATTTCCCACCACTTGCCAGCAGGAGAGGCCGCTGATGTGGAGAGGAGGCCCCTGGCTGGGTGGGGAGGTCAGGGAGGTGGGGGCGCATTGTTGGTGATCCGTTTGTTGAAACACAAGTCACATAGGCCTGTCCCTCACCCAGGGCACCGCAAGCTCCTCTCGCTCTCTGGGCTCACGGGGTGGGGTGGTGGTGACCATCTCCCTCGACTCGCCCCCTGGGAGAAAAACATTGTAAATGTCAGAAATGTGATGAAACTGTCAAAAATACATGAAACCGGCTCTATAATAAATGGTGAAACATACGTCCTTCTTTGTTCTGTGACTGTAAAATCGGGAAATTTCTTCGAGACAAAGTACAAACCAAGGGAAACGATGACTTCTGGGAGAGGTCGGACCGGAGTCGGTGTGTCCCGAGATGGGAAACTAGCCCTCCGGTCGTGCCCGCATCGGAACCAGGGTGGTCCCGGGCCCAGGCAGCAGGCACAGGTCTGGGTAAGGGGCGGGCAGACAGCGAGCTGGTCCATGCACCAGCCTGGAGGTGGGGAGGCGGTACGGAGCCCGAGGGCCGCCTGGCGACCCAGGTGCTGGGAAGTGGCCGGGCCCTCCCCTCTCTACTGCTCCTACTGTATCCCTGACACACAGACGAACAGAAATGTCAGCTATGGCTGTGGAGTTCAAACACAATGACTGTAACTCTGATTTATCTCACGACGAATGACACACAGAGTAAGTGGATCAAATCATTGTATTTAACAGTTTCAAATAACGGCAATAGCTCACGTGTGTGGAGCGCTGCAAACATGCCAAATACCACGTTGAGATGTGTTTGCATTTATCGTGAATCCCATGTTGGAAACAAGGACACGGAGGCTGGGCGAGGGGTAAGCAAGTTCCCCTAGCTTTCCAGCCAGCTTTTCCCGCAGCAGGCACTCAGACCCAGGCCTCCCGCCTCAAGCGCTCACCGTGAGAACAGAGTTCGCAGATGAAATCCCAGCTTCTCGGGGAGTCGAGCCCCGCCCCCGTCACTACCGCAGTCTGTCTCCATCCGGTCCAGAACCAGCTGCCTAGCAGGATGGAATGGAGTGTTTTTTCTCCTTTAAAGATTTACCATGTGTAAATGTATGAGAATATTAAAGGCAACAATTAACTTTATTGGAAACCTTATATTCTCCAGCCTCATTAGAGCTGCCAACAAGATCTATTATTAGTATTACTATGCAGATACTGTAATAAAAAGGGTATTTAAAGTGGACAGTTTGGCAATGAAATAAAATAGCTTTTCTCTCTCTTTCTTTTTCTTTTTAAGATATGTGTGTGTATCAGAGATGGCCTGGAGTAAGGCAGAGGTCTCAAGGAACCTGAGGCCTGAGGAGCTCATAAAATGCTCCTGTACCACCATCACAGACAACGGGGGCCCCTGGAGGTCACGGCCGGCCTCCGGTGGTTTGGCCCCAACACCACGTGGAAGAGGTGATGTTGGGAGGTGGGAAAGCCCAGCTTGCTCCAGCAGAGGTGTGGCGGGCCCAGCTGCTGTCTTTGCTCAGCTGTGAGCACCGAAACGGATGTCTAACAGAGGCCTTTCTCCCGGCCTTCTTTACCCTGGCCGGCTTCCTGGGCTCGCTCCTACGGGTGCCTTCCTCGAGCCCCTGTCTCAACTTGGAGGGCTTCCTGGACGAGGAAGGACTTTCTCTCAGGCATTTCCCAGGAGCAACTGGCCTTCTCATTCCTGGGCCCGCTTGCTTTGACGACACAGAGAAGTCACTGTCCTCCCTCCGCGCGCTAAGAAGCCCAGAATGGCTGAGCCTGGAGGGCTATAGGCCTTGGATCCTGGGCTCGCGGGAAGCATGGACTGCTGCGTGGAAAAGTCTCAGCTTACTTAAAGGCTCAGTCCTCCCGTGAGGGCCTAGTTGTGCAGCCCTCAGCCCCCGCCCATGCTCACGATGATTACTCTTGTAATTAATGCTAATAGTTACCACGGATTGCATGCCATGCATTTGCTCATTCAATCTTCACAGCAACCCTGTAGGGTAGTTACTGTTTCATCTTTGCACCGTCAGTGAGGAAACTGAGGTTCTGGCTGCTGTTGGAACCCAACCGTCATCACTGTTGGCATGGGCCTTTGTAACAGCCTTCTAACATCTCCCCAATGCCACCCGTGCCCCTGCAGTGTACCACACAGAGCAACAAGCTGTACCTGGGAAACGGGTCAGCCTTCTCTGTGCCCCGGGGCTTTGCACTAGCTGTGCCCGCGTTCTCAATAGAACACCCCTCCTCGTCATCCTTCAGGCTTCAACTCACAGAGGGCTTACCTGGCAACCGTCCAAGCATGCACCTGCCTGTCCTATCCTGCACACCATACCAACACATGCCCTTCTTTTTAATATATTTTTTTCTCTATTGATTTTAGAGAGAGGAGAAGGGAGAGGGGGAGAGAGAGAGAGAAACATCGATGAGAGAGAACATCGATTGGCCGCCTCCTGCATGCCCCCCACTGGGGATCGGGCCCACAACCTGGGCATGTGCCCTGACCGGGAATTGAACTGGTGACCCCTTGGTGCATGGGTCAATGCTTAACCCCTGAGCCACACCGGCCAGGCACCACTACAAGCCCTTTGCCCCCACATGTCCACTCTACCACCCATGCCTAGAATAGCACCTGGCACAGAAGAGGTGCTCAGTAAGTACCTCTCGAGTGGATGCTGGCGACTTGTTGGGGTGCGTGCTCCAGGGCCGGAGCAGAGTCAGAGGCGGCTCTGCCTGATCCTTCACCACACAGCATGTGTGTCTCTCTGGGGTGTTCGGTGGACGATGAGTGCATGGGGGCTGCCCAGTGCCTCTCATGCAGAACTCACCAAGACTCCACCTGTAAATCCTTCCAGGACTTGCCTGGCAGCCCACACAGCATGAAGGCCAGGTAGGACGAGTCCACAGCCTCGGAGGACAGCGAGCCCGGAGGAGGGAGAGCGAGGGCCGAGAGTAGAGTGCCAGGGCTCAGTTCCACGAGGTGCTGGGCTGGAGACCGGAGGCCAGGGCCAACAGGCGGGCACTGCGTGGCTACTGGAACTCACTCCAGGTCGCCAGGCCCAGTGAGCCCAACGCCCACCCCTGACTCCTGTTTCCTCCTCCCCTCGAGAGACACAGAAGGGCTGTGGCGCTGTGGGGACGCCTCCAGACACATTCTCACTGTCTGGGCACCTGGTTTGCAGGGGCTACTAGAACTCTCCAGATCCGGACTTCCCTAGAGGGATCCTCTTACCCTAACACACCAGAGGTCAGAATGCCCAGGCTCGCTGTGCTGTGCCATGGTGCCACTCAGATTGCACCCGCTCACCTCCCATGCCCAGGTAAACCTAGTCAGCTGTGCCCTGGGTCTGTGACCGGCGAGGCCGTCTTGGCTCTCACGTTCTAGTTACACTGGAGTACCTGGCGTGCTGGCAAGTCACTGAGCAGAGCCCTGAACCACGGGCGATGGACAGAAAGCAGCGCACACAGGGCCCCCTCCCTGGGCCGTCCGCAGTCTAGCTGGGGACAGGACACACAGAAGCATGCTCCTTGACTAGCTGAGAGCACGGCTCCATCGGATCCAACAGACACATGTTCACGTCCTGACTCAGCTACTCACACCTGGGCCACTGTCTCAGCCCACCCATGCCCCGGGATCCCACGTGTCCACACACAGGGCGCTGTGAGAGCGAGCAGGCCCTCCGTAGGTGGCTGGCACTGGCGTGCTCCCCCAAGGGCCGCAGCGGCTCTCGTTGTTACAGGAAGCAACCCACAGGCCACGTATTAAGAGGTACAAATTAATTAATTTCAGGCTAACGCGGCTCGTAAACGCCGAGAAGACCATGATGGAGGGATGACAGTGAACAAGGCCGTCAGGGCAGACTTCTTGGAAGACATCGTTTGAAGCTCAAAGATGACTCTCAGCTGGCGATGTGATCTCAGCGGAGACCTCAGGCGTGATTTCCAGAACTTCTCGACTTTTTTTCCAGCATGACACCCAGAGACACCGCCACATTTGTTCTGCCCGCTGGCGCAAAGAGCATGGCCTCCTCCCAGCAGGGGGCACCTGTTCGGACTGCCCCGTCCACCGAGGCATCTCCAGGCAGAGGGACTCTACCAGCACACAGGTGACCTTCCTGGGGCTTCCCAGTGCCACAGCACACCTGCTGGGAAGTTCAGCCTCAGAACCGGCTCATCGACTGACAGCTGAGAAAACGGATTTGGGGAGCAAGAGTGACTTGGCTGCGGCCACACACTTGGGCAGAACCCAGCGGAAAGCTGACATCCATATCTTGTCTGCTCTTAAAAATGGGAGCACGGCAGGTCAGCAGTTCATGCGAGAAGGTCAAGGAGCTTATTCCAGGGCAGGGAAGTTAACTAGCATTAATGGAGGAGACCTGACCCAATAAATAACGAGGACGACTAGCCAGACCGAGGACTGAGCATCTCGGGCGGGTGCTCAGGGTTGCCATGCCTTCTCCCAGCCAGGGCTGGTAACTGAGGTGGTGCTGTGGCGGCCTGTGGGAGGGCACGAGGTGAGACAACTGGTGATGCCCCCTGAGATGGACTCCTGGGGACGTCTGTGTCCAGAGCTGACCCGTCACTACCCAGGAGGAGGAAACAGGCTGGCCTGGGACCTCTGCAGCCGGGGCCAGAGAAGACAGCCCCCTGGGAAGGATGGCAGAGCCTGTTTCTTTTAACCTGAAGGAAGTCCCCTACCTCCTCCTCCTCACCTGTTGCCACCACCTGAAACACTCTCTTCCCCTCTTTTCCTGTCCCTAGTCATCCTGCACATATGAGCTTACACATCACTTGTCTGGATAAGGGCACCCAGTCCAGAGAGCAACCGCCCTGTTATTTTCCCTCATAACACTCATAACAATCCAGGATTCTGTATTCATTCTCCCCCACTCCAAGGCAAACCCCTGGAACGTAGACCATGTCTTCTCACTCTCTAGTGTCCCCTTGGTGGGCACAGTTCTTGGCACAATCTACCGATTGAATGATTAGACGCGTTGGCCATCCTGACTTTCGGTTCCAGCCTCGCAGCTGAGCAGGTGAAAGCATCCCTGCAGCTCTCCCAGCTCTGCTCCTGCCTCAGCCGGAAGACCGGGATGCCAGCATTTCACCAGCGGCATGATCTCCGGGCCCGCAGTGAGGAGCCAGCAGGCCAGAGGTTTAAAAACTGCTTGCGCCAGAGAAGCAGCAGCCCCCACCGCACGAGCCGCCCTCCTGGGCACTGGGCAGAGCCTAAAGTGAGATTGTTGGGGGGCTGGGGGCCTTGAACGGAGCTCCCGAGGCCCCAGAGGGTCATGTGGGGACTAAAGGGGAGCCCCTAGGCCTTGGTCCACTGCTGTCTGGTGAACGGAGGTGGCCTGAGTCCTTTCGTTGGACAGAGCTCAGCACCTCGGGAGAAAGCACCCGGGATCCGGGAGAGCAGTGTGTGGTGCTTATCCTCACGAAAAGGAAGCTGTTCAGTGTGTTTCAAATTTTAAACGACTCCACCTGAGACTACGCTCCTGCCCCTCATCTCCCAGTCCAGCACTGGAGGCCGCATTCAAATTCTGTTTCCGTGCTGACAGCCCCTGGAGGCCCCTGGGAGGGTTCCTCGACTTTTGTTTCATTTCGAGGCTCCCTCTCATCCCGGCCAAGATCCCTGGTTCAGAAGCCAAGCCAGAACAGCCCCCTCACTGAGAGGGGTCCTGGCACTCAACCGGCCAGCCCCCAAGCCCAGTCAAGTGTCTGAGAGGCTCTGACGCTCGCAGGGTCCCCCAAATCGGGGCCCCCATTTACCTCCTGGCACACACAAGGTTGTTTCTCCTCCCTCTGCAGCCGGACTCTTGGGATTTGTGTCTCACGCTGACGTTTGGGGCAGACGCTCACGGGTGTGCTGGGCCTGCGGCTGAGTCACCACAGTAAGGCCGGGTCGTCACCCGAGTCCTCAGCTCCAAACACAGGCCAGACCTCAGCGCTGGCCCTGAGCACCACCGTGGGCCCAGAAACATCATGATCACAGGTACAGTTTCTAATTTCCAAAGATCTTCTTTTGTTTTTTCATATGCAATCCTCACAACACTCCTAGCAGCAGCCTGCTGGGGTCCAAAAGCCAGGGACGAGGGGTTAGGGGCCTAATTCTGCCCCTCCGTGCCATGAGACCAGACAGACTGTGGCCTTGCCCCCTCCCTCCATGGCACGAGGGCTGGGCCCACGAACACTCGGTCTTCGGCTCTTGTATTTAGAGGGCAGAACAGGTTTCAGTAAGTCCACTCTGCAGGTGAGACCCGGGCCTAAATCCCAGGAGCAATTTGCCTGCGATTAGTGTTGGCTGAAGAACTAAGGCGGAATTCCCCTCCCGAACCCTGTTCTTCAGTTGTTTCCTTGGGACCGCCCGAGGCGAGAGGCTCCCACAGCGGATAGCACAGCTGTGGGACCTTTCCGGCATCACAGCAAGTTCTAGCCGACTGTGCTGGTTCGGAAATGATCTATGTCCGCATTTCTCCCCTGGATCAGTCCGACCTCCCCAAGGCGGAGCCTCGGCATGCTCATCTTTCTCTGGTGCCTGGCACTGTGCTTGGTATCGCAATGCTCAGACGTTTATCCGGTAGGTTTGTTTGCTGGCAGAAAGCCTTGCCACCCAGCTGGGCCCTGGGTCTAAAGGTCAGGCTCAGGAACGCTGAGGGAAAGTGGGGTCTGTGTGAGATGAGGTCACCCCATTCCACAGGGGGGCAATAGGAACCCAGCTGCTGTGATGAAGGTCTCAGGAATCCATCTATAGCTACAGGTGAGGGGAGCCCCTGGCTGGGAGGGGACGGAGCAGGTGGGAGAGAGTGGACGCCACCTCGAGGGCAGCCAGCAGAGGGCGCCTCCTCCCGCTGCCACAGGCAGTTCCAGCTGGGCAGCTGCCTCGTTAGCACCAGGAGGCAACCCTGCTAATTACCAAACCCAAACTTGAGATTTGCATTTTTATGAAATGCTCATGCAGCAGATAAATCTTTTCCCTTTAAAAAAAAAATCAAGATGGATAGGGGGAGAAAAAGCTCATAACAGTACATACTAATTCAATCTAATCTTGGTCATTTCAGTTTCTATAAGAAAGTGCTTTCATAAAGCTACAAAGCTAACATCCATAACTCTCCAGTTTCCCCAGACAGGATACCTCTGCATTAAGTTTCCCATTTATCTTCAGAGACGGCAAATCATCCATTTATAATGGGATCTAATAAAGCAAGCTCCCGTCCCAGTCCCTGCTGCTGGCATGTGCCTCAGGTCCAGAGATGCTGCTTTGGGGCCCATGACAGTCTTATCTTCTTGGGGTCCCCCTGACCAGGTTTCTGGGGGTGCACAGTGCCTGAGGCATCAGCATGCAACACAGCTGTGGCGTGTGTCTCTGTTAGGGAAGCAGGTACCCGGCTCCCACCAGCCTGTCCACACCCATCTCTTCTTGGAGAAGCTGAGATGAAGCCCAGTGGAAAGAAGGTGGGCCTGGGTTGAGATTCACTCCGTAAGCTAGGGAGGGCTGGCGACAGAAATGACACCATGGGAAAGAGCAGAGCTCAGCAGGCTGATTCCAGAGACTGAACAATGAACAGTTGAGCACGAGGGATGATGTCTCACTGTTGCAGGGGGCGTTCCTTGGGGAGCAGCCTCTGAATTGGAGTTAACCAGCAGGGTGCTTACCAAGGGGTACCCATGAGGTCCACACCAGTGGAAGAGAAGGACAGGAAGTAAGTGGGCAGAGGGAGGAGTCAGCTCTTACACAGACAAACAGCAGCCTTGGGCAACTCTCCAGGGAGCTCCGGAGCCTAGAGCGGCCCCTTGGAGATGCCCCAAACCCAGCTGATATGGCCAGCCCTTCTCATTCTTGCATCAGCCTGTCACTGGATGTGGGCTGCCCCGGAACAAGGATGACCCTGGGCAGGAAGGTCTCTGCAGCCGAAGCTGTCTCTGAAGGGGTCCACCGCTGAAGTCTCCCTGCTGATCACTTTCCCAGCAGCTAAGTCACGTCCTTCACTGAAGGAGGAGGATCTTGACAGCACATTACAGGTCTGTCACACCTGCTAAATGACCTGTGTCTCTCTTTCCTCCCCAGCAGAAAACATGGTCTGGTCAGGCTACACCTGCGGCCATGTGGCCCAGGCCTCGTGGGGAGCAGGCAAGGGGCCCAGCTAGCTGCCTAGGCCCCAGTCTCTTTCTGGCCAAGTGGCATAGAAAAGTCTACTCCCAGAGGCACTTTCAGCTTGCTTAGTGGGCAGCAAAATAAACTCTGGGGTGGGGGGCAGAGAAAGCTATCAGGCAAAGAAACGCAGGTCCTGGCAGCTGGAAGTTGGCCAGTAGCACCATCGAGGTAAGGGGAGGGGGATATGGGCAGGCATCCATAGGATCTGCTGCACCCCTTCTTCTGTATCCGCAGTGCATGCCCACGGAGCTCCTGCTCAAACTTTCCCAGTGACGGGGAGCTTACGGCCTCACCTGACACCACATTATATCCGCGGACAGTTCTAGCGGTCAGAAAGTCATTTCTCAGATGAAGCTAAAATCTGTTCATTGTTCAGTGTCTGTCCAGTACCTCCCACTAGACTAGAGTGGGGAATGTCTGTCTGTATGCGTCACTGTTGCATCCCCAGTATCTAGAAAACACACCGGGCACATGTTAGGCTCAGTCAATATTTCTGAATGAATGAATGTCTATATGCATGCATGGCCCCTGCCTCCAAGGAGTTTGCAGCAGTTTCCGGTTTCTAGTTGGCTTTCCCGCATGTGGCCTCACGTGCCAAGCACACAGCATAGCGCCCAGGGCAAAGCCCAGCTCACGAGCTGGTGCTCACCTATTCAACAGCACCTACTGAGCTTCTGTGTCAGAGGCTCCTTCTAGGTGTTCTGGGCTCTGGTCCTCAGAAGTACGAAGATCGAGGTAGAGGCTAAAAAACTACCAGCGATTATTGTGATTTTAGACAAAGGCTCTGGGTGTTTAACCAGGCGGGCACATGCACACACACTCACGCTTGCTCACAAGTCACCATCCCTTAACAGAGCCAAGGCCGGTGCACACAGTGAGGGCTGCCGTACTTGAGACAAGACGGCAGGAAAATCAGCCACTTTGGCTCCCTTGCCCACCCCCTCAGGAAAAGCTCCAGGAAGGGTCTGACTCAGCCCCCAGGGCACCATTCCTGGTGCCCTTTCGGCCCCAGAGACCTGGGTTCTCACAGCCCCTCCCAGAAGGAGCCGCAGCTCCCTCTACCACATGTATTTCCTTTGAAACGTCTCTATGTGCCCACTTGGGGGGAGAGGATTAGCTCCCCTTCCTGCCATCCGGCTGGATGCCAGGAGGAGCGAGCTGGATCAGCAAGGCGAGTTAAGCTTCGTGCCTGGAGCCGGGCTTAGCGGTGCAGATTACAACAGCAGGTGATGAGCGACGCTAGCCGCGCTGCGCGGACGCTGAAAATCCTGTTACAGGGCAAAGGCGTTTTAGCTCCAGCTCCAAATTTCAAAGAATGATTGAGTTGGAACGTGGCAGGCAGGAGGCAACTGGGGATGAAAGTTATTTGACTTAAACTGAGAACCAGGCCCGAGGGGACTGCTGGGGAAGAGAATTCCAGAAAGGCGCCCAGGTGCGCCCCCCTCCGCACCCCTGGGTAGAGCGTCTCTCCCCAACACACACCCTCCTTCCCTCCCGCCCGCCGCCCTGCCCACCCCAAGCAGAAGGAGCCTCCATCCGCCTGGAACCCTGTCTTCCCCACCGAACCCGAACCGTAAGCTCCTGAAGATCCGTGCGCGGTCCCTGCAGCCCCGCAGGGCTCAGCACCGTTCCTGGCACGAGCAAATGCTCAGTAAAGTTTGCCGAATGAGCGATGGTTACTGCCTCCAAGCCACAGCTTCCTGGCCTTGTTCTGCCTGATTCATAGACTCCCTGCTCCCCACCCTCAGGCACGCAGGTACCCCGACTGAGTGCTCCCGGTCTTTTATGTAACCATCCCCGGTTCCTTGGCAGAGAAGTAGCACCCGGCTGGCAGACCCACATTTGAAGGCAAATGAGCCCCTTTGGAGGAAGAAACGATTTAAGAAACCAGCCCCGAAGAAGAATGAGCCTTGAGTATTTGCTCGGCGCTATTACATGGGGAAGCGATAACACCCCAAGATTTAGAGCCGCTCTCCTGTCTGAATCCAAGCCCCCCACCAACAACTCATTAACCGCCCCCTCCACTGGCCCGCGTGTCCCCTCAACGGAAGCAGCTTGGCGCCGTGGCGTGTATTTTGCTCGAAGGCCCTTAGGGATCTGGATTTGAATCCTAGTTGTTCAAGTCAAGCTTTCCTCTGTCAACGGCCCACCTCACAAGCTGTACACTGAGGCAACGGATACAGAAATTGCTCAGTGGTCAGCACACAGTAGGGATTAATCCCATCACCATCACCATCATCATCCTGGCATCGTTATCGTTGGCATCCTGGCATCGTGGTTCCCTGTGTGCGGACCCTGAGGACGGCCCTCCTGCCTAAGGAAACCCGTTTACAGAGGGTGTTGGGCTTCTTGATCTGATGTAAACTTCACGACGATCCCATGTGAGGCAAGTGATCCTTGTTCCCCTTCTACGGAGAGGCAGCTGAGGCTCACGTAAGTGAATCGGCTGCTTGGCGAGGAACCCAGCCTGGCACTGGAGCCCAGGCACCGAGGCCAGAACCCGGAGCTGCTCCCCATACCAGGGCGCCTGCTACTCGGGACTGTCACTGAAGACCCTGTCAGGGCGGGCATCCACTGTCTGCCGTGCCCTGATCAAATGCTTGCCTGTGCTCAGCCCTCTACTAGTGAATGTGGGAACAAGAGAGACGATCAGGTCCCTGCTGAAGGCAGCTTCCAGTCCAGCTCAGAGGAGACACTATCCCGGGATGTCATTTCAGAGCACGGGCCCCATTCCCACAGGAGTGGCACCCCAAGAGGCACACATACATGAAGTCGGAGGACAGGCGTGTGCACAGCAGAGCCCTGGAGCAAGCGGAGAAAAGCCAGGGCTCCGGAGGCCCTGGAGTGCGGCCTGGAGGCGGCCGGAGCCAGGCAGGACTGTGCACAGGCGCAATGTTCCCCAGGAGGCCAAGGAGGCCAGTGGGTCCCCATCTCCGACGGCGTTCAAGGAGTATCTGGGCGAATGACTCAGGCCCCTCCAGCCCTAGGATTCTCCAAATCAATGTCAGTTTCTGTTAAAGAACCCATTGTAAGAGGAGCGAGGGGATCTGGAAAGGTCAGCCCACATTCTCTCAGGAGAAGCGGGGCTTCTGTGAGCGGGGCGCAGATCAACTGCTTCCCAGCTCAGCTTAACCCGGCTCCGGGCTTTTCATCTCCAGTAAGCCTCCCCCGCCGACCCCGCGTGCCTGGCTCCTCCAGGCCAAGACTCAGAGGCCCCACCGCGGCTGCCTCTCCCTACAAGGAAAAACAAAGGAACAGGCACGCAAAGACCGGCTGAAAATCCCCTTATTTGCTTTCCTCTTCTGAGTCTCCGGTGAACACAGACTGGCAGCGTCCCAGACACGCGGGAAGGCGGGCTGTGCTCCTGCTGCGCCCTTTCCAGAGGCTCCCGGGCACAATGCCCCCCAGCAAGGCACCCCTCTACTCTCCAGACCGGGCAGTGACTGCCACCCGGGCACTCCGGGGCAGCTGGCCCCCTGCTCCCCAGAGCCTCCCTCACTGTGGACGGAAAGCGCCACCAAAATGAAGGAGCCTCAAGCCTGCTGCTCTGGGATCCTCCGTGTCACCTGAAAGACTTTCATCCCTAGGATCCCAGAGCTGGAGGAGGAGGCCCCTCGACGTTGTCTCCTCCCGCCTCCTCATCTCCTGTCTACGGAAGAGGACACGGCACGGCAGGGGCGACCCTGCAGCGACCCCGTGCTGGCCGACCACCCAGCTTCCTGGGCACCTGGGCAGAGCTGCTTCTGCAGCCGGAATCCTGCTGCCCCCAAGCATCGCCCCTCCACCCTGGGCAATGCCCTTTCCGAGCCCGCACAGGCACGGATGTCCCAGGATGTCACAGAAAGAGGAGCCTCCCAGGTACACCCAGGCGGGTCCGAGTCCTGGCCCCTGCTGCGAGCAGCCCGGTGACTCAGCTGGTGAGGGACTCTCCCTGTGTCCTGTCCTTGTAGTTAAAGTCGAGGTGAGATTCGCCCGTGGTGAGTTTTCACACAGCCTCAAGGCCGTGATACCCGGAGAGCCTTTGGCATTCAAGTAGGTGCCCCCCTTTTCCTCCCTCTTTGAGGCCACTGGCCTGGGTGGGAAACGGAGATGGAAATGAACTTTCTTATTTTCTTTCTCAAAAAAAGAGTATATCTCCCAGGATATGGTTCCTGTTGGCCCCACCATCACCTCCCGTAATTCACCCCAGAGCAGAAGGGAACCGGAGCGGAGGGACGGGGAGATGCGCTTCCCTGTCCTCAGAGCCAGTCCTTTCTCTAAGACCGATCTGAATGCAGGCCAGCAAGCGTCGCCCTCTCTGACCGCAGCAGCTGGCATTGCTGGCCAGGTACCACGGCTGGATGCCCTGGGAGAGGGAGGGCCGGGCCATGCATGGCAGCTGCTCCCTCTGGCCCGGTGGAGGCAAGGGCAACCGGGGGCAACCAGTGGGCACCCAGGCTCCTTCCCAGGAGCAGCCGAATGCCTGAACACTCTGAGCTCCGCAGTGGGGCTGCCCCCTCCTCTGTCAGACCAGGATGACCAGGCTAATTGGAAAATGAGAGGAAAGAAGTGTGACAATTGATTTCATGTGTCAACTTGACTGGGCCGCAGGCTGCCAAGACATTGGGTCCAACATTATCCTGAGTGTTTCCGTAGGAGTGTTTCTGGATGAGATTAACATTTCAATAGGCAGGCTGAGTAAAACAGATTGCCCTCCCCAGTGTGGTGGGCCTCGTCCAATCAGGCGAAGGCCTGACGAAAACCAAAAGGCTGATCCTCCCAGGAGTGAGAGAGACTTTCTCCTGCCTGACTTCTGTGGCACTGGGAAGTGGGCTTTTACCTGCCCTCAGACTCAAACCAAAACATCTATATTTCTTGGATCCTGAGCCCACCAGCCTTCAGGCTGGAACTACACCACTGCTCTCCTGCTTCTCGGGCCTCCAGACTAGGCTGGCCCTGAACCGTTTGCTCTCCAACTTGCCCACCCACCCTGAGGATCTGAGCACTTGTCAGCCTCCGTAATGGCGTAAGCCAATTCCTTTTACTGAAGCTCTTCCCATACACATGTGTGTAAATATATGCATACGTGAAAAGATTACAGACATATAATGAAAGCTATACATTTATATCTGTGTGTGTGTGTGTGTGTGTGTGTGTGTGTACTCAACATTGGAAAAGATGCTCTAACACCCTAAGCTGCCCAGCCGCAGCGTGGGAGGGGGAGGGGAGAATGCTCCGCCCCCGCACACAGGGAGGCAGGGCCCTAGCACCCATGCACCCAGTAGGGAGATGAGCTCTATCATTTCCAAAGACTCTCTGTCTCTCTTCTACGATGTTAGGACAGAGGTGGGGAGGCCATCCCGCAGTGTCCTCCCAGATGTCAGCCAGGGCGGGTCAATCAGAGTGAAGGAGCCACGGAAACTCCGCCCCCTCATAACCTCTCCCTTCCGGTCCCTGAGCCTACTCACCTAGATCCCACCGGGACTGAAGCCGTCCTCTGACTCCCAGGGCTGTGCTCTCCTTGCTCCATGATGCTGAGAGATGGGGGGAGGGTGCCCTGGGAGACCTGGGGGTCATCGGGTCTGGGTGGGAAACGGAAGCTGAGATGCTACTTTGCAGACAGCTGGAGGGAAGGAAGAGGAGCCCAGTCCGGTGACTGATGACCACACGGCCTGGAGGGCCTCCTGATGAGAGCGGAGGTCTGCCTGCTGGGCCGCCAGCAGCAAGTCCTGGGAGGGTGATAAAGAGATAGGGCTACCCAATCTGGAAAAGAAAACTCTGATCTCTGGGAACTTTAAATAAAGATTTCAAAGAAAATAGCATTTCTCTTGCTTGAAATGTTTCAGAAATAATCCTATTATGAGGAAAATGTGTGGGTAAAGGGTTTTCTGCAGGGCTGTGGCAACACGTTTGGAAGGAAAGAGACGCTGACTCACTCCTACTCCTCTCTCCTCTCCTCTTTCTCTCCATCTCCCCCACTCCGCTGGCTGTCCCCATGCCCCATCCCAAGTCCTCTCCAAAGGTGCTCCCTCTCGCTCTCTGGCTGGCTCTGCCCACATGTCTCCAGTGCACCCGCCTCCCAGCAAGGCACCCCCTCTGTGAAAGGGACACCTGAAGCTGCGGATCCTTACTCCTGGCAACTAAGACACTAATCATCCTTGTGGCAGTGGCCCTCGTGGGCTGGCTGACGGCGTGGGGAACGGCAGCTGTGAGTAAGCCGGAACCTCACAAGGTGGGACGGCTGAGCAGAGCCCAGGGTGTCCAGCCTCAGGAAAGGGGGCTGCCGAGGAGGCTGTCGCCATCCCTTGACCCCAGAAGAGAAGGCAGGTGGTGCCAAGGAAGGGGACGGTTCTTGAGAAGCCATGAGTCCCTTTGGCAATGCATTGGCTCCAGAGAGGCCGAGTGAGCCAGTGGAGTCGAGTGTCAGGGGTCGAACTTGATCCTTTTGAAGTTCATGTGTTGACGTCCTAACCGCCAGCACTTTGGAATGTACGTGGTGGTAAGGTCTTTACACAGGTGGTTAAGTTGAAGTAATTTCATTAGCGTGGGTCCCACCCCAACACGACTGCTGCTACGGAATGAACTGTGTCCCCCCAAAATCCATAGGTTTAAGCTCTAGCTTTTCATCTGACTGTAGCTGGAGGTCGGGCCTGACAGGGGATCGTGGTAAAGTGAGGTCATCGGGGGGCCCTAATCTGATAGAGTGCCCTCCCTCCACCAGGGGGGGACCCAGCAAGCAGGCGGCCGTCTGCAAGCCGGGAAGAGGGCTCTCACCAGGAGCCAAACCCCGTCAGCCCTCGATCTGGAACTTTGCAGCCTCCAGAACGGTGAGAACATGCATTTTTGTTGTTTGAGCTCTGTAATCCACGGTATTTTGCTATGGCAGCCTGCACTGACCAAAACAAACAGTGTCCTTAAAAAAAAGGCAAATGTGGCCACAGAGACATGTGCAGAGGGAAGGCCATGTGAGAGGCACAGGGGGAAGTCAGCCATTGGCAAGCCAGGGACGCAGGCCTGGAACAGGCCTTCCCTGCACAGTCCTCATAGGAATCAGCCTGCCGACGCCTGGATCCTGGCCTTCTGGTCTCCAGAGCTGCGAGACGATGCGCGTCTGTGGCTTGAGCTGCCCGGCCTGGGGTGCTGCGTCGAGGCAGCCACAGCGGACGGATGCCATGCGCCGGCAGGTAAACCAGGCCCGAAGCGGTGGCAGCAGGTCTGCCCTCCATGCAGCCCTTGCTCTGAAACCCACCCCAGCCTGGGGCGGGAATCAATTCTCAGACCCCCAAATCCTTCCTTCCTATAGACCGAGCTCCGGGCCCCCGAAGTCCCAAGTCTCCGTCTTATTTAGGGATGAACTCCACAGGAGACCCTATTTCGCTCTGCAAGAAGGAATCATTTTTAATCAGGCGACAGTGACTGTTCCAGAGAGATCCATGGAGACAGAGCAGACCCGGTGGCAGTGAGATGGCCATGTGCCAGCACCGGGTCCCTGCTTTAACTCCATGGCTCACTGGGGGGGCTCCTCTGCCCCGCTGCAGGGTAGGAGAAAGACCAGGTACTTATCAGCAGAAGCAGATGCCCTCCCAGAGGGCTGGTTGGTGCCCGTGTCTAGCTGGGGCCCATCCGGCATGATATGAAGCTGGGTTGGAAAGAACAGGACGCAAAGGCAAGCAGAGGCAAAAGGAAGGGGTTGGACTTCAGAGAGGAAAGGCGGTGTCCTGGTACCATCAGACAGGTTGTCTCCGCCCCCTTCATCAACCTGTTCCCCAGCACAGGAGGGGGGTGTCTGCCCTGCGGCTGCATGCGAGAGGCAGGGCATGGAGGCACATAGGGGGCTGAGTCAGGTGGGCACGCCCAGAAGGTGGGCGTGCGAACAGGGGACGGAGATGGGAGGGGAACACACAGAAAGCATGTCAGTCCCACTTTCCAGTTCTCTCCAGACTGCAGCACCGGCACCTTCGGGACTTCTCCTTGCTAAAACTTAGCGACCACGAGGCAGTCTGTGGCTGCAGGGTCTGCCCCTGCCCCGCCGAACCGCCTCCAGTCAGCACGGAGTGTGGATGGTGTGATCACTGAGCAGAGATGGGAGGGGGACGAAGGCGCACGCACTCGGGGGTTCCATCGCAGAGTGAGACCCTAAACCATCCCGTTGATTTTAAATCCTGGCAGGCCAACGAATCCGCAGATGAGTCGACGTCAGGGCATCTTAACAAACACATCTGAACCGAAAGGGAACAGCCTTAAAGACAGTTGCTTCCCAGAACAGGCCCGCCGGAGAGAGCTCTGAATTCTCGATGCGGATCCACAAGACAGACCAACATCTCCGCCAGCAGCCGGCAGCCTGCGCGTTCGCGAGCGGGGCGTGTCAAGTCGGTTCCAACAAGTGTGCTGAAGACTTTGAAGGTTGGCAGGGTGCTCCGAGTCCCTGTGGAAGGCAGATGAGCTTCGGAGCCGACAGACCTAGTGTGGATCCCGGCACCTCCTTTTATTAGCTGGGTGGCATGGACTCGGTCCATGCATCTCTGAGCTCCCTGTCTTTATTTTTAAAATAGGGATCCGAGCATCTGTCTCGTGGATTTGGTGAGTAGATGAGATGAGATCATCTGAGTAAAGAGTTCAGCATGTAGCAAATGCTCAATAAACATTCTCCTCATTGTCCACCCCACCCCTCCTTCCCACCTCACAGATTTACGGGAAAAGGTTTCCCAGGCTGCGTTAGAAAATTCTCAGCGACGGAGGACTCACCACTGTGCAGAGGGCGCTTCCGTTCGGACAGCTCTCAGGGGCGTGGTGCTGTTTCACTCAGTAAGAGATAAATCCCAAACAGCCTGTCTGCAATGCCTCGTTGGGTCTTGGTCCGCCCTGCACCTTGTCACAAATATGGGGAGGAGTATGTTCTCCTTCCCTTTCAATAACAGTTCCCGTCATCGTCTGCAACTTGCCCGTTTATGCATCCCTTCATTCATTCACTCATTCATTTACCAGGTCACTAAATGGCTCCCCCAAGGCATGGCGGTAGGACGGACAGTCCTGAATCCACCCTGAACGCGAATGCCGTCTCAGAGTAGCTTTGCAAACTTTGTTTTCCTCCAGAGGAAGTCAAAAGGAAGGAAAGAAGCAAACTGGCCCAGCCAGTGTGGCTCAGTGGGTGAGCGGCAACCCATGCACCAAGAGGTCGCCGGTTCGATTCCCGGTCAGGGCACATGCCCAGGTTGTGGGCCTGATCCCCAGTGGGGGACATGCAGGAGGCGGCCAGTTTATGTTCTCTCTCATCGATGTTTCTCTCTCTCTCCCTCTCTCTAAAAAATCAATAAAGAAAAAAAATTTTTTTAAAAAGTGCCTCTGGGTGGAGGGCCAGGCCCTCAGCTCTCCGGAGAACCTGCAGGGTGGTGGCGGAGGAAGCGAGCTGGTCTGATTCCCAGTTCCCAGTAGGGCCTGGGCCCCACCTGCGGAGCAGAAGACTGCTGTTTGAGATGAGCCAGTTCAGTGTCATTTGTAAAGCTGTCCCCAAAGCCTCCACAGAAAGTATAATATCACCATAAAGAATCATTATCTCCTCATGTGACTACTTCTCTTTCTTTAAAGATATCGTCTGTGTTTGCAGCGAGCAAACCTCCTCCTCCCTTCTCCACCTTCACCTGACATCATTCTGGCTCCAATAATTACATTAGGTATAGAAAGTGACTTTATGGTGCTAATAATTATACATGCTTACAAAACAGATGGGTCGGGGGATCCAGAGGGGGAGCGTTTATGGACTCGGAAACGAGACGCTGTGTTGTGGGAAATGAATAGTTATTTCCAGGCTTTATTGCTGCTTCGTAGGGCTCTTCCTAAATCTCGTGGATGACTCCTCGCCTCTACTGCCTTCCAAGCATTTTGTAAGACGGGGTTCATCCGTCCTGGTTGTTCTGGGAAACGACACTGACCACCTGGAGCGGAGGGGCCGCCGGAAATGGGAGGACAGGTCGATGCCACCGGGCAGAGGAAGATCGTAAACTGGGAATGCAAACCTCGGGCTCTGAATCAGAAGGACCCTTAGAAACCACCTGCTCAGGCGGTTCTCACAGCAGCAGCAGCGTGATCTGGGACCCCCTTAAAAATGCAGATTCTCGGGCCCTGCACAGAAACTGTGGGCAGTGCCCAGAAGCCTGCCTTCGATTTCAGGTGACTCCCATGGTTGTTCACGTTTGAGAATAACTGAGCTGGCTCCATCCTCCCATATTGAAAACGAGTAAACTGAGCTCCAGAGGGACGAAGGGATTTGCCCGAGCACCCAGCCCGTCAGTGCAGGGTTGGCACTCGGACTTCAGTCCACACCGTGGTCCCCTCCCCAAGCCCCACGGGGGCCCCAGGAATGAGGCTCATGATCTAGTGGGGTTCCTTCTCAAACTCTGGTGTGCAGAAGAACCCCGTGAGGAACTGCTAAAATGTAGATTTCAACTCAGCAGTCCTGGGGTACAGCCCAAGAGTCTGCACTTATTTTTTTTAATTGATTTTTTAGAGAGAGAGATAGAAACATTGATGTGAGAGAGAAACATTAATCGGCTGCCTCCTGCACGCCCCCTGACCGGGAATCGACCCGGGACCCCTCAGTCCATGGGAGGACACTCCATCCACTGAGCCACACCGGCCGGGCCGAGAGTCTGCACTTCTAACGAGGTCCGAGGTGCTAGGTGCTGCGGGCCCAGGCAACACTCTGCCCGCACCAGTTGTGGGCCTCGGGCACCTCTCTGCCCTGCTTCTTCCTCACCTGCGAGCAGGAGCTACAGAGAAGGTGCTTTCTGCCCCTTCTGTGCGCCGTGTCTGTGAGGCAGTGACGTCACCGCTCTGCTCACCCCCATTCCCTTTGGAGCTTCGATCAGAGGGGTGCCGCCTGGGACCTGCCGACCTGCCCACGCCTCACCTCCCTGGGCTCCACCCTGTACTGAGGACAGCTGCCTTCTCCCATCGTCTCACATTTCACATGATACCCAGGTAATGGGATCCAGGAAAAAAAAGGACTATGTGTCCCTTTCTTTCAAGGAACCCCTGGGGAAAATACCCCGGAACCCTTCCCTGGTCTTTCTGGATCCCCTTTCTCTGTGCCCGGTGGCAGTGAGCACCTCGGGGTAGCTGACCTACACCCTCTGGCTGCCTCAGCGTCATCAGTTATTCACTCAACAAGCACGTGCAGAGTGATGTTTAGTTGCAAGCACAGGTAGATGTGGGTCGACGGGCTTCGTATGTTCCTTATCTTCTCTCCCCATCACTTCGGCTTCAAGGGAGCTAGATCCGAGGCAGACGCTCCCAAAGGACCTCTTGTGGGGACACATTTACTGACATTCTTGCCATTTTGTGGGCTTACCTCTTCCTCGGTCCCACCAGGTGGGCTGGCCTCTTCCCCCTAACTGGTAACACCCCCAGACACCCCCAAACACGCCCATCGTTGGCTGCCAGCGGGTCCAGCTCTGCCTCTTTCCTATCCCGTCCCTCTCGGAATCCCGCTCCCAGTCAAACATTGATAATGAATAAATCTCTTTCAGAGAAGAAAGTGGGCTGGCGTGTCCGTGGGGAAGGCCCTGCAGACGCAGGCAGGATGGATGGCTGGTGGGAGCTGCCATGGGCTCTAATTAACGTATTGTTCTCTGGGCTCCAGCAGGGTTATGGATGAGCCCCGCAAAGCGGCCCACTTAACCTGAGCATCCCGGTTCCAATCTGTTACTTTCGTCACTGGCTCCAGCCTACAGTTGGCCTGGTGTGGGGGGGCTGGGTGTGGGCAAAACGCCAAGCGAGCTCCATTCGAGATGCCCCCCGAATGCACACGCCCAGCCGGCTGCTACCTCACAGGTGAGCCCCTCGGGGCAAAGAACACACAACCCCAAGGGCCACGCGTTGCTTATTTGAAGTCCCATCCATACAGCCTGGCAGAGAAACCAAGGAAGTCACCAGCCTCCGAGACGTGGGAGCTGTCCGGCGATCCCTGGCTGGCAGAAAACAATTAAAACAATTTTCATGATGACTCCTCAGCCAAGCCTTGCATTTGCATATCACTGAAAATCCTGGCTATCTTTTGATTATTTTTTTCCTGTGTAAACTATTGTCTGCGGGCTTTTGTATTCAAGGAGGCAAACTGTACAAGGCTTCATAGCTCTCACCCTGATGGAGAATTGGGTAAAGAAAGTAAGAAACATTCCCAGGAGCTCAGAAGACCGTGGCACCAAGGGTACCCCCAGGGGAAGCACTGTATGAGGAGCAGAGGCAGGGATGTCAGGGGTGAAGCTTACACGGGGTGACGAAATGGCCACAGGTCGGCTGGCAATGAGGGCAACTGGCAAGCGGCTCCAGGGAAGGAAAGGGCGGCATGGCAGGGGATTTGCTGTGTTTAGGGGAGTCAAGGGTGAGCCATCTGGACATGGAACCCAAGGGCAGACTATGACGAAGTATGAGCGCTAATTAAGGAGTTGACTCGATGGCAGTCGTGAACGGTGTCGAGCAGAAGAAAGACATGACGTGTGTGGGTACGAAGGTGCTCCGGCAGGGACGTGCAGGAAGGAATTAGAGAAACGGTGTGGTGTTGGGGAAGCCAGTGAGGAGGCTGGGCAGACTGGTAGCGCTCCAGGTGGCAGGGAGGGAGGGAGAGGAACTAAACCCCAGAGACGCTGAGGGAGAGGCCAAGGTCACAGTCAACCACAGGTGGGTTTCCACGTACGTGTCTCTTGTCTCCTAACCCAGGATGCTTTTCTCCAGAGTACATAACCAGAACTCAGTTCCCAGTGCTCGAAACGTCCCCAGGTGTGCAGTCAGCAACTGAACCAGCTACAGCGGTCTCGGCACCCACGTGTTCCCAGATGCTTCCCAGAGCAGGAAGGCCGCGGAGACTCTGCCCACGACGGACACCACTGCTCACTCCGGACACCCTGCCCACTACGGACACCTCTGCCCATTCCTGACACCACTGCTCACTCCTGACACCACTGCCCACTACGGACACCTCTGCCCACTCCTGACACTGCTGCCCACTACGGACACCTCTGCCCACTACGGACACCTCTGCCCACTCCGGACACCTCTGCCCACTCCTGACACCTCTGCCCACTACGGACACCTCTGCCCACGACAGACACCACTGCCCACTCCTGACACCCTGCCCACTACGGACACCGCTGCCCACTACGGACACCTCTGCCCACTCCTGACACCACTGCCCACTCCTGACACCCTGCCCACTCCTGACACCACTGCCCACTCCTGACACCTCTGCCCACTCCTGACACTGCTGCCCACTACGGACACCTCTGCCCACTACGGACACCTCTGCCCACTCCGGACACCTCTGCCCACTCCTGACACCACTGCCCACTCCTGACACCGCTGCCCACTACCACAGCCTCGTCGGGGAGTCTGCCCTGCGGGACGTAGAGGGCGGGCTCCTCGCCCACCCTGTGTGCAGTGGGAGCTGTCGCAGCCGGGAGGAGGACGGGCACCGCACCCAGGAAGCCACAGACTCACTCTCACCCCCTCTCACCTCAGAGAAGCCACTTCATCTCTCTGAGTGGCCGTGTCCTCAGTCAGGTTTGCTGTGTACCCTGGAGTGGCCGTGAGGGTTGCATAAGACAGTGTGTGATAGAACAGACTGCAGATAGTACTGCCTGTGTCACTCTGTCCTTATAACGTAAGGACTTGCCGACCTGAAACCAGGGCAGGAGCAGGGCTCTGTGGTCAAGTGGAGTACTTCCAGGTCCAGTTGGCGGGGACAGCACAGGACTGCGATCAGCAAACTGCATTCTCAGACCTGAGTCCACTCTCAGCTCTTCTGGGAGCGCCCGACCAGCAGGCTCGCTGCGTCTGCATCTTCCTTTCCTCCCTGACTCACAGCCGGACTGGATGCCCACCTCCCTGTCACGGTCTGTGGCCACGTGACCACGTTCTCGCCTGCGCAGTGTGAGCACAGCGATGCACGCCCCCTCCAGGCTGGCCCATAAAAACAGCATTTCTCGTACAATCCTCCCTTGCTTTTCTCATTGACCTACCAAATCAAGACACTCCAGTGACCTCAAGGACAGCCACATGACAGAGGAGCCTGAGTCCCTGAAACACGACATCAACCAGAGCTCCCGTGACAACTCACTGAAGATGGGTTTGGGAAACGTTTCATGAGCTAGCCCCCTGAGATTGGGGGCTGTTTGTTATAGCAATTAGCCTAGCCTGACTAATGCACTAGGCACAAATTCCCTATCTCCAGAGTAGATCTCCTAGTCTCTTCCAGAGGAAAGACTCAATGACTTTACCTTCCTCGCTGTGTCTCCACCTAAAACACATCCATACGGAGAGCTCTCATCTCTGCTGGGGGGACCCAGGGCAGCTGCCAGACTGGTCCTACTGAAGCCATTGCACTTCCAGACCAGAGTAAGCCAGGCATCCTTCATCAACCTTTGCAGCACAGAAGCCGCAAGGTACTGTGTCCGTAGGCGTACAGACCATCAAATCCCGCCACGTCCTCAGGGCAGGAAGTGGAAGCTGAGAGGAGCCGTGGCGCACTAGAAAAGGCACTGGTACTTCTCCAAACAGCGGCCATGCGGGAGAGGGAGAATGTGCAACTGTACCCACGTGTGTGTGTCTGTGTGGGTCTGTGAGAGGGGTGTGCACACGCGTCTGTGTGTTTTCAGGGTGTACATGTGTGTGTTGGAGGACTGCACATGTGTGAGTCTCCGTGGATGTGTCTGAGCTCATGCACACATGTGTGTGAGGGGTGCACATGTGTGTTTGCTTCAGGGCTGTGTGCATGTGTAGCCATTTGGATGTGTGCAAGGTGCTCATGGATGTGTTTGTACACATGTCTGTGTGTGTGCAGGCACATGTGTGTCGAGGGACGGGTGGAGGGGCTATCCTTAGTCCTCCCAGCCTCGGGTCTAGTGGAGAATGGACCGGAACTATAGAGAATGCCACTATTGCTTTGAATATTCCGGGTCTCCCCTCCTAAACCATTTTCCTGGACAAGTTAGAATGGAAACTTTTTCCTTCCACGTCCTGAAGAAGGCAGAACGTCTGTTGATTTCTATCTGCCCTTTCCTGCGTTCACGAAATCTCCGTCCTGCCCCTTCCTGTGCCCGGCCCTGGGCTGGGCTCCGGGCTCCAGGACCCTGGGTCTCCCAGCGGGTCCAGGCTCCCCTGTCCAGTCCTGGCTGAGGGAACAGCATGGCAGGGAGTTCTCCTGAGAGCAAAGACAGCTGGGAGGCCTGGCTGGCGGAGAGTGGGAGCGGGAGGGGGCAGAGATGGAGGGAAGGCCCAGACTGGGGAGCTGCAGGGGAGGCTCTCAATTCTCAGCCCTGCGGGGAGCCCAGGAAGAGGCGGCCCCAGCAGGGCAGGGCTGCGGGCTCGCACGGCCCGGACATGGCGCTTGCACGGGTGCACAAATGAAAGGAAATCAGAGCAGATGAAACCATACAAATTTTGGGTAATGGAAAGAGAGGAAAGAGATGCGCGTGGCCTGGGTCTCAGCTCAGAAAGGTCGATTCCAAGAAGACGCTGTCCAACTTCATATTACTTTTCAGAAAGCCAGTGAGCTGAAAAATAACTCTCACCCTTTTTATATTGTCATTCGTTTCTTCAGTGTCTTTCTTCACATTGTTTTGTGCATCTCGGCTGTTCATTTCTCCCGGCCTGATAGCATTTGGAGATTTGGCCTGCAGCCGGGAGGGAAAGACGGTCCTTTCCCTAAAAATGCATTTATTTCAAATCCTCAGCACCCCTCCTGGTCCTGCCCTCTCCGAGTGGGGGATGGGTGGGGTGCGGATGGCAGACCCTCTCCGCTAGTTCACAGGCATCTGCATGTTGTTCACTGACAGATGCACGTGTGCGTGCGCTTGTGTGAGTGGACCTGAGGTTCATGAAAGGGCGGACATGTGGTGCATGTGTGTGTGCGCATGTGTGCATGCATGTATATGTGTGTGTGTGCGTGTGCACGTGTGTGTGTGAGTGGACCTGAGGGTTCATGAAAGGGCACGCGTGATGCATGTATGCGTGTATGTGCGTGCATGTATGCGTGGTGCATGTATGCTTGCGAGTGTGCACGTGTGTGCGTGCATGCATGTATGCATGTGTGTGTGTGTCTGTGTGTGTGTGTGTGTGTGTGTCTGTGTGTGTGTGTCTGTGTGTGTGTGTGTGTGTGTGTGTGTATGTGAGGGCACGTGTGGGCCCAGCACCCCCTCTGGGTGGGAGGGAGCTGGAAGCTGGGTTTTTCTCTTTCACTCGAGTCTAAGGTGGCAGTGACTGGCTCCTTCACCTTTTGCCAAGCTCGGTGAGGCGCAGATGTTGTTTGAACCAGGGAAATGTCAGCCCCCAGGAGGAGCTGGCTTTAACTGAGAGCGAGCCCCCAGGAAGAGTGGCAGTGTGTTCTGGGCATTGGACAGCGGATCCGTTTGCATTTGCTCTTTCCAGTAACGGAGGATTGGCGGGGGGCTGTGAAAAGGGGGGCTCTCTCTCGGTGCCTCTGCCCCTCCCAGCTGCCAGGGCTCCTAGTGAGACGGGCACCAAAGGAAGGACAGAGTAGCAAACCACGCGCCCTAACCAGCCCCCACTTCTCCCCACCCCACGGCAACCTAGAAGGCTTCTTCCTGGCCCTAAGAGCCATCTGCTGGGTTTCGGGTGGAGACCCACCTCGGAAGCTGGGTGCTCCGGCGTCCAGCAGCTCTGGGCCAGCACACCTGGAGACAGCCGCTGCTATTCAAGACTGCACTCTCTATGGGGGTGGCGAGTGTCCGAGCTCCGCTGGACCCGGGCCAGGGGGGGATATCTGTGCCCTTTCCTCCTTGATCGTCAGCACACACTTTCAGCAAGTCCCACAGGTGGGGACACAGTGCCTCCCCAGGACGAGCCCAAAGGGCTGTGAGTAAGGCACGACACCCTCAGGGCCCTATCCCCCCAGGACGGCGCATCATTAGGACCACCCCACTATTTCACTACTTGGCAGACGAGGAAACTCTGGCTCAGAGAGACTGTTCTTGATCCAGGGACACGCAGCCAGGAAGCAGACGAGCCCGGTTCTGTCCCCTCCCGCAGGAAGTAACGGGCCGGGCTTGCTGCTGGGCCAGGTGAGCTGGGAGGAGACAAATCCCGAAGAGAGTGAAGACAAGAAGCACTTTGAGCTTGGGTTCTCGCAGATCACCAGGTGGCCAGGGCCCAGTCTCGGGAAAGCCAGCGCCTGGTGAAACAGGACCGGCTGTGAGATGCGGGGTCACTGGGTTCTAGGCTCAGGAGGGCCCGCCAAGCTGCTTTCCAGCCTCTGCACCTGCCGAGAGCTAAGGGAGCGCGGTGGGGTGTGGAGAGGGGCTCGGGGTGACCACGTTCAAGTCACCCGAACTCGCAGGATCTGCAAAATGGTTATGTGGGTGGCGGCCCCACTCACAGGCTTGGTGCGGGTGCGGGCTCGAATACGCCGAGAGGTGTGGAAATACTGTGTGTGTGCCTGGCACATGGCAGTGTTCAGATGGGTCCCTCTGCTCCCACGGGCCAGGGGACCTTGAAGAACTTCCCATGTGCCTGTAGGAGGGCTCAGCTGTGGTCACCTCTCTGCTCAGCCCCATAACCCTGCGTCACTGGAAGCTGGGGTGTGGCAGCCTGCTCATTCCTGGTGGTCCCCTAAGCCATGGCAAGTCCTTGCTTCCCTGGCCCTCCCAGGACTGAGTCTACTGGGGTACAGAGCGGGGCACCTGCCGCTCTCTCATGTCTGAAGCAACTGACTGGCCAAGCAGAAAGATTCTGGTTTGCCCCAGGGAAGATACGAGAGACAGAACAGCCTAGGAACCCCTCATCTTTCTTAGCACCCTGGGCCTCTACCTCACCAAGTGTTCGTTTTCCCGTTGCCAGAAATCCCAACATCTGTGCATAACAACCACGGACATCTCTAAGCCCTTTGCAGGTGGGAGCGTCTTTGCAGCGTACCATGGTGGTAAGGCGTGTGGGCGGCAGACGACCAGGCTCCTTCTGCTAGTTTCTGTGTAAAGCAGGTGCACTGACACCGACCCAGAGGCATGTTGTGAGATTAAATGAGGTAATAGACGAGTTCACATCACCCAGAAGCCCAATTAGCCTAAAAGGAGCGTAAGAGCCCTCACTGGGTGACCTTGCAAATTACTTAAACCTTCTGTATCTAGTTCCCTTTCCTGCAAATGAGGCTAATAATAGTATCCACCGTATAGGGTTAAATGAGTTGATAGAGTAACATGCTTAGAACAGTGCCTGCTACATGATGAGCCCGCAGTGAACTCTGATGACAGTCCTCACCAGGACACCTGCGCTGTCACAACTACCCTTTGAGGTAGAGAGTATTAGCCTACTTCGTGCATGCGGGAACTGAGGTCAGAGGAGCCCAGTCACTGCACACGTGACCTCTAGACTTTCTGGGGCCAAGTGAGGTTTCCTGCACTCCTCTGTCCCCAGTGTCTTCGGCAGCTTTTATTCTATGGGGACAACTGTCTGGGAGGACTCTGGCCACCCCCATGGTCCCTCTCAGCCCAGTCTAAGAAATCCTCCCCCGCCGGCCTTCTGACAGAGCTGCCAGCATCCAGGTGGCTGGGCCAGGCTCTCCCTTGGGGACATGGGGACATTTGCTTTCTCCCCAGACAAGGGAGCAGCCTCAGAAGAAAGGGGCCATCAGTCTGTCCTGGGATGGTTGGTGCTCTCGGGTTTTCCAGAATTCTGATATCGCAGCCCTCCTCTGATCTCTGTCCTTTGCCTGATTTAGAGGCTGTGGAGTCACAGCTGTTACTCCATGTGTGCATGTGTGTGCATGTGTGTGTTTGTGTGTGTGGGGGGGGAGTGGAGGGCTCTTCTTCCCAAACCACCCCTAGGCACTCAGCTCCAACCAGGGCTTCAGCAAGGGTCTGAAAGGTGCCTTTCAAAGGTGCCTCCTGATGGGGCTTAGGGACCCTTCCCCAAGCTGCCCACACATGCAGCCCAATGCGCATGCACTCAGAGAGAGAGAGAGAAAGAGAGAGAGAGAGAGAGAGAGAGAGAGGGGGGGGGAGAGGGGGGGAGAGAGAGAGGGAGAGGCATGCACAGAGGAAATGATCAAGTGCAAAGAATCCTCATGTGCTGTTTTATATGGCAAATAATTGAGCCGTACCCTCGTGGTCTCAGTGAGGAGTTTCATCCATATTCAAGCCTCGCATCTCCTGTGGAAAGGAACACAGCAGACATCCCAGCACAGCGCAGGAGCAAGGAGTCTCAAGCACTGACTCGGGCTCTCCACTCCCCGTTCTGGCTCCGGGGAGAGCAGGTTTGGATGGTGCCTACCCATCCGGAGGGCAGCACGATCTGCGGTGGAGACTGGTCCTGCCTTGTCCGTCCCGCTCTTTCTCTGGCCGCCTTCTCCAGTGCTGCCCAAGTTAAGGTCTGCGGGCAGAGTTCCACTTTCCTCGCCTCCTTACAATGGTGGGGGAGGGCGCTGCAAAGCCGATTTGGAGAGCGTGTGTCTATGAATACCAAGCATGTTAATAGGTTAAAGTAAATCTAAAGGAACATTTGAAAGCAGAGAGATGAAAGCAGATCTCAGGCCAAAGATCAAACAATCCAGAGCCACTTGGAACCCTTTACAGCTGGAGATTATTAGCATTTGAAAGTGAAGAGCATTAGGGGGAGCGAGGGGGGAAAAGTTGGAAGGAATTTTTGTTGTGGAGATAAAAACGGAAATAAATGACAGTGGAAAGGGAGAACTAGAAAGAGGCTGACTTATTTTAAAAACCACAAGAAGACAGTGAAGGGAGGGGGTACCTAGGGCTGTGTTTTTAGCTCTTCAACCAGCCTCTGAGCTCCGTGCCCCGGTCTGCAGCCCTCCCGGCCTTTCGCCCTCCACACCCCCTTCCTGGCCTTCCTCCTGGATGTCCCTTCCCTCCAGCTGTGAGACAGAAGTCCTGCTCTGGAGGGGAGTTGGCAGGAGCCAGTGGAACCGGCCCTGGGGATGGAGCCAGGCCCACACCTGTGCTGAGGGTGTCCCGCCAGTCTTCGTAGGGCTAGAACATGTGAGTCGTGGGGCCAAGTGATTATCCACCTGGGGTGTTTTTTCTGCTGTCACAGGTATGCCCCTCTTCCAACCACAACTATACCCCTCGTCCAATCCGGCCTGCTTATTTTCCAGACAAGACTGGGGACCAGCCCCCCGCCCCAGTCCGGTGCAGAAAACACTGCTAGATACGAGGACAATGTTACCTCCTCCGTCCTAACCGGGTCAGCATCTCCTTCCCGAGGACCTGGCGTGAGTTCGGCACTCTGCTGGTGCCGGGGAACAGTGCTGATCAAGGGTGACTCCCTAGCAGGGCTCTTACCACCTAGTCTGGGGCTGCTGGTAAATAAACGAAGTTCAGGCTGCACGTGACGGGTTGAGCACGATCACGGCTCCTGCTGCGTCCTGAAGTCGCACTGAAGTGAGATCGAGTCACGAAAACCCCACCAGGAGACAGAAGGGGACAGAGATGACAACAGCACGGGACAAGTGTCACTGCGTTTTTGGAAGATGCAAAGCAAATGGAAGAGTGACGGCTGCCTTGACAGAATGGGGGACATTTCCGTGGCCCAGCCTGCAGAGAGAGGTGTCCCTGAGAAAGGAGCCGTGGTCCCTGGGCCCCCGGAAGGCCTGAGGAATCAGGGGCGTTGGGCATGGCAGTCGGTAGCGTGAGGACTGGGGCCCAAACAGGGGCATTGGTTAGGCCGCCAGGGCCCCTTACCCAGCCTGTGCAGGCCGCCAAGTGCCCTTCTCCCCAGCTGGCAAAGGGAGCGGGCAGGTAAGGAGGAAGCCATCCCCTGAAGACGGTCAACCGGGAAGTGCTGGTCTCAGGGACACCGTGCACTTTCAGCAGCAGGGGTAACGCAGGGGCATAAAACGGGAAGATTCGGTTAAAGTCTGCACCGCGCTGGGGAGGGAGACCACCAGTCCCCTTCCCCAGCTGAGCTGGTATCATGCTAACAGCCATTTTATCAGCTCTCGTCCGTCACCCAACCATGGGCTGGAGGCAGAAGAATTCTCCTCTGGGAAAACGAAGTGACTTGAGGGGTAGAGCGATACTGAATGTTAGGTGTCCGCCAAAGAGAAAAGCAGCCCCCCATCCATTCGCATTTCAGCGAGGCCCACCCGCCAACGAGGCCACCCACCCCTGCTCGCGGAGCTGCGCCCCTAAACATGGACAACTAGGGATCACCAGACACCCAGAAAAGCCTCCGCCATTAAGACCAGGCAAGAAATAGGAAGGGGAAAGGGAACTTCAAAGGAATAGAGGAAAGGTCAGAAGAGAAGAAAACTTCAAAAATATATATTATCAATATCCTCAGAGAGATAAAAGCAGATATTTCACCTGAAACAAGAGGAGTAGAAAGATAGACACTAGACAGCGATAGACACAGATGGAGATATAAATAGAATGCTATATATAAAATCAAATCACAAGAAAGAGCTCTCGGTCATTAAAATTGACAGCAAAAATTCAAAATTCAACAAAAGGTCTAAAAGATAAAATAGAGGAAATTTCCCCAAAAGTGGAACAGAAAGAGAGAGAATAAGAGAAAGATGAGACCATTAAATAATCAGTTCAAGAGGTCCAGCCTTTGCGCATTTAGATGAGAGAAGTTCAGAGAAAATGGAGAAGATAATTATCAAAGAAATAATAGAAGAAAATTCCCCAGAACTGAGAGAAGTTGGCTTCCAGATTGAGGGTCATTAAAGTTACAAAGCATATGATCGTGACGTTTCAGACACCAGAGACGAGAGGCTCCCAGAAGCTTTCAGGAAAGGGGCAGAGGTGAGCCGTATCGGAGGGCAGGCTCCTGGAGAAGGGGAAGTAAATTCCAGAGTGGCCAATACACTTGAGCACGGGACAAACAATACTGATAGAGGTTTCCCAGTTCGGCTGAATCATTATATATATATAAAGAGCATAGACTAGAAAGCAAACCAAAAATAAGGAAAAACATAAAGTTACCCCAGGAAAGGAAACATAATCATTGCACAGTATTGTCTCAGGAGCGAACCGTTTTTACTTATTATTGTGTAAAAAGAGAATGTTGTTTTAATTTTTTAAAGTCTTATATAAGTACATTATGGGAAGGGAAAGGTATGAGATAATACTCATGTCACAACAGTCAACAAACAAGGTCAAAAATTGTTCTGTGGAGAATGAGTTCTTAAGGAAAGGAGAGGCCTGCTTTATGTGGGTAGCAGTCAGTATTTCCTGAGAAGGTGGGCACGGACCCCTGGGGAATGATACATTTCTGATTTGGGGTGGTAGTGTGGTTACATAGTTACATGCAAGGTCTAGACTCCTGGATTGCTACACTTACGATCTATACATTTTACTGAATGTAACATGTATCTCAAAAGGGAAAAAAAAACCTCAAGCAAATACTGAACTCTAATGATACGCCCGGTGAAGTGTTTAGGGACGAAGTTCACTCCTACCTGCAACTTTCTTTGAACTGCACCAAAGGGTAAGGTGGGATGTTGGATAGAGAGAAGGATGGAAAATTAGAAAGTTATGACAGAACAAATATAACATGTTACTTCCAGAGTTTAAATGGTGGATTTCTGGGTGTTCACTATAATTTTTTTCAACTTTTTAAATATTTGATATTTTTTGTAATACAATAGTGGGGGGTATGTGGAAGCATGTTTAGGTGGGTGGATCCAAACACAAGGAGAAACAGCCCGGAGCTGAGTGGTTCTCTCTGGGGGTCAGAACAAGATGTGATGAGGGCTGACACCTCTTTTGAAACATCTCTTGCATTCTTTTTTATTTTTAAGTTCTGTGTACACATTACTTTGGTTAAAAAGTAATTTAAAAATGAAAAGAGGGGCATCATTATTAAGTATTTTAAAACATGGAAAGTATTTACACAATAGTATACAATGTCATGGAACAGGTGCCTGAAGAACAAGCACAGGGTGCCCCAGTACTCAGAGAGCGGGGGGTGCTCAGAGAGCTGGGGGTGCTCAGAGAGCAGGGGGGGTGCTCAGAGAGCAGGGGGGTGCTCAGAGAGCAGTGGGGTGCTCAGAGAGCAGGGGGGTGCTCAGAGAGCTGGGGGTGCTCAGAGAGCAGGGGGGTTGCTCAGAGAGCAGGGGGTGCTCAGAGAGTGAGAGCAGGGGGTGCTCAGAGAGCAGGGGGTGCTCAGAGAGCAGTGGGGTGCTCAGAGAGCAGGGGGGTGCTCAGAGAGCTGGGGGTGCTCAGAGAGCAGGGGGTGCTCAGAGAGTGAGAGCAGGGGGTGCTCAGAGAGCAGGGGGTGCTCAGAGAGCAGTGGGGTGCTCAGAGAGCAGGGGGTGCTCAGAGAGCAGGGGGGGTGCTCAGAGAGCAGGGGGTGCTCAGAGAGTGAGAGCAGGGGGTGCTCAGAGAGTGAGAGCAGGGGGTGCTCAGAGGGCAGTGGGTGCTCAGAGAGCAGTGGGGTGCTCAGAGAGCAGGGGGTGCTCAGAGAGTGAGAGCAGGGGGTGCTCAGAGAGCAGTGGGTGCTCAGAGAGCAGTGGGGTGCTCAGAGAGTGAGAGCAGGGGGTGCTCAGAGAGCAGGGGGTGCTCAGAGAGCAGGGGGTGCTCAGAGAGTGAGAGCAGGGGGTGCTCAGAGAGCAGTGGGGTGCTCAGAGAGCAGGGGGTGCTCAGAGAGTGAGAGCAGGGGGTGCTCAGAGAGTGAGAGCAGGGGGTGCTCAGAGAGTGAGAGCAGGGGGTGCTCAGAGAGCAGGGGGTGCTCAGAGAGCAGTGGGTGCTCAGAGAGCGGGGGGGGGTGCTCAGAGAGCAGGGGGGGTGCTCAGAGAGCAGGGGGTGCTCAGAGAGTGAGAGCAGGGGGTGCTCAGAGAGCAGTGGGGTGCTCCTCGGGCTGTGAGCTGGGCAAGGCCTCTCTGAGCAGAGGAAGGAGATGGGTTGCAGGCAAAGGCCCAAGGCTGGAACTGAGAGACGGTCCCTATAAGGAGGAGGAGGGGAAGGAGAGAGAGGGGGGAGGAAGGGGAGGAGGGTCAGGAAAGGGTAGAGACAGGGGTGAAGGGAATGGGGGGAGGGGGGAGGGGGAAGAGGCAGGAGGGAAGGGGTGGGACAGGGGCAGAGAGGGGAGGAGGAAGAGGAGGGAGAGGGCTGAGGAGAAGGGAAGAGGAGGAGGAGGAGAAAGGCAGCCTCCGCAGTTTCAGGCTCCAGGTAGAAAGCCCTGGTGACCAGCCGGACCAGGACATAGAGGCCTGGGACGTTGTGTGCTTACTGCAATTCTGCTCTGTAGTCTTCCAAGAAAACCAGTGCCTGGGAAACCCAGGAAGTATCTGTGTGTCGGGTTACAAAGGCTGGAGAGGGAGCACCAGGCCTTGGTCGGGAATTGGGAGAGGGGCTCCCAGGGGAAGGCCGGTTACCTGGCCCAGCTGCCCCATGTCTGCACAGCCCTGGCCCTCCTGCCCTCAGTGTTCCGCCTTCAGGTCCCCAGCTGTGTTGCTAACAAGGGAGACTGTTGCCCTGAATATCTCCACCCGCTTTGCCAAGACCCATCTTCCACGGGGGCACAGAACCCGGAGTGTGTCCCCAGGCTCTTGCAGAAGACCCAGGTCCTCACCCGGGTCCTCCGAGAGAAAGCTGGCGGGGGGGGGGGGGGGGCGGACGTCCTAGTCAGAGGGAAGGACTTCCGGAGGGAAGGAATTCGAAAGGAGAAGTGTGGGGCCCCGGGAGAAAAGACACTGAGTCTCACTGGAAGAGCAGGATTTTCTGGTCAGGGAAGTGGAGGGGACAAGGAAACCTGGGGACAAAGGTGGGGGCTATTTCCCCCTGGGGAAGGCTGGCAGGTGCCTGGGTGGCTGCCGGGCTCTGAGAGCTCCCACAGGAGTCCAGGGGGCAGGCACAGCCCAGGCCTGGGAGCCCGGTGTGAGAGACAGCCATGCCCCCCGGCTGGCAGGTGCCCACCCCCTGGACTCCTGTGGTGACAGTGAATGGCATCGAGCAGGGTGCCCAGGGCTCTGGCACAGAGCCCCGGCTGCCACTGTGGAGGTTTTTATGCTAATGCCACTTGTCAAGCCGTCAGTGCTGGGGCAGCTGGACTTGACAGGGAAGCAGCTGGGTCCCCTGGGCTTCGCTTCCCCGGAGCCCAGGTCCTCGGGGATGTAGAGCCGGAGCCCAGCGCTGGCTCTTGGGGAGACCTGCGGGACAGGAGGGGGTGCTGGTGGAGGTGGGGGGCTGCACAGGAGGGAGGGGACCTCTGGGCCCCCAGGGCTGCACGAGGAAAGTCCCTCCTGCTCTGGACAGCGCCCCCTGTCAGATGGGACCCAGCAGCCAGAATGGGCAGCACGACCGGATTTTCCCAGTGGCAGAGGAGCCGAGACTGCGCTGTCGGTCCGTCCCTTCAGCCCGAGAAGTCCTGCGTGGCAGAATCCGCGAGGAAGCCACAAGTTGTAGAAGGCAGAGCGCAGGGTGCGAGAGACAAAGACCGCGGGGGTCTCGGTGCCCTCGTTTATTTAGCACGCGGGCACGGAAGACATCTCGCGTGCCGGGCACCGTGATGAATGAACACAGGCAGATTAGCGGCCCAGTAGGGGGGATGGGCCAGTCTTCGGATCGTGGTCCAGGACGTGTGTGCGAGGGATGTCGGGGATCGGGTGAGGGCGCCTCTCAGGAAGGTGAGCCCGGAACGGAGGCTGTGATCGCCACTCCAGGACGCCAGGACCTAACCTGGCCCTGAGGTCTGCAAGGCTCCTGAAATTACGTTCACGTCTGTGCGGCAGGCAGGATCTGCGAGGAAACCTGTTTTCTGCTTTTTTCCGTAGGACGCTGAAGCATGGGTGGCCTGGAGAAGCCTGTTGGTAGAACCCGGAGACCCCTTTCTTGTTCCCAGGGCTCTGAGACTGTGGGCAGGAAGGGCGCTTCCTGTCGCTGACTTTCCGTTTCTCTGCCGGGAAGACGGGCCCAATCCATCTTGAGAAGTCACTGCTTCCAGGTAATAATCCCACCCCTGAGGCCACCTGGCTCTAAGGATGGGGCCAGCCGGTGTGCCCCCCACCCGCAGGTGGGACCCGCGAGAGCGCCCAGTGGGCACCAGCGTGTGGTGCCTCCCCACCCACCACCATCGACCGCATCCCCCAGGCACGTGGGAAGCTTCCTGTGATTGACGGTGCCCTCGGCATTGTGTCTGCCCATAAAATACACCCACTTAATAGTCTCCAAGAAGCTGCCAGGCCTTCCAGGCTGTAACTCCCAGACCCCGGCCCCCCTGCCTGGCCCGACACCTTGTTTGGTGAATCCGATTTGATTTTGGTCTTAAATCTGCCCTAAGTGCCTCGGAGCAGTAGCCACAGGGAGGGTGGCAGTCGGGAGAGGAGAAGGGCTGCTGAGAGGTACGACCCGGCCCGTTAGGAGGGATGACCCCTCAGCGTGGCCCCCCTAAATCACGCCTGGGGACCGCGCTGAGTCCAGACAGGCTCCCAGCTGGCAGGCAGAGGGAGGCCGAGGGCAGCAGTGGGGGCCCCCCGCCTGGCCTGCATTGCCGGCTCGCTCAGGCCCCTGGGCTCTCCTCGGGCCTTCTGGCGCCTGCTGTGTCCTGGACGCTCTCCGTCTTGTGGGTCAGTTCTTCCCTCCATCTGCAGGACTTCAAGAAACTGGTGCGCAAAAGGGACTGCGTGGTGGGGGACGGGAACCCATGTGCCAAGGGGACAGAGCCTTTATGGGAGAGTAGGGGTCATTGGGTGCGCCTCTGTAACCACAGTCCTCCCTCAGGGTCACTGAAGAAAGCGGGAGAAGAGAAATCAGGGCTGGCCCCCTCTCCCCGCAGACCGGGCCGTGCCAGCTGGGGGATGCAGCTGAGAGCCTGTGGCATCGATGTGCGGAGTGCAGGACACTGTCCTATCCAGGAGCCCTTGCTCCTTCTCTGTGTAACACCTGCTTCTCCGTGGAACTTCCCCAGTCTCCTCGGGAAACCTGATTCTCCCTTCTCTCCTTTGTTTCTCCTAGAACTGGGGTCAGAAACGGCTCAGTGCAGTGGCGCAGGGCCTGCGCCCAGAAGTTAGACTGTCCAGATTTGAACTCAGATTCTGCCACTTACTCTGTGCCGGTGAACGGTTACCTAACCTCCCTGTGCCTTCATTCCTTAACAAAGAGTGCGGGAGAGTGAGACCGCAGGCCTCCGAGGACTACTGTGGGAATCAGCCACGTGAGAACCTGGTTCACAGAAGGCGCTCAGTACTCGTTAGCTGCTGCTGTTGTTGGGTGGTATCCCGTGGGGCAGGTGGGTGGGCGCGGAGGGGCTCGGGAAGTGTGCTGGATGTTCACTTTCCACTAGACCCTGTCTTCTGTATGTTCCCAAGGCCTAGGGATGAAGAATGAATGAACGAACGAATGAATGAATGAATGAATGAACAAACGAACGAACGAATGAATGAATGAACGAACGAACGAATGAATGAGTGAGTGAATGAATGAATGAACGAATGAACGAATGAATGAATGAATGAGTGAGTGAGTGAATGAGTGAATGAATGAACGAACGAATGAATGAATGAATGAACGAACGAATGAATGAGTGAATGAATGAATGAATGAACGAACGAACGAATGAGTGAATGAATGAATGAACGAATGAATGAATGAGTGAATGAATGAATGAATGCGTGAGTGAATGAATGAATGAATGAATGAGTGAATGAATGAATGAACGAATGAAGACTACCATTGAGCGTGAGAGTGTGGGGGATGCAAAGACCCCGGAGCATGGTCTTGGCACCAGTGATTACATCCTGTTGGACAGCAGGGACTTAGAGGCTGGAGCCCAGTGGTGACCAGCCCCAGGAGTCTGAGAGGGAGTGACAGAGGGAGAAAGCCCAGACACCCCCAAACATCACGGCACTGTGGGGAGCACTGATAGGCCTGAAGTCCAAGGGGTTGCTATGCAAAGCAGTAAAGTACCACAATGTGCTGAATTTACCCTAAATTAACCTCCCAAGCTTTGACTCATACTTAAGGTTTCCTAGGTGCCTCTGGTCCCTGGGTATGGACCGAAGGGCTTTGTAAATCAATTAGGTTTAACCCATTATTTTACATAAGGAAAGACGAAAGCTTGGAGAGTTGTAGGGACTTTCCTAAGTTCACCGAGCTTCCCTCCCAGAAGCGTCCCTTTATTTCCTGTCGCTGACTCCCTGTCCCAGTGCTTGGTAGGGAGGAACAGAAATCACTCTTCCAGTTCTAGGGAATTGATAGGAAAAGCTGGGACCCAGATTGGTGGAATCGTTTCTGCTAAGCCACAGCACAGCAACAGAACTAGCCAAACCAGGGACTCTGGCCCTCAGACAGACCTCTCCCCAAAAGATCAGCGGCTCCCCTCCCCACCCAACCCTCACCGGCCCCTGCTGTTAGGAAAACCCCATCACAGGCCTCTGAAGCCTCGCAGAGCTGAGCACAGAGCAAAGGCGCCCCTGCTCAGATGGAGGGGGACCGTCCCCACCCCACACCTGGCAGAGAAGCTGGCCTTCCAGACGCCCTTTGTCAGCTGCTCCTCTGAGCAGAACACACCGCGGTCTGAGAAGGAGCCTTGAGCGCCAGGGAGGCTCCAAGCGGTATCAAGAGGATTCTCGTGAACACCGCTGCCTGTGTCTGGGCAGCCATGTGGAAAGCCGCAGTGTCGCCCACTGATGTCCTGTGGCAGGGGAACAGGACTTCCAGAGGCAGCACACTGCTCTCTCCAAGCTCCCGCCTCCACCTCCGCGGGCCGCGGGAGCCCAGACAGCTCTGGAGCAAGCAAAGGGGAAAGCCCTGCAACAAACTGCAAAACAGAACCCTGGTCCTGAGGTCTCCGAGGGAGGGTGGGGGAGGGGCTGGGGAGGGGCTGGAGACCCCAAGAGCATGCTGAGCTGGGCTTCTTTCTGTGGTCTGGCCCGGCTTTCTGAGGAGGGGTGGCCGCCTGAACCCAGGAGCTGGGGGTGCCCTATGGTGTGCCTGAGAGCATCCCACTGCCGGTCACCTCGGACCCCTGGACTCCGGAAATCACTCATCCCTCTGAGCTCAGGAGGACTGACTCCTGACGGGGACCACACCCTCGCCTGCTGCTCTCTAGAGTCTCCAGACCTCAGAGTCCCGAGACCCCCTCTAGCACGAGTCCCAGGACCACATCGAAAGTCTAACTCCCACTCATCCTGCTGCTTTACACAGTCCTGGTCCTCCCCAAGGCGGGACCCCCAGAGAGTATGGGGGGTCCTTCTCAGAGAATGTCACCTTCCTTCTTTACAAGTACAAGGATGTTTGTTGAAGCATGATTTATAACAGCAGACTTTGAGTGACTACCTAAATGCCAATCAACAGAGGAACGGTTAAGATAAGTATGAGACATACAAAACAGCAAAATAGCGTGCAGTCATCGAAAATGGCACGCAGCTCTCTATTTATTGACTTGGAAAGATGTCTTTGACATTTTGTGGAGTGAAAAAAAACAGACAACAGAACAGCCTGCGAAGTCTGAGCCCGCTTATGTAAGTTACGTGCACAAATCTGTATACGCGTCTTAGGTAACTCTGTGGCGGAAGCACTGTTGGTACAGATCGGAGGGACTTGAAGGTTGCAATCTGGTTGGAACAGGGGCGCAGGGTGGAGAGAGGATTGGGAACTCCCTTTGAAGCTGCATTTGCTAACCAGACATCCATCGTGTGTGTGTGTGTGTGTGTGTGTGTGTGTGTGTGTGTGTGTGTGTTTCATGTGGGGTGGCAGGGAGGGACACAGATGAAAATTATGCACACCTCCGTCTGCTGATAGGTGTTGACCCAAACATGAATAATGATTATCTCCTGGAGGTGGGATTTGGGATGTTTTAATATCTTTCTTGAATTTTTAGTATGATTTCGGTATTTTACAAAAATATTTAGAAACATTTGCGGTTAGGGAAGGCTCCGAGGTGCTGGTTTATTTCTTTGTGTTACGATGTCCTGATAGCCTGGGTTTCTGCATCCAGCCTGTCATCGTCTGCAGTTGAACTGTCCGCACCTTGCTATCCCCTTCCTCTGAGAACTTCCGTCGCCTCCCGCTGGTGCGGGGTATCGGCAGGTGCAAGCTCACGGGCATGCTCAGCGACTACCTGCATCGTGCGCCCCCAGCCCACCTCCTCACCGCCATCAGAAGGGTGGTGATCAATCACTTCCGTCCCCGCTGAACAGGAGCACTTCTAAGTTCTGATCTTTGCCCCCGCACCTTCCTCTACCATTGTCTCAGATGTGCCCCTTGGATTCTGACTTGACCCCTGGGCTCTCATCAGACACAGCAATCCCACCAACTCTGCTCCTAACATCAGCTCTTTTTGTGCTGATAATACCCAGCCTGGCATCTGACCTCGTTCTTTCGTCTTTGAACTGCTCCCTGGCAGTTCCAAGTGACCTCCGTTCCACGGGGTGTGCTCTGCCCACTTGATCCAACAGTTCAGTAACCTGCTATTATGTGCTTGGCCCCTGGGCTAGTTCTTGTGGACACAGAAACCTTGAGTATAGGTCTCCTCCTGAGGGGTGCTCGGTGTGTCAACAGCAACCGAGGGATAGCTCCCACGGTGGCAACCGCCACAGCCAGGACTGCTTTAAAGGCTGTGCATGTACGATCTCCTTCCCCCTCCCAGGAACCCTATGGAGTGAGTGGCAGTACTAACTTCATCCAGTTTAAAGAGGAGGAAACTGAGGCAGAGAGAATGTCTTCCCACGGTCACAGATGACTGAGTGGCAGACCAGGGATTTAAACCCAGGTCATCCGGCTTCTCAGTCTTAGACTCCGTGCTCCGGGGAAACATCGAGGCCACCTGCTGAGCCCTGTGGTAGACACGTCCAGAAAGCACTTGGGGCGTTCAGTGAAAGTCCGTTATGAGTTCTTGGGGCCCTCTGACTCGGCTTGCATGAGTCCCAGGAAGGCAACCAGCTTCCTCTCTGCTGCTCACCTAACCAGTCTCTGCTCTTACCTCTGCCCTGGGGTGCGCTCCGAGTGACCAGCTGGGCTGGCCTCCAGCCCTACGTCCACCTGAGCTGGGCTTGCAGGCCAAGTGCCCTGGGCACCGAGGTGGCCGGGCCCGGAGCTCGTACATTTGCCTCTGGGCTTCTACCCAATGCCCCGTGAGCCCTCCAGTCGGGGAAGGACTGTGAACATTCCCGCATGGCCCTCCGGCTTCCATAGGTGTAGCCCATATTTTCTGCAATAAAGATTTCCCAGAAAAATCTTTGTTTAAACCAAATGTTGGTAGAGTGAATCCCATTTAGAATCTATGAAAGTAATCAGCTAATAATGCAACAGCATCACCTAGCATTGAGTGCCTACTATGTGCCAGTCACTTTGCTAGTAACATCTTTAGTTCTTCGAACACCTCAGCAAGGTGGGGACCCATTTCCTCATCTCCACTTCACTAATGCAGAAACCAGGCCCAGAGAAATTAGCTGACTTGCAGCTGACTCCTGTCCCGGCACTCCGTCTAACCCACCCCTCTGCTCCGTCTTCTCAAAGGAGCACTCAGAGGCTTCTTGGGCAAACAGTCTTGGGAATGCAAGTTTCCTCGAGTCCCAATTTATGTTCTGTCCAAAGAGGACAGACCTACTTTCTTGGTTCAATCCTCAGCTGCCAGGCTGGGGTCAGAGGAGACTATGTTTGAGTCCTGCTGGACAGTGCTACAGCAGGGTTCTCACCACCGTCCCCCAGAAGGGGGCGCTCTGGAGCGGCCCTACCATCGCCCCAGGCTGCGTGTGCACACACACACATGCACACACACATGCACACAAATGCACGCGCAGTTCTGGTCTAGCCCACGACTGTCGCCTTGGACCAGGCAGCTGCCGGGCGCACAGGACAGCCCCTGGGCCAGGGCCATCAAGAGCAAGCAGGCCGAACAAAGCAGCAAATGCTGTATCTGGGATGTGCGGCTCTGGTCGTAATAAACACTGCAGCCGAGTATTCCCGCGGGGACCTCCTAATGGAGGAGATGGATACACTCCAGAGCAACCCCAGGGGTTTTCCACGCGGCTCTGACTAAACTCCCTATAAAATCAATCCTGCCTTTTCACCAGTGGTGACAGGGTGTTCTAATATTAATCCACTCTCCTCGTCTGTCAGCTCCCCCAACAAAGGCTTTAATGATCTTTAAGCAGGCATAGTAAACACTACACATCCAAGGAGAACATCAGGCCGGGGCGCGCCGCCCCTCACGGCAGCCACTTGGAGGTTCCAGGGGAACAAAGGCCACCGGGCAGCCCTCTGGACCACGCCTCCTCCCTGCTGCAGGATGGGCTGTGGGGGGCACCCCAGCAGGGCGGGCTAGCCAGCTCAGGGCAGGGTGGGGTGCAGGCTGGCTGTGGGTTTGGGCAGCCCCCGGGTGCGGACTGCTCCCAGCTGCACCGCTTCTGCCTCTGGCTCCTTCGTCTCCACCCTCCTCCGGCTTCCAGCAGCTCCCTTCTCTAAGGAAAGTGGGCCCTGGTGGAGGATCTCACAGCCAGGAGCAGAGGGGCCGGGCTTTGGCCTCCATGCCTAGCCCTCCCGGCACCCCACACCCAGCCTCCCAGACCTGCCCTCTCACTCCTCTCATCCCCCTCTCTGCTCCCCACCCCAGCCCTGAACCCTTCCCTGGACCCTCCAAGCCCCGAGAGGCCCCGACAGGGACCAGAGAGAGTGACAGGGGATACGGCAGGTGGCGCAGGGCCTGGGTCTGGGCTGTGGCGAGGACAAGTGTGGTTGGATGAGGAGGTTTTACTCCACAGAAGCCTCCGCCCTCCTCCTTCTGCATGTTCCTCTGAGTCTTCGAGGCTGCTCAGAGTTCAGCGAAGCCCAACAGGGCCGGGCCTGGCTCCTGGGGTCCAGAGGGCTCCCCTCTCCTACCCCAGCTGGGCCGGGCCTGGCTCCTGGGGTCCAGAGGGCTCCCCTCTCCTACCCCAGCAGGGCCGGGCCTGGCTCCTGGGGTCCAGATGGGCTCCTCTCTCCTACCCCAGCTGGGCCGGGCCTGGCTCCTGGGGTCCAGAGGGCTCCCCTCTCCTACCCCCGCTGGTTAGGAGGCAGCAATGTAAGCTGCCTAGCAGCCTCGGCCTGGACCTCCCAGCGAACTCGGGGACAGTGAGCCAGAGCCTGGAGTTTGGCCTCTGACTTCAGAAGACAACACCTGAGAGGTTCAATGCGGTCGCCGCTGCTCAGCAGGGCCTGGCTCCCTGATGGGGTCCGGCCTCCTGTGGCTCTGAGCTTGGGGAACACAGAGACGCAGTCACTGTTTCCACAGAACTTAGTTAAATTGTTTCATGTTACAAACAAACATATTTTACTTAACTTAAAATAGCAACAACGTAAGAAACTAGAAGGGGAAGCCCTAGCCTACGTCAACCACTGCTGGTATTTAAAGACATTGCCTTTCAACACGTTCACTCCTTCAGAGTTGAGTTAGGGTTTGCCCTCTGACCTGCACCAGAGCCCTGGACACGTTCCTTCACCTGCCCGAGCCCGCGTCGGGGAGGAAGGGACACTGCGTCACGATTTACTAGGTGATCAGGGCACCTTTCTCTGTCCTCCGTGTCTCCGCTACAGAAAGACTGGTGGTGCTGACCTCTCAGGGCCGTCGTGGGGTTCAGTGTTCTTCCACTACATGCCAAGTATAAGAACAGTGTCTAGCTACAGTCAGCGTGAAATAAACGTGGCGCTGTATCGTGGATAGCATCACGGCTGCTTATCGTTGTTATTGTCTGCACTATCTGGCCTGCAGGAGGGGGAGTAGGAACCTGTCCCGCCCGTCCCCTCACCCCCGCACCCCACCCTCAGCAGCTCTGGCTTCCCTGGGGGAAGCCCAAGCACCCAGCTGGGTGACGAGTGGGCAGGACCGTGCCTAAGAGAGAGGACGTCACTGTGCCAGGACAGAAAGGTAAACATCGCCAACCCAGGACTCCGTCTTCGCACGTGGAAAGGGAAGGGGCATGGCTGGCACCCCTCAGGTGAGCTCTGATCGCCTGTGCCTCTCCGTGCCGTTGCCTTGTTCTCCTTGCCCCGTGGAGGTCGTTCATCCAGCAGCCCCCCCTTTCCCGTCGAGCCCAGCCCAGCGGACTGTTCTACGCCGTGGCCAGGGTCTCCAACACTCCGGCAGACGAGCCGCCTGACCCAAGGGCACCTGTGTGCCCTCCCTCGTATAGGCCTTGACATTTCTTACACTATCGGAATATCAGAACTTCCCTGATAAACCAAGAACCCTAGAGATCCTTCAGTAACTCATGACCACAGATGCTGTCTATTCAGCACTTACTCCGAGCACAGCCCCTTGCTAAGTGCTTTGCTCGTATGATCTCATTTAACCTCCCAACGAGACTACGAGGTGGGAATTATCGTTGTCTCCATTTCACAGGTGACACGTGGCTCAGAGAGAGTGATGGCTGTCCTGCTACACCTGCCACCAAGGTGACCGGAACTTAGCTGCAGAGAGACTGCCCTGCCCTTTGCTCTGGAAAAACATCGCCGTGGACCGTTGTGTTTTCCACAGCTCTGCTTCTCGGGGATGGCAGATGCCATCGTTAAGTTGTTTGTTTGTTTTTTATCCTCACCTGAGGACATTTTTGCATTTATCTTCAGATAGAGCAGGAGGGAGAAAGGGAGGGAGAGAGAGAGAGAAACATCGATGTGAGAGAAACACATAGACTGGTTGCCACCCACATGACCCCAACAGGGGCCGGGGACAAACTGCAACCGAGGCACAAACTGCAACCGAGGCACGTGCCCTCAGTGGGAACCGAACCCGGGACTCTCTGGTCCGCAGGCCGACACTCTAACTGCTGAGTCACACCGGCCAGGGCGCCATCATTAACTTGAATGCTGATGAATAAAGGGTTTGTTTTGATCATGTAAGCTGGGTGCATCTCTTACCTGTAACATTTTTTTTTAAAAAAAGACAAATGAGAAGGAGAAGAGACTGAAAACAGAGACCGCAGAGCTGGGAAGTCATGGAGCTAGAGCCAGACCCCGAGACTCCCAATCTCGTGTTTATTCTAATATATTCGATTCATGGTCTGTCTCCTCCCAGAGGGCACTTGCTGAGGCCAGAGGCCGGGTCCCACACTTCTTGGGCATCCCTGCACAGCACCCAGCACAGCCCAGGCACACAGCCGGCTGGAGCTGACGCTCTGTGGGTCAGCAGCCCTCACTGAAACGCAGACCCAGCGCCAGCCTGCTAACCTGCTGTGGGTCACTCACCATGAATGGAAGCAAGGTTATACAGAAGAGCCGGCCCAGCACCTGGCTCTGCAAAGCCAAGTCTCCGCTCCCGTCACAGCCCCCTGGGCCCTGGGCCTTATCCGCCCAGCCCACCCACTGCTTTCCTTCCCCTCCCGCCTGAACCCAGAACACCGCACACTCTGCCCGGAGAGCGACCCTTCAGAGGCTGATGTGGTGCAAGGGTCCGAGCAGGCAGAGTTGATGCAACACTTTGCGATGCCCACGCCGGGCTCCCTCCGGGCCCTGCCGATTTCTCCCGTCCACAGGTTGGTGACCTTCCCCCCGCCAGACAGCGGCTGTCCTTGCGACCACAGACGAGGCGGGCCGCGCAGGCGGGCCCTCCAGCAGTGGCACGCGGTCTGGATGGCAGTAACGATGCACTTTTCACTGAGGACGAGGGTTAATGGGCATGTAAAACACAGACCGCCCGTCAGCCCGCGGCTGCCGCCTGGTGAGCTCCTGCCTCTGGCGGGCGGGCTCAGCTAAATTGCTCACTGAGCCGCTCTCTTCCTCCCTCCTCCCTCCTCCCCCTGTGTTTTTTCCCTCCAAGTCTCTCTCCCCAACCTACACCTCCCTCCCACCCTGAAAAGCTAAAGGGTCCCGGAAACATTTTTATTTATTTATTTTTAATCATTTTCCCGGGAAGCCAGTTCCGAAGAAGACTTAGCCGCGAGGTTTCAGCTGCCTCTGCCAAGTTAAAGCTTCGTCCGCCGTCCCTGCCGGGAAACTGAGGCTCCAAGACAATGGCAGCCCACAGAGGGTGCCAGCCCACGGAAGGAGTGGGCACAGCTTGACAGCACCTGGCAGGTGCCCAACGCCAGCGCCCCGGGGACACCTTCAGCTGTACCAGGGACTCAACTCTCCTTGCTGGCAGGCACACTGCCGGTGCCACCCCTGGCCACCAGTGATCGCGCGTACCTCCGCCTGTCCACACCCCAAAACCCCAGGCCGGCATTCACAGGCACAGACAGACCCCAAGGTGCAAACACCCTCGAAAACCCCACCTTCTGAATGGGTGCTTCTGAGTTCTTACCCTTGAAAGAGCCCACTGCGCCCGGCAGGGTGCCCCTCGCTCTGATGTCCCCAGGTGCACCCCCAAGCCTGCACACCCTCCTCACACACACACGTCCAGCGGCACATGTCTGTCTGGCACCCCCAAGCCTGCACACCCTCCTCACACACACACATCCAGCGGCACAGGTCTGTCTGGCACCCCCAAGCCTGCACACCCTCCTCACACACACACGTCCAGCGGCACAGGTCTGTCTGGCACCCCCAAGCCTGCACACCCTCCTCACACACACACGTCCAGCGGCACAGGTCTGTCTGGCACCCCCAAGCCTGCACACCCGGAAGAGTCCACTCTGCGGTCACTCCTCCGGACCCCACGTCATTGAAAGCCCATCCCAGTAGTCCCTCCTTTCCCGTGGGTTCACTTTCCATGGTTTCGGTTATCTGTGGCCAACTGTGGTCTGAAAACGTTAAATGGAAAATTCCAGAAATAAAGTTTTGAATTGCACACCATTCTAAGGAGCTGATGAAATCTCACGCGGCCCGCGCCGTCCTGCCCGGGACGTGAATCGCCCCTTTGTCCAGCAGGTCCACAGGTACGTGCTCCCACCCGCTCGTCACTAAGCAGCCGTCGGTTATCAGATCAATGATCAGATATCCTGGGGGGCGGGGGAGAGACCACATTCACATAACTTTTATTACAGGATGTTGTTACAATTGTTCGATTTCATTGCTATTGTTGTTAATCTCTTACTATGCCTAATGTATAAATTAAACTTTATGTAGATATATATAGGAGAAAATATACATAAGGTTTGCTAGTATCTCAGTTTAAGGCATCCACCGGGGGTCTTGGAACGCATCCCCTGTTGATAAAGGGGGGCTGCCGTATCCTTGTGCACCCCCAGGTATGTGCACCTTCAGTAGTGATGTTACCATCACCATCCTAGGGTACCCTCACACTGCCCCTTCTGCACACGCCCCTTCATCGACACACGTTCCCATAGCTGAAGCCTGCTTTCACACTTCCCATGTACACGCACCTCTGAAGGCCAGAAATGCGTGCGCAAACTCCACATACACTCAACCTCAGCAGCCCGTGTCTGCAGTGTACACGCCTGCATACACAGACCATGTACACAGCTTGTATCTGCATGTACACACCCCCTGGGTATATCCGCAAGTCCCCACATCAGTTGCAAACTCATATGAACCAACAGACTATCTGCAAGTAGGCCTTTACGTGTATTCCAGCTATATTTGTACACACCTCTGTACAGTACACACTATATCCCATTATCCGTGCTTGTAGTTCATGCACACACACTCTTCACTCCATTTGGGTGTGTGATCCATGTAAGCACGCCACAGCACTCTACTGTCTGCGTATTCATGTCATACGTGCCCAAAGACCCCAGTTCTGCCCATGCTCATAGTCCAGTGTCTTCCTGTCTGCACCACATTTCAAATACCTCCAAATGCCCTCTTGTGCATGGGTGTGCATGTATGCCCTGAAATAATCCCATGCCTGTTTGCATACACCCTAAGGATGGACACGCACCACGCCTGCCATCTCCACGGGCAAAGGCAGGTGTTTACAGTTCCCTCCGATACCCATGGCTGTATGAAATGCCCACCATCAATTAAATGTAATTAAAACTAAACTTAATGATTGAGCCCACATCAGGCTCTGTGCCGAGTGCTGGAAATATGCAGGCGATAAAGAACAGCTGCCCTCCCCTCAGGAAGCCCCCTGTCCAGGAAGAGAAATGGGCAAGAACACAGACAGTTAGGACAAAGGGTGGGTAGTTCGTTACAGAAATATATGCACACGCGAGCATCCGCTCTCACTAGGTCCAAATCACAGGGTATTCTGTGTGCATATCCCAGGTGCACAAATGCGGAGCCTAGTTCGCACGCCCACGTCCCCTCTCTGTGCCCAAACCCCACAGTTTTAACCATGATCAGTCGCTCTGCTTAGGCATGGTGGCTTAAGTGCCCCCAGCAGTCTCCTCCCTCATGGGGGAGCTGCTCCTGGGCCAGGGTGCTCTCCCCAGAGTCATTGCTCAGACTGAATGTCCTCCCTTGAGCTGCTCATTGAGTACCTAGTCCAGCAGGAGCAGGGCCCCCCCGGCAGGGCTGTCTCCCCAACAGTCACCAGCTTCCTTCTCAGCGTGACCGCAGACAAGCCACAGGCCTTGCCGTCAACCTCTTCCTCTTTGCCCCCCAGCTGCCCTTGCCACAAAGGCCCCAAGGGTATCTTCTGCCCACCCCCCCTTGCTTGAGTGGCTGGCACCAGCAACTCTCTGATGGGGTTGTTTTAAAAAACGAATTCAATTCCAGTCTGAATTCTTAGAATTTCGGTGTCTAGAAGAGTGGTCAGCAACTCTGCCTTGTAGGCCACCTCTGGCCCCCCACTGCTTTTGTAAATAAAGTTTTATTATACCATAATTACACCCATTTGTTTAAGTATTTATTTTCTATGGTTGTTTCGTGCTCTAACGACAGAGTTCAACAGTTTCAACAAAGATCATATGGCTAGTTAAACCTAAAACATTTACTACTGAGCCCTTTCTAGAAAACGTTTGCCGAGCGGGCAGGAAGCAGGGGGTGGTGACCCTCCTCTGGCCTCCTCTGGTCGGAGCAGCAGGTACACGCACTTCAGAGGTAAATGGAGAAACCGCAGGGTGCTTCAGGAGAAGAAGACCAAAAAAAAAAAAAAAAAAAAATCCAAGCTGTATTTTTAATTCATTCCACAGATATTTATTGAGTTCTTCCTATTTGCCAACACTGCTGGGCGCAGGGGTACAGCCGTGAATGGAACACATTCCCGCCCTCCTGAGGCCCACCGCCTGGTGGGAGACACCACCCCATGACTTACACAGGACTCCGCAGTGCGGGCTGTGATCAGTACTGAGAAGGAATGTAAGGAGGGTTGTTAACGCCAGAAAAGGCACTTAGGAGAACTCACCGGTGAATGCAAATACGTGGGAAAATGACATGGCAGAGGGTTAGACCATGTCTCTGGATACTCCCAGGTGGGGCCTGACCCAGGACAGCCTAGAAACGACAGGAAGAGTCTTTCTCAATGAGAAGACGGAGTTTTTAACCCTCAGCATGCCCTACAATGGGCTCCACATTACTGGGGAAGGAACGTCATTGCTAGAGATGGATAGAGGGCTGGAGGCTCGGGGTGGGCTCACATGACCTCTGAGCCCAATGTGAGGCTCAACATAGCTTCTCAAGATGGTGCCTCCCTCTTTCCCAGCATCCCCTGCTCCCTTGTGGCAAATGTCAGGGGCTACCCCTCCTGGCCCGGCCCTTGAGCAGGCCATGAACAGCACTGTTCACAGGGTTGTGTGTGGGTGTCCACCACTCCTCTGGTCATTATGAGTTCCTACATCAAACTCAACTTGCCCTGGAAGTAAGTTTCCTGACCAGCTGGCTTCTAGGAAGACCCTTGAGAACCTCCTCCTGTTCTCACATTGGCCTGTCTTCTTCCGCTTGTCTCCTCTCAAGGCCCAGGCTTCCCACCCCCCTCCTTGGAGGTTTCCACCCCTCTCCTCTTCAGCGGCCCCGGTGGGGTCAGCAGGGTCATGCCTGGTCTCCTCTAGCTTGGATTCAAAGGAGAACGTCCAGTTCCTGCCTCACCCTCACTCCAGGACGCGTGGTGCCCACGTCTCGTTCGTTGCCTCCCACCGGAGGCTCAGCTCTGGCTCTGCACACTGAGGACGGGGACGAGGACAGGGAGGGGAGCAGGGGGCAACAAGAAGGCAGGATCGGGAGAGAAAACCGATGGGAGCAAAATACCAGGCAAAGTAGAAGGGCGAGGGGGTGAGCCTTAAGAACTCTGTGTTTAAGTGGCCTGATAATTAAATAAAAAGTCTTTGGTTGGGGAGCCCACCTTTCAAAATCCCTGCTGGTGCTGAGGCAGGGATAAAAACCTGAATGGCAAATATTTATTTGGAATTAACACAGAGCGGATCCCATCAAGCCACTGTGAACCTCTTTCTAGAATCTCACCTTGACGCCTGTGTGGGGTGGGGGCCCAGGCGAGCTCTGGGCCTGGCGTGCTATGCCAACCCAGTCTAATGGTGTGCTTGATCTCCCCCTCAGCAGAACTCCTAATTATGTATCTGGCAAATTCACAGAGGAAAATGGATTAGCCTCGGCAGCGGTTTGCGGCCGGAGCCGCACCCTCCCAGAAGCCTTTGCAGGGAGACGGTGAGCCGGCCGCACAGGCTGGGCCAGGGAACTGCAGGCGTCGGTCAAGGGCACAGGTGAGAGGCTGCTCTTTAGCCAGGAGATGTCTGCTCCTTGGCATCCAGGTGGGAGAAGTTAAGGGGTGAGTGATTGTGGGGCCAGGCCCGTTCTGTGGTTGTCCGGCCGAAGCAGGCCCTTTGGAAGGCTTCTCTGCGGGGGTTATCTTGCCTAGTCCTGCTACCCAGAACGATGCCTGGAACCCTGACCTGCGCTAAATCCAATGCAATGAGCAGGAGAACTCACTGCCGCCCCCTGAACTCGTCCTGGCAAATGCAGGAACCGCAGGCAGACGGGCAGAGTGCTGACGTGCCATGAGCTGGACACCGCTCAGTTCAGAAGGAGCGCTGTGACCCCGGTCCACTGAACTCACAGATGTCGGTGCGCCCCGTGAGGCCCTGCGCCTAGGACAGTCCTTCGCTGCTCGGCCCGTGGCTCTGTCCCCTTGAGCAGCGGAACGTCCAGCAAGCTGGTTACAGTGAGAGTTAGTCCGGGGCCTGGGACTGAGTCCCATCCTGCCACCCACTAGCAACTCCTGTGACTTCTCTGGACCCGGTTTCCCCGTCTGGCTTAGTATGTGACAATCCGGCACAGACGTCTTGAACTTATCAATGATAACATTTGAATGAGTGTCCATTTTACTCGTAATGAATTCCTTCTGAGACTGTGGGAGTGGAGAGCTGAAATGTGTGAAACTTCTTTGTGAACTGGCGAGCACAATGACAGTACTACCAACACAACATTACTAAGCATTTCGTACGTGCCCAGCACTCTTCTGAATGGTTTACACGCTTAACACATTCAGTACTCATGATCGTTGTAGGATTCGGGTCCTGTTAGCATCCTGACTATTCAGATGAGGGCATCAGGCACAGAGAAGTTACTTAAATTCCAAAAGGCTGCACAATAGTAAGTAGGTGAAGCTGGAATTCAAACCCTGGAGTTTTTGTTTGTTTGTTGTTTTGTATTTTTGTTGGTTTTTTTATTGTTGACACTACTGCAGATGTCCCCCATTGTGCCCCCTTTGCCCACCTCCACCCGGCCCCCGCCACCCTCCCTGGCCTTCGCCGCTCTGCTGTCTGTGTCCACGGGCTCCGCACATATGTTCTTTGGTACTCTCTTCACCTTCTTTCGTCCAGTCTCCCAAAACCCTGGATTGTAATTCTGTCAACGCTGCAAGTGTCACAGCGACTGTGATAGGAGGCGGTTGTTCAGAACCGGCTGGGCTCAGCGGAGAGCAGAAGGAAGCAGGTCCGTGCACCACTGAACACCGTAGCAAACTGGAGGCGAAGCCCACGTCTGGGGCTCGGTCATGCAGGCAGCAGGAGTCAGGGCGTCCGCTGAACGTGAAGGTCAGAACGAGGCTACAGCGCAGGGTCAGCCATGGTCAGCCGACGGGGGGCGCCGTGGCAAGGACGCTGAAGCCTGAGGCCAGGCAGTGCTGCTGCTGCCCAGAGGGCACCGCCGTGTCCCCAGACTCCTACATCTCCCCATCCACGAGACACCTCTGTAGGGAGCCCTGCGACGCAGCAGGCGTGGGGTCACGAGAGAGAAACACGGTCCGTGCCCCGTGCAGCTCACAGTCGACCAAGGAAGGCTGACGCTCTGCAAGCATGATGAGCCTAAGAAGAAAGCGCAGGGTGTGTATTCGCTAGGGCAATGCGAACTGCTAAAACAAAACAAAACCCCAAATGTATAATGGCTCAAACTCAGGAAGTGCAGTCCTGACTCCGTGGCGGCACAGAAAGACGCTCCTCGTCGGTGGGGGCAGCCCTCCTCTCCGTTTCTCTACAGCATGCATCCGCGGAGGCCCCCGGAGGTTGCCCTCACAGCCCAAGGGCAGAGAGCGAGGAGTGTGCTGGACGGCTTTTGTGGGCCAGGCTTGGGAGCACCCCACATTCCTTCCACTCCCCTCCTAATGGCTGGACCTCGGTCACACGCCACACCTCACGCCCAGGGAAGAGCGGAGTGCCTGGGGGCCACGGATCTGGTGAAGAGTTAGCAGACTGTCACCGCAGCCATTGGGAATACTGGCCCACCATGTTCCCTCTGCGTGGAACGCCTCGCCTGGCCCACTTCCCCTCTTTCTAGGCAGCAAACTCTGCGACCTCACGCCCAATGGCATATACTACTCAACGTAATGTCTGTCTCCTTGTACGGGTGCTGCCCCTCCATTCTCAGGGCCCATTAACAACACAATTTGCAGGAGTGGTGTCTGAGGCAGGGAGGAGGCCTATGACCACAGGTGGACACATCTGGGCAGGCAGCAGTTAATGGTAGAAAGCAAGACATCAAGAGGGGACTTCAGAATTGAGTTGGGGACAGGAGTTCAGAACCATAAGTAACCGGCAGAACATAGGGCCCCCCGGAGAGTGCTCAGGACTGCTGGTGAGGGTGACTCTGGAGAGGTGTGTGGGACGGAGGCTCGAAGTATTTTATTTAGAAATTAAGAGAAAGGTGGAGGGCTGTTAACAAAATCTGGAGGAATCCTGGGTGCTTCACAAATGTTCAATAGATGAAAATCTAGCCTCTATTACTCCGTCCAGGTCCCGTGCTGCCCCACAGCCCCCGTAAGGTAGGAACTGTCACGCCCAGTGGACAGATGAGAACATCACCACGGAGAAGTCTCACAGTCCATCAACAGGGGAGCTGGATTCAAATTCAGCCACGTTCTAACCATTATAAACCTCCTACCTGAAAGAAAGGAGCAGAAGGAGAACAAGAGGACAGAACTGACTCAGAGCCTGGGATGGGGTGTGAGCAGCTCCCCAAGGTGTCTCTGGCAAGCAGGAGATGCAATTGTAAAGAGAGAGCAAAGCTTCCCCAGGCTGGACCTCCTGGAGAGAGCGTGGGCCAGGAGCCGTGGGAGGGAGCTGGGGAGCCCAGCTTGCCAGCCGCCCCAAAGGGAGCCGGGAGAAGCCTGCTCACCCACGATGGCTGCTCCTCCCCACTGGGGCAAACAGGAAGAGCGCTCGGCCACCCTCGAGCTGCTGAGCCTCAGGGGAGAAAAGCAGGGAGGGGGTGGGAGCAGCTCCCCAAGGTGTCTCTGGCGGATGCAGAACGTTCCAGCAGGGAGTGAAATCAGGTGGAAGCGAATCAAGACCAGATGGAGTTAGTGTTCCAGCAAGCGCGTGTGGTATTAGAAATGACGGAGAAACAGGGACTGAGGCCAACCCAGTCCTCAGGGCCCCACAAGCCTGCAGCCCTTGGGGAATTACTCAGACACGGGATGTGGGTTGGAAGGCATCTGAGAGATCATTCTGTCCAGGCTCATCTACAGAGGGGGAAACTGAGACCTGGAAAAAGTAGGTGAGTGGAAGGGCTGGGACCATATCCCAGATTCCCCTCTATCATTACCGAGCCAGAGAGGTCGTGTAGGTGACAGGCACAGGGGGCCACCTTCTCCCTCCCTCCCTCTGCACCCACTCTGCATAACGCCACCAGCTAGGAGGCGCTCAAGCCTTGGAGGGGCTGCTAAGGTGGGAACTCCTCTTCTGCCCCCTCCCTCAGCACTCGGTTCCCCTTCTCAGCCCTCCAGGTGCATCATTCGCTGTGTGACCTTGCTGAGACAGCCTCTCTGTGACTCAGTTCCTCCCCTGGGAAACGACAGGGCAGGGTAAGAAAATCTTCAAGTCCCAGAGCTTTTCCTATGGAGCCGTTAGACCACTTCCCGAACCTTCTCTCTGTGCCCTCAAAGGCTGCCATGCCAGGATAAAGCTGAGCTTGGGATAAGTCCACCAAAATCGTCCCAAGGGATGAAGAGACCCCACTTCTGACACGGGGGAGGAGGGGCTCCAGGGCAACAGAAGCCTACAAACCATAGGTCTAAATATTTAAAAGTTACAAATGGAGATAGCAGACTGAAACAATATGCTTACCCTCTTACCTTCATGATGACGTCTTCATGATGACAAAGTGAAAATATAAGTGTAAGACCATGGCCTTTTAAAAACTGAAATATAATTAAGATATAACAGCCCTGGCTGGTGTGGCTCAGTTGATTGGAGCGTCGTCCTGTGCACTGGAAGGTTGCTGGCTTGATTCCCCATCAGGGCACATACCTGGGTTGTGGGTTTGATCCTTGCTCAGGGCATGTGCAAGAGGCAACCTACGGATGTGTCTCTCTCACATCAATGTCTCTCTCTCTCTCTTTCTCTTCCTCCCTCTCGAAAAAAAAATTACACACACACACATATATATATATATATATATATATATATGACACACATTATATCAGTTTCAGGTATACAACGTAATGATTTGACATTTGATGTATTGTGAAATGATCACCACAATAAGTCTAGTTAACATCCATCACCATACATAGTTACACATTTTTTTCTTGTGATGAGAACTTTTAAGATCTACTCTCTTAGCAACGTTCAGATATGCATTATAGTATTACTAACTCTAGTCACCACGCCAGACATTCCATCCTCATGACATTTATTGTATAGCTGTTGACCACCATCATCCACTTGCCCACCTCACCCTGCCCCGCATAACTCTGGCCACCAACATGTTCTCTGTGTCTGTGTGTTTGCTGATTTAAAAAATGTTTACATAGAAATGAGATCATATTGTATTTGCCTTTCTCTGTCTGACTTATTTCACTTAGCATAACGCCCTCAAGATCCATCCATGTTGCAAATGGCAAGATTTCCTTCTTTTTTATGACCAGATAATATTCCATTGCATTATATACATATTTGCCACATTCGCTTTATCTAGTCATCCATTGATAGACACTCAGGTCGCTTTCGTATCTTAGCTATAGTAAATAACGCCGCAATGAACAGAGGAGGGCAGATACCATTTCCAGTTAGTGTTTTCATGATTTCTTTAATACGACTGGAAGTTGGCAAATATCAAAGATGGATGAATTTAGTTAGTATCGCACATGTTTGGGTGCTGACAATGTTTGGATGAGTAACAAAACAAAGATAAAAGAACTCAAAAACTATTGTATATTTACTCCAAAATTATTTTTCTTGCCTTTATTTAAACAGAATCCCTAATTACGCTGTTATAGTCAAGATGTTTACATAATTTGTGTTCTATTGAGATCAATGCCAACTGAGACATTTCTTGAATCATTTGAGTTCTTAGAAAGTTTTTTCATTAATTTCAATTTGGAGATAATTCTCTGCTGAGGCAGGAGATATTGAAGATGACAATAAAATTCTTAAAGCCACACTTCCACGTATTCAGAAATGAGCATTGAATTTCCCTTATTTTCAAACATTAGCATGTGGTCACATATGACAAACTATTATTTCAGGAAGTATTACAAAACAGTTTATATTCATCAATGTTTCTCACAGCAATATCTGGGTCCGTACGGTAACGTCGAGAATCTGCACCACACGTTATGCGTGTTATCTCCAGACCTGCATATCTACAGTTTTAAGAGAAATGTGAGTTTAACATTGCAAAATGGTGCTGAGTTTTTACGTGCAATTCTTGCAAATACCACACTAATTAGTGCCTAGCTCCCAAATCTGAATTCGAACAGAAAGAAAACAGGAAAATGGATGCTCGGTGCCGTGGGTACTTCATTAGGAAACAATCCATTGCACCGAGCTATTTGAGAGGACGGATTTGACAAGTTAATTAATTGGTCTTATATCTAAGCACTTCCACCGCTCACATCCCAGCTCCCCCACCCCCACCCCACAGCCCTGTCTGCTTGACACGAGCAACAGCACAGTCCACCAACCACGCAGTCCAACTCCGCCTCTTGTCTCGAGGACATGGGACAAGGGACAGAAGCATCTGCCTGGGCCTGGGTGGTGTCCGTCACGAGAGTGGATGTTTTGTTACCTGTCACCCCATGTGGGCCCTGGATCCCAGGAGCAGAGGCCGCGTGTGTCCTTTGGGACTTCTATCAGTGTGCGTGGTCTAAGGGGCAGGCCCGGTGCTCCCCCTGCCCAGAGAAGGGTGTGGCTGGAAGAAATGCCGCTGTCAGGCCGTCGGACCCCGAGCCGAGACAAGAGCCCCTCGGATCTTTCCCAGGTTCTTTCCGAGAGCATGTGATGGCCTCCCGTGCTCCTGTCCTACCGCCTACCCACCGTCCACCAGACACCGCTTCCCCAGCATGCGCTCCCCCCGCACTGTGACTTCGTTCTGCTCAGGACGTCTTCTCCCCCTTTCTGTGCTTAACGGGTTCATCAAACAGTTCATACCAGTGGGGTATGTAATGACATGCATTTTCTCCTGCCACACCTTCCATCACGTTCTCTGGAATTTCTCATTACCAGACACCCTAACTTTCTGGTCACTTTCCTAGGTCTGGGTCCTCTGGTGCTAGGGTCAGGGACGAGGGCTCCGAGAGGCAGCTGGTCATTCTGGGTGACTGGCGGCCTCCCCCTGGAGGAAGGCATCCGTCTCTGGTGGTTCCGCTCCTGCTGGTGGCCCTGCCCGTGTGCACGTGTACATGGCTGTCGTAGGTTGCTGTGGGCTTTCCCTGCCCCTTGGTGAGAGGATCGTGTCAGGAAGGGACAGCCCCGCTACCCGAGGCCCTGCCGGTGGTCTGTCCCTCGACCCCCTCTGGGAGGGCCGTCGCTTCCTGTGCTAGACAGCCGCACAGCACGGCCCGCCTCTGCACCGAGCTCCTGCACCCAGAAGAGCTGGAGGAAGCCAGATGGAGGCAGACTCTCCCAGCTTCCTCCCGGACTCTGCACCACAGAGCCTCTGGCCTTGGCACCGGCTGTTTCCACAAGCCACTCTGCTCGCCTTCGTGCCTACCCCCAGTTCACACGTCTCTGGGGAAAAGGAAGCAGAAGACACCGGTCCAACCCCTCCCCACCTGTCAGAGCCCTGGAGGCTGCCCTCGGCCTGGGGGCGAGGTGGCCATCTCCTGCGGCACGCTGGCCTCTGAGTAATCCCTGCCACCTCCCGTTCCTGGCTGTGGGGAGGGAGAGAGACTGCCACCAGCTGCCACAGAACCAGAGGTCCCCTCTTTCTTTTGCCATAGACTGGGACACTGGACGCTAGGTGTAGTGAGGGGGTGGGAGAGGGTCGGATTCATCCCTTGATAAGCCCCGTAGAAGCCCAGTTGTTGGTGTTTCTCTCGGATGTGGTTCTCTCACCATCTCCTTGGACCCAGCCATGGATCCCATTGTTAACTCAACCTGCTGCTTGCCCGATGAAGACCTGGAGGGCCGGTGGGCTCCTCCCTCTGGAGCCTGCCTCAGCCCCTGAGCAGTGAGCCTCTCCTCTGGGCTCCCACGGAGCTGCAGGCTAATCTGGGGCCCACTGTGCTGTCCTTCAGGGGGCGACACCCCGTGGGCATGACTGAGTGCCTGCCAGACAGGGAATGGGCGTCGGTATCTCTGCACCCTCGGACCACCACCGGGTCGGGCAACTCAGGCCCGCACTGAAAACTTGTTGAAGGAAGGAATGAAATGAATTCACTTCATTAAAAAGCACGAATGAGTCCGTCATTGAGCATAGGAAGAAGTGGTGAGTGGGAAGATGACTGAATGGACAGACCCAGCTCTCTGCTGCCCGCCTCCCCACTCTCCAGCCTCCCGGATGCTCCCCGGAAGCCCATTTGCCAACGGCCCTTAGGTCATCAGATGCCAGGAGAGCAGGCTGTGGGCCCACGGTAATGGGACTGTTAGCAACAGCCTCACCGTGTAAAATCACTGTCTATTCTAGTCAAATTAACTAGGTAATACTCTGCATTAGTGTAAAATTCTCCATCAAACCATGAAAACCGGCATTTAAAACATTCCAGGCCTGAGAAGGGGAGGAGAGGGCAGAGAAGGCGAGGGAGAATCAGTGCTTTCTCCTGGCAAGGGATGTGTGGAAGGGGTGCCAGCCCGCCGAAGGGAGCAGTCCCACCTGGGACCGCTGGAAGCCCGTGACCGAGCCCTGGTGGGGCCGCCTGTCCCCCAGCTTCCCGTCCCCTCACAGGGTCTTCCTTCTCTCAGGGTCCTTGCTGTGGGGGTTCACGGGGACGATGCTGAGGTTGTCACACAGAGGGAAGGACGAGATACGATCTCCCCAGGACAAGTGTGCCGTGTCACTTCCTGATGCCTCCTTTTCCATGAAGGGGCCACCCCTGCACCGATTCTAAAGCATCCTTCATTCTTAGAACCCCAAAGGTCCAGCCACCCGACTCCCAGCGGCGCTTAGGGGTCCCCCTAGCGGCCCCATGGTTGAACTGAGCGGAGAGCACGCCTGCCTGGGTCTGGCCAGATGCGAAGGAGCATCTTTACGATAATCCCATTCATTGGACACCTCCCACAGCCAGGCGCTAGGGGGTGAAGGAGAGAGCTTTCGTGGGGTCACAGGCCTAGATGACTGTAGCCTGTGAGCCTAGGAGATGGCACTGTAAGTCCTCTACCTTTCTGGCACCCTCAATGGCACCCAGTTGGTGCTTGGCAAATGCTGCAACAGATACTTGCATTCGGGAATGAAAAGTGAAGTAACAGAGCCAGTGACACAAGGTCCCTCTACATATAGCTGTCAGTCTGGCAGCCACTCATCCCAACCCCTCGGGGCTCGGTCCTGGAGCCCCCAAAGGAGGGGAGAAAAGGAGGCAGCATCCCAGGGGAGTGTTCCTCGCGGAGGTGGCACGCTGGCTGCTGTGCCCCAGGGAGCTGGCTCCCCGCATAACTGCACAGATAGACAGATAGATCTTATTAAGCATACGGCATGCAGGGGCCTCATTTGGAAGACACTGATTCTAAACGGCTGTTTGCCACTGACAAGCCACAGCGCCAAGGCAGACAGCGCTGGGTTATCCAGCTTGCAGCCCTCAACACCCCATCTCCTGTGCGGGCACACACACGCACCCCAGGGCCCCTCTGCGCTAGCCCTGTGCCCACGCTGATAGTGCATTCTGGGCGGTGGACTCACTTGGCAGAGACCAGATGCCAGCACAACCCCCCCATCCCGCGGGGATGGCAGGCCCAGCTGTGGCAGCCAGGCAGCCTGGGGACCCTGCAGTCCCCGCCAGCGCTCACCCCAGAGCCCACAGCACAACTCCCCGTCTCCCTGTCCCCTCTCCCACCCCCTCTCCCCTCCTCACTGCTTATGCTTGTGTAGGCAGGAGGCAAGGCGATGGGAATACATTAACATTTCCTTAATTCTATCTGCGCCTCCAAAGCTCTGAGTCACAACTGGGTGGGTTTTCGTGCCTGGTGAACTGTCAGCCTCATTCAGAAATGCCAGTTTCTGCCTCGTTCCCGGATCATCGAGGGGACAAGGGGCGGGGCCCACGCGGTGGGAGGGGCCTACCCAGCCCTGGCTGGTCCTGACTGAGGACAAAGCCTGGCACAAGCAGCTCCTCAGAGGAGAAGCCACACAGGGCTCTACTGAGAACCCCAAAGCAATGCCTTGCCCCTCTATAGCAGCTTTCACGTTTTATTAGGGCGTCCAGCTACACTGTGATGCACACACCCGTTCTGCACATGTGGACACGGAGGCACAGGGACTCGAAATGCCTCACCTGGCTGTCACACAGCTAACGGAGACAGTCAAGATAAGTCCCCTAACCCTGACCCAAGCCTGTGCTGCCCTACCCGGCCCGCAGCTGCTGGGGAGCTCCCGGCCGTCACTGCTCCCCTGCAGCTCGACAGCTGAGGTTGACCGTGCCTCGGCAGTCACACAGGGCCAGCCCCCGGCATGCGCTTCGACCAGACGTGTTTTCAAAGTGGATCTGGGTGTCCACGCCGTCCCCCACCCTCCTGGGTCACACTGACTGTTCACACACGGATGTCCCTTTCCTGGCTCCAGAATTTGCCCTTCGCGTGAAGCGTCTGCCCCAAGGACAGTTCTACATTGACGCAGAGAAGGGGGCGCCCACGGGGCGTGACCTCTGGGTGCTGGTCAGCCCCTCTGCTCAGAAATGGCTCGCTGGCTTTCTGAACATTAAATTCTGTGTGCGAGGCAGCCTGTTTGGCACTGGTGGACGCGGAGAGGAGTAAGCGAGGCCCTTCCCCGCCCACAGTGGAGTCACTTACAGGAAACAGACAGTCATGACGTCATAAGCCAGGGGTGTGGGTACCGAGATGCCATGGAGCCACGGCAGCCTGGCGGGGAGAGGAGGAGAGAAGGAGGACCACAGGGCAGGTGGGCGGTGCTGCAAGGGAAGGGGAGAGGGAGGCACTGAAACAAAACTGGACTTCCTCCCCTGCAGCCTTGCTCGGCCACCCAGCACTCCCGACTGGCCCTGGACCGTCCGGCCGCGCCCCACTCCGATGTGCCTGGGCCTCCGCTGTCTAGACGGTGCCTCGCCATCCGACCACAGCGGGTGCTCGGCTGAGTGTCTGTCCTCTCTGCCTTCGTGTCAGGGAAGCTCCGGGAGAAGCTACCAGGTCTGCCATCAATCAGGCCTGCCTGAACACAATGAATGCTGGGACTGTGGCTGCAAGGGCTCGTGGGAAAGGAGAAGGAGCTGAGCCTGGGCGTGGCCAGGACAATGGACACTCATGGGGTCGGTTGGGTTCTCAGTAACCGAGACCTTTAGTGCGTGCCGGGCTCAGGCCTGTCTGCAGCCTGCATAGTACCCAGGGACCCAACTCAGCAGGGGGAGTTTTTTTTTAATATTTTATATTGATTGATTTTAGAGAGAGAGAAACATCGATGAAAGAGAACATCAACTGGCCGCCTCCTGCACACCCCCCACCGGGGATCAGGCCCACAACCTGGGCATGTGCCCCGACCGGGAATCAAACCGGTGACCTCTGGGTGCATGGGTGACGCTCAACCACTGAGCCACACCGGCCGGGCAGCAGGTGGACTTTTCTAAGATGAGGATTGTTCTAAAGAAGCATCTCAGCCCACAGATCTCTCTCCGTTGAGAGGTATTTCAGAAGTAATATACGCCAAATAATAAGAAGTTTTAAATGTGTAAACAAATAATATGATTAAATCAGAGTGTACTCAAGTTTATCCCTAGAACACCGTTTATTTGTTCATTCACTGCCATTTGTTCATTTCACAAATACTGGGCTTGGACTCGACAAGCTCAGCTCTGACCTCCTGCTCTTGGTTACCGCTCTTACGTGTACCTCGAGTGGTGAAGGAAAAGGCAGAGACCACCCGGGGGGACCGTGCACGGCTTGGGCAGCGCTCCAGTGTGTGTGCGCCTGGACCTGTATGTGTGCCCGTGAAACCAAGTCGAGAAACCCGGTTCTAAAGGGTAGCTGGGCACTTCCTGCACCAGCCCCCTTGCCCCTTGCCATGGTCCTCCGGGTCCTATGGCCAGGTGTACAGCCCACGGGCTGGGCGCCCAGTCTCAGTGAGGTTGCAAGTGTGTGTCTGGTATCCACACACTCGTGGTTATTCAAAGCGTGCTGACCTCTGGGGGTTCAGTAACTTCACATACACCGCCTCTCACCAAATCACATGCCAGAGTCCCAGCACTGTTCCCTGCTCCTGCTGTCTGTCCCAAGGCAGACGGTGCCCTTTTCCTCGCATGCAGACCCCTTCTCATCCAGAGAGGAGCCGATAAACCAGCTTCCTCTCCTGTGCTAGTCCCGGTCACCGCCTAGGATGCCTTACTTTCCGGTGAAATGCGAGGCTGTCTCAGACACAGCCGTGTGATATTTGGGGGCTTTATGAAGCTGGAAGGAAATTTAGGGCTCCTCTGATCCCAGCTGGCTTTACACACAGAAGAAGCTGAAGCTCAGACATGAAGAGGAATTTTCCCAAGGACTCATCACTGGTTAATGGTAGTGTCAGTTATTGCTGCCTAAAAAAATCACCCCCAGCCCTGGCAGGTTTGGCTCAGCGGTTAGAGTGTCGGCTTGCGGTCCAGAGAGAACAGGGTTCGGTTCCCGCTAAGGGCACGTACCTCGGTTGCAGTTTGCCCCTGGCCCTGGTCGGGTCGTGTGGGAGGCAGCCAGTCGATGTGTCCCTTTCACGTCGATGTTTCTCTCTCTCCCTCTCTGTCTTCCTCTCTCTCCCTCCCACTCTATCTGAACAAAAAATGGAAAAATGTCCTCGGGTGAGGATAAAAAAAAAAAATCACCCCCAAAATCAGTGCCTAAAAGCAACAGCCATTTCTTTAGCTCACAATTCTGGAAATTTAGGCCGGATTCAACTGGGATCCCTCATGCAATCTGGGACTACTTGCCCGTCACCTACACAGCTCTGCTTCTGGGGACTGACTGTCACTTGGGCGATGGAGACAGCTGGGCGCCTGTCCCTCACCATCTCATCCAGCTGGCTGGTCTGGGTGGCAGAGGGGTTCCCAGAGAGTGGCTGGAGGCAGGTGCGCATTCTGAGGACGACGCTTGGAACTGTCAGGTCACCACATTCTACTGGCCCGAGCCAGTCACAGGACCCCCAGACTCAAGGAGGGCAGAAACAGACTCCCCTTCTTACTGCAAAGAGCTGCCATGTCAGATGGCAAAGGATGGGGACGCAGGGAGGAGTGAAGAGTTGTGGCCACTGTGTACAGTCTTGAGCTACAACTGGAACCTGTCTCCTGACTCCACGCGGAAGGTACAGCGCCCCCTTCTGACCCTGTCTGCCCACTCTTACCTACCGTCCAGTCCAGGCTCCTCTATAACTCGGAAAAGTCTTGTTACAAGTGAAAGAGAACAGCCAGCACAGGACAGGGTCCTTGGTGCAGAATGAGAAGAAGCATTAGCAAGCAGCACAGCTTCCGGATCACGCAGGAGGCAATGTCCCCCAGAATGCTCCACACCTCCACCTGCCACCTCCTCCAGGACAGAAGCCCGAAGGCCCCGCCCTCTGCCCTCAGCGACATCTCAGATCCCAGGTCCCCTTTCAGTGCCACCCCACACGTCCGGAAGCTCTCGCCCCCCGCAGTGCTGGCGGGGAGCCGCAGCCAATTTTCCAGCACAGAGCAAGCTGGCCCCTGGAGTCACTTTTGAAACACCACCAACGTGTTATGCCAACTTCTTTTCTGGGGGAGAACAAAAGCTATTTTTCTCTCTTCTTTTCCCTTGATGGAGAAAACCAAGACCCCTTTTGAATTCAACTTTCTCTTCTCTGGCATAGAAAAAAAAAAATTAAAAAACAAATCTGTCAAAATTCCCACCCTGCCTTCCTAGTTACATTTTTTAATTCCGTTGGCTCCGTGTGGGGGAGTCTTCTATTAATAGGTAGACCAGGAGGCTTAGCAACTCAGGCAGAAGAGTACCTAGGAGAAGGCTGGGAGGCTGGCGCAGGGACAGTGAGCAGGAATCAACCGGCTTAATTAGGAAAACATGACTTTCCTATTAACGTTCCTGTCCGTGTGATGCCTCCACTGGAAAAAAAAAATGCCAAGAAGCTTATTTGTTTTGCAATTACGAATGAAATAAAAAATTACTTGGTCTAATTAGACCTCTTTTACTAAAAGAAGCGTGTAAAATAACCTCAGTTTCATTAGCAACTCAAAATGCACTACTCTGCGCACTACATATGTTTAAGTGAAATGTGGAGGGTCAATTTGCTATGTAAATTTTCACAAATTTGGCTAAACTAAAACGATTAACCTAATGTGTATGCAAATTAATGTAATTGATAATGACTTTTCTTCAGTAACTTTAAAGGGGGGGGGATATATTCCAATTCTAACAATCCTCCAAAGTGTTTTGTCACCCAATAACAAAATGTTACCCCGACAAATTAAAGAGAATATAATGAAATCAGATTAATTAATGCCAAGACCAATTAGCACATGCAAAGAAACAAATTGCACTAATAGACAAATCCAGCGATAATTTGAATAAGATTCAAAAGCTTTTGCTGTTTGTCAATTTGTGCGTGTGATTCCATCTTTGAAATGCTGTTCCCTTTGGTGTAGGATGTAGTAGAACGTAAGAGCTGGAAGGGGCCGCACAGCGTGAAGCCTCTGCCTGAGCTGGAAGCCGAGTCGCCAAGAAGTGCGTCAATTCCTGCAAGGTGGCTCGGAGCGCCTGTCTCTCCCCTCCAGCGCCCTGCCTGCCAGCCGCGCTCTGAGATGGGGAAGCGTCCCATCGCCAGGCCTGGGCAGGTGCTGCCCAGCAGAAAAGCCCTGGAACATTCCTTCTTCCCAGGAGACAGCTGGCTTCCCCGCCTGGAGGCAGGGAAAGCGTTCTAGAAGGTCCTTGCAGCTCTGGGACTTCCTGATCCTGTCGTGGACATTGGAATGTTCCCCATGTTAGAATACAATCTACATTAGAATATACCTATATATTTAAGAACTGAGGGGGCTTTCGCCTTCAGTCTCTTTTTCTTGACTCAGGCCACCTTTTCCACACCAAAAGCAGTCACCAAAGCAGGCTGCAGAGACTAACCCAGCCCACGCTGGGCGCACCTGGAACCCTCGCGCAGTTACCAGTGAATTCTCCAGGCCGGGCATTGGCAGTTTCAGCCCATCTGTCTCCTTCCCCAAGCCCCTTAGCTAAGGACTCTGGGCTAACAGGCAGAGCTCCGGTGTGGGCTTTTATTTTTATTTATTTATTCTTGTTATTGTGGATGGTTGTTGCTGAAAGACTGAAGTCTGAATTGCTTCCAGTGGGACCCTCAGACGACGGCAGAGTGGAAGGGAAGGCAGCTCTGGATGGAGCTGGCACCAGGGAGCAGTCAGACCGCAATCCAGCAGCGGAGGTGGCGGGAACTACCAGTCCACGGGGCCAGTTCTGTGGGCGCCAGCCGGGGTGCCTCCAGCCTGGGGGTGCCTCCTTCGGTCCGCCTCTAGCCTTGGAGGTCAGGTCTGGCCTGGACTTAGGCATGACAGCAGGTAGGCGCAAGAGCAGAGACGCTGGCTGGGAGTCAGTAGACCCATCACCAGGCTGCTGACCTTGGCCAGGCCATTTCCCCTCTCTGGCCGTCAGTCTCCTCCTCTGTAAAACAAGGGAATGGAGATACAAATTAGTTGAGGGGCTTCACAAGTGTGCCTGTGTGTGTGTGTGTGTGTGTGTGTGTGTGTGTGTAGTGCTTAGAATAGTGTCTGGCATATAGTAAGTGATCAATGCACACGAGCCTGTATTATTTTTATCCTGCATGTGCCTTCACCCCTGCTTGGACACTAGCAGAATGAGAGGCTACAACAGTGGTGTGCTGGCAAATGGTTAACGACCAGCCAGGGGTGGTGGGCTCTGCTTTGTAGGGTTTGCCAATTACCTCTGTGTAAATCATCCCACTGTGGCTGACTTCAAACTCTCAACATGATGTAAACAGCTCACAAAACTCCTGAAAACTGAACAGTCAGTTTTTGCAAGCCAGTAGGACAGCCTCAGAGCCCCACGGAAACGTAATCGCTTCCATTCTCATGCTGCGTAAACAAGCATCTGACTGGTGCCCATCTCGCACCTGTAGAGACAAAATGTTAATTAGATATATGTACTTGTGGCCATCCTCCCACGCAGCTCTCTCTGGGGCCACCAAGATTTCCTCTGGGTCCACCCACTCCCACCTCCTCCCCGCCACCCTCAGCAGGGAGTCTGTGTGTACTTTGGAAACATGAACTCGCATTATCATTAATCTAAGCCAAGCATCATTGAGAAAGTAAATCTGCTGAAAAGAAACATTTATTCATTTTTAAATTTTGATGATGTATGTATTAATCACTGTTGGGGATGATTCACTCCACGCACTCTTGGGTGACTCTGCTCGTGCCCATCCCCCATCCTCTGCCTTTGTCCCAGCCTCAATTCTGATGGTCGTGGCCCATCTCGCTGGGATTGCTTCGCCTGGTCGTGAACTTGACATTCCTCTTGTTCCCAGGAAGTTGGTTATTTACCAACTAAAAACGGAGAATCAAAAGAAGAGGAACGAAACCCCTTTCCCAGCGAGGGCCAGATAGGGCTGGCGAAGTCACGAAGACGACGCGGGCAGGCCTGTGCGGGGTGCCCTCTGTGACCCCCACCTGCGCTGGTAAGAAAGGCAGGCACACAGCCCCTCAGCCCCGCGGCAGGCCCCCACTCACCCTGCAGGGGGACACGGACCTGCAACATACCAGCTTCCTTCCGAGCTTCCCGGGGAGGATCCTTTCTGGTTCCAGGTGGCCCGCCTCCCAGCCCACCCAGACCCGGGCCCCTCCTTCGGCAGCTGGGCCGGGACAAGGCCGCAGCCTCCGTCGGGGCTGCCTCCCCTCAAGGTCCATACAGTCTGTTCAGGGAGGTGGGCAGAGGTGGGTAAAGGCCCTTCCTGTCCCACTGTGTCTCTCACCACCTGCTGCTCTACGTGCTCACGGTCATCGCCCGCCTCCCGGCCTCCATGTCCCCATGTGCGGTCCCCTCTTCCTGGAATGTCGTCACCCCACAGGCCGGCTCACAGCGACGTGGTACAAAGGATATGTCCTCTGGGACGCCTTCCCAGCCGGCTCTCAGGCAGATTCGCTCCCAGCGCACCTTTGCGCCAGACTTTTCTTTCGGACTTATCACAGCACTTATACATACCTGTCTTGAAATCATTTTCCCTGCCCCCGACTGTGACTCTGAGACGGGGCGAAGGCTGATGAATGTCTCGGAATCCCGTTTGTCATCGCCCCGCCCCAGTCCCAGCTTCCGGCACCACGCGGTCTCCCGAAGAAGGGCTCACTGATCGTCAGCGGAAGAATAAAGTACGAAAACATAGTGCACCTGAGTCTACGATGTATGTAGCAGACGGAGCAAGAGCCGTCTGCAGGTCCCCAGCCAAGTCCGACGCAGGCAGGGTGGTGGGGCCCGCGGGCCCGCCCAGCATTGACAGAGGCAGCCCCCTCCCTTCCCGGCGCAATTGGTCCCGGGGTCCCTCCTCTCCTCTCAGGGCCCTGCTTCCTCCCAGTCACCCCCTCAGTTCCAGCTGGGAGGAGGGAAATATGAAAGGGTCAGGGAGAGTCCCTGCATCTCAGGACAGTCACCTAAGATGCTACCTCCCACAGGTGGAGTCAGGTATGCGAATTAGCACTGGCCCACGGGCCCTAGGCTGAAAATAGGTCTGCTGGAAGCAAAATCAGTTGTTGGTTATAAACAAAAACGAAGGCGGTGCCGACGCTGTGCGTGGGCGGCCAGACCCTCTTCCCCAGGACCCTGGGGAGTGGGCAACAGCAAAGAATCATGGGAAAGATGAGGGAATGTGCAGGCCAGGCCTTGGAGTCCAAGTGCAGACCCTTTGGGGCAGGAAGGGGGAGAGAGGAGACACACGAGATACCAGATGCCCGGAGGAATGTTTTCACCATGGCCAGCGCTGCCCTTTCTGCAAGTCCTGTTGCCAAGGCTGGTCCCAGCCTCCTGAGGGCAGTACACCAGGCCTTTCCGTCAGGCAACAGATACTTACTGAGTGTCTACCAGGTGCCGGGCCCTGCTCCAGATGCTGGCGATACCGTGGCCAACAGAACCGTCCCGGCCTCGTGGAGCTCAGTCCAGGAGTGGGGCAGATGCACAAGTCATTAATGCCGAGCACGCCGAAGGACTCTAACAATGACTCTCTGTCGAAAGAGTGTGTGGCGGGTTCTGTTCCGATCCCGGACGTCAGGGAAGGCTTCCCTGAGCAAGTCACATCCACGCTGAGACCAGCAGGGTGAGTGGCGGTTAGCCCAGAAGGAGTGTTCCGGGGATAGGGCAGCAATGCCAAGGCTCTGGGCATAAGGGCACCGAGGGCCCGTGTGGCTGCAGGGAGGCTGTTGGCTGCCGAAAGCTGGCGGCTGGCAGATCCCTTGCAGACCACGGTGAGAATCTGGACTTTCCGAGGGGACGGGTGGGGGCTGAAGCCCCCCCAATCACCCTCCACTCCACGAGCCTTGCGTCCTGGCACAGGGCTGTGTCCCCCAAGAGAAGGCGTCTTTTTCAGTTCCACAAAGGCAGCATCTGCTGGCCACGCCCACAGAACTGTGCCCACCCAGAGCGCTATTTCTAGGTCACACACAGGCTCCTCTAGGCGCCCACGTTGGACCCGACACCTCTGAGCCCCTCCAGGGCTGGAAGAAGTGGCAATTGTATTACAGTGGGCTGGGGTGAGGGAATGGACCCGAAGCCAGAACAGCCTTCTTTATCCTGGTGTTCTGTCTGGACCACCAGTCAGTCTCCACCTCCAGCAGTTTCTGCACCCTCCTGAGCTGGCCAGGGGAGGGCGCTGATAGGGCCCCCTGAACCACGCATGACGGACCATGGCTTCTGCAGCCAGGGCCGCCCTGGGCGGACAGCTTCTGCGGGTCAGGTCTTGCTGGCTCTCTGCTCCACACTGTCCTTTCTTGCAGAGGACCGCCCAGGGAAGAAAGCCTCCAGGGAAGAGGCATCCTTTGCACGGTGCCTGTCACTGCCTGAGGCCTGCAGCTCACCTGGACGCCCTCCCCAGCTGGCTGGCTGTTGGACTCCCTGTGCTGGGCAGAACGAGGGCACTGTCAGCTCCCATCCATCAGGGTGTCATGGGGGCACTGCAGGCACCAGCGGCCCAGGGCTCTGCCTCCAGCCTCGGTGCCCAGGAAGGAACGGTGGCACCTTCTCTTCCGCTGCGCCGGCTCCTGCAGTGCCGGCATTGTCCCCATCCATAGCACACCCCTAGCAACACCTTCCCGAGCTCAGACTTCCAACCCCACGTGGGCCACTGAGCATCTCAAGACTGCCTTTTGGATTTGGTTGCTGACACCACAATAATAATAACCGTTTCCATTTTTGACCCTGCCCACTGTGGGCTTTGTATCAGGTATACAGAGCTGGAGATGTGTACCCATGAGCCAACAGACAGTCTCACCCTCCTGACTAGCTTTAAAATGATGTGCTATTTGGCAACTATGTAACATTTGAGTCTCAGCTTCCTCATCTATAAAAAGAAAAGGGAGGGGGTAGTAATCTTATTGCAAAGGATTGTGGGGAGGACTGCGTGGGATCTGGTGCAAAGTAAATCGTCAACAAATGTTAGCGATTATGATTATTAGCGGCAATTTGGGGGGCATCCCTGGTGTGCTGGGAACTGTGCTGTAGGATTTACAAACACGCCCTTCACCCCCCACCACCACCGGCTGTGTGTGGCATCGTCCCCATTTTACACAGGTGGGGGAGAATGTAAGCCCAGGTCTGTGTGACTGAAACGCTAACCCATGCTGCCTATCAGGTCTGGGACCCCAGGTGCTCCCCGGCTTTCCAGGGCAGCATTTTCCTCCTCCAGCTCCCTCAGTAGCTCCAGCGAGAGCCCTCCGAGTGGGGCAGGAGAGACCGATGAACCTCGGCTTCCCAATCGACATCCAGGGCAGAGACCTGGGTGGCTGTAAAATGTTTGCATCAAACTGCGATGCTCAGCTTGTCTACATTTAAACGAAAGGAGAGGCCAGGGAAAGCCCAGGAGGGGAAAGAAACTGCCATTCAGAAACTGGGCCACCTTCATGACCTGGAGCAGCACAGGAAACCTTGTAACACTCATTTCCCCGTCTGTAAAATGGGCTGACGTGACTGCCTGCGCAGAGGAGCCCCTGAGGATGGAACTGGACTCTGCCTGCGAAAGTGAGCTTTCTCCACCACAGAGTGGTATTAATTATCAGGAATTGTCATTAAGGGGCACTTGCTGAGAAGAAAGAAATTAAGCCGTAAGAGGACCTCCGTTTAATTTAACACATGAGTATTGAGTTCCTGTTATATTGAAGACACATATCAAATTAAAAAATGAGTCCAAGAAAAGGAATGCAACGTCTGTAGGCTGTTATGGGCTCACAGAGCAGGTTCCAGGTGGAGGCGGAATTTCCTGGAAAGGTGGTCACACTGAGCTTTCAAGACGAGAGTGAGAACAGTGTCGATGGCAGGGAGGGTGTTCCAGCAGAATACAGATTGATTGGAGGCAGAGGCAGAGAAACCAGAAGCAGCCAGAGCCCAGGGCAGCTGAACCACAGTGGACACACAGGACATAAGAGAGAGGCTGTGCAGCTGGCAAAATTATTATCCCTGTTTGACAGATGGGGAAACTGAGGCATGGAGCAGTTACAGAAGTCACACATCTAGTGAGCAGAATTGCAGCCAGGCAGGTGTCCAGCTCCAATGTCCATGCTCTTAACTATGCAAGGCCCAAACTCAGACTGTGGCTATGGGAAGGAAATGAACGAGTCCTGCCCAGATCTGGCCACTTTATGGGATGAGAGGATGAAGGAGGAGGAGCGGGAGGGGGAGGGGCGGTTGAAGGAATCCAGACACTCGGGTGAATGAGCCCGTTGATAAGAACTAGTAATCAGAAGTCCGGCTAAATGTTTCAGGGGACTTTTCTGGCCGTCATGTCAAAGTCCCCTCCCAATGCACTCTGGCAGTGTCCCAGGCTTTGTGGGCTCCCAGGCCAGCAGGAACAGCTCAGGCGGGGGCTGGGCAGGCACATGATAGCATTACTTTGGTGGTCTGGTTAGCACCCCAGCCTTCAGATGCCCCCTGAGAGGTTCCCATGACCCTGAACCACAAGGCTGGGCGTATAGAGGCCCCCTATTCTTGACATTTGAGAAGGGAGCTTCACGGGACTCCTGGCTGTCTTTGCCTAGCAGGCTGGAACAGGTGTAGCCCTGTGGCCTCTCTGTACACCTGACCCAGGATAAGCCAGGTTCTTTCCCCCAAGAGGACGCAGCGACTGGCCTTCTCATTTACTGGGGTGAGGGTACACAAAGGGGCACGATGGGAAGAATTGAAGCTTTAGAGTGAGACCAACACAGATCTGATTCCTGGCTGTGCCACTCGCACACTGTGTGACCTGGAGAAAATCCCTTAATCGCTGTGGGCCTTAGTTTCCTAGTCTGTAAAATGGGGACAAATACCCACCACACAGAACAGAGAAGGGCAAGGGTCCAAACACGGTGGCTAAATGCCCATCCCAAAGGGCCCTCTGTACGTGCCTCTTTCCTAACTACTCTTCCAGACTAGTGCTTAGAGAACTGCCAGCCCTCATACAACAGGGTCCCCGGGCCTTGCCCCCACAGGCTCAGACAGGAGGAGAGGCCTCCCAGCTACCTCCGAAGAACATCGTTGCCAGCGCCCGAGGAGCCCTTTGTCTGCAGTCTCGTTGCTGAGGAACATGGTGCCGAAAGCCTGTGCGACAGAGCGAGAGGAAGTCGGGCTGGAGAGCACGCAGTGCGCATGCCTGGGACGGGGCACCTGAGAGCAGCAGACACAGACCCACTCGTGTTAGCTGAGACTCGGACAGGCCTCCACGCGCTGACCAGCCAGCTGCCCGGAACACCCTGTGGAGGGAGGAGCGAACTCGTGCTGGGCTCCTGCTATGTGCAAGGCCTACTATGTGCGAGGCCTCTGGCATATGTTGGAATTCCCTGCAGGCAGGTGAGGAAACTGAGGCTAGCGAGGTTAAATAACTTCATAGCCACGCAGCATCACACACAAAAAAGAAGGTGGCATTTGAGCTGAGCCTTGAAAGATGGGTACAGTCTCTGCAGGCAGAAAGCTGGTCTGAGAGGGGCCTGCCCTCTGAGCAGGGCATCACGTGGGCAGGGACGTCGGTGGGCAAAGGCAGGGGGGCGAAAGCAAAGCAAGTGTCACTGGGACAGGACTGCAGAGAGTGCGTGTCTAGGGAACCTACACCTGCTAGCCGTTCTCGGGGTCCAAGAAACGTACTCAGGGTCACACAGCGAATGAGCAAGAAGTTGAAATCTAACTCTCGACTTTTTTACTAAACCAAGACGGGCCCCTTCCACTACCTGAAGAAATGAGACGGATAGGGAAAAAGGAACTAGCAACATGGAGTTCAGAGACAAGGCTGAGGGTGAGATGATAAAAACTGTCAGTGACCACCCAGACAGTGTGGCTCAGCGGTCGAGCGTCGACCCATGCACCAAGAGGTCGCTGGTTCGATTCCCAGTCAGGGCACATGCCCAGGTTGTGGGCCTGATCCCCAGTGGGGGGCATGCAGGAGGCGGCCAGTCGATGTTCTCTCTCATCGATGTTTCTATCTCTCTCCCTTCCTTTCTCTCTAAAAATCAATAAAGAAAAAATTATTTTTAAAATTATTAGTGACCAATTGTTCTCTTCTTTCTTCCCGAGGACGAGAAGAGAGGGGATGTTGAAACTGTCAGGGCCTGACCTCCCTTAACTGCCCTGACTCCGCAGCCTGGCCTTCAGAATCTCCACACCCACTGGCTTCTCCCTCTCTCCACAGCCTCATCTTCTCAGTTCCCACAAGGTTCCCCTGTCCCCCGAGTCTCCACGGCCTTTCTCCAGCTACTCTCCATCACTGGTAACCCCTCCTCCCTGTCTTCATTCACAAAATGCAGCTAATACCAACTACCTCACAAGGCAGATGACTCATTCTTGGACTCCACAGATATTTTTAGGGCGTGTTGAATACCTGCTCCATGCCAGGCACCGGGCTAAGCTCTGGGGACCCCGTGGGGAACAACACCGAGTGCCCGTCCCTGTGGAGTGGGTGATCTGGTGGGAACAGACCAGCACCCAGTCCACCTGCGTGCACTGACGCTTCCACCATGCGGCAGGGGCATCAGGGAAGGCTTCCTGGAGAAGGCGACCGCAATGCTGAGATGAAGGATGAAAAGAACTTAACAAAGGGCAAGAGTGTTCAAAGCAGAAGGGCAGCACCACAGAAGCCTGTGGGCAGTGAAGACATGGCGTTTGAAGAAACTCTCCATAGCTCAGCATGGATGAAGTACGGAGTCCCTGGGGCAAGGGGTCAGCGGCCAGAGGTGAGGCCGAAGGGTAGGGCAGGGGCTACACAGGAAAGGCCTGAAGACAGGGGTCCTTCACTTTCTCATGTGCCATGGACCCCTTCACCCATGTGGCGAAGCCTTTGGATCCCTTCCCAGAATAAGGTCTGTAACTGCATAAAATAAAATACATAGGATTATATAGGAAATAAGTTACATTGAAGTGCCGTTATAAAAATATTTTTTTAAAACTAATTTGTGATGTAGTAATATATGAGCTTTTTATTAGTGCAGTAAATAATAAGTCCCGGTGTCAGGTCTAATTACATAATTTTGAAGTAGTGCTGGGAGAAAACAGTATTTCAAGATAAGTGTAATAACTGTAATATGATATAAAAATATCTGTGATTTCGATTGGTGACAAAGTCACAGGCCCTGCCAAAACTGCTGTGGACTAGATGTTATGGATGGTGCCTATATTCATAATTAAAAGAAATTCTGAGCTGCAGTTAGAGGTTAGTGAAATTAAAGACTTTTTTCCCGTCCATGTTCATGTTCCCCTGTTTCAGAGTCTTGTTAAAGACTGTTTCCTGCAAAGTCCTTGTCGTGACCACAGCCTCCTCCCCAGTCCTCATCTCCTACCACTGACCAGCTACCCCAGCCGCCGTGCTATTCCCCAAACATGCCAAGCATGCACCTGCCCCAGGGCCTTTACACACGCTTACCCCTCTGCTTGGGTCTCTGTTCCCAGAAACATGCATCTGGATCCCTTCCTCCCTTCTTTTATGACTCCACTCAAATGTCACCTTATCAGAGTGGCCTTTCCTGGCCTCCCTGTGAAAATAGCAGCACCCACTCTCCCCCAGGACTCCTACCTCCTGATTCCCTGCTTTTTTTTGGTCACCACACTTATACTATCTGACATTCGTACGACTCTGTCTTGTGTTTTTTACCCGACCGTAAGGGATGCTGCAACTTTGTTTATCTTGTTCACTGCTGTCTCCGGGCACTTGGAGAGTTCACACCAGGAGACTGTGAGTCCCCACCCCTCCTAGTTATCGAAGTCCTTCTCGGCTGTGCAGGGCCCAGCCAGCCCCTCGGTGAGACGAGGCTGCTGAGGAGGGGACCGGGCCTGCGTTCCTGCCTCTGCCCTCTGGGCCTGGGTGTGGAGCAGGCACTCCTTAAACCGGAGGTCCAAACTCCTGTGGCAGTGGGCTGGATGACACTGTGGAACCCCATCTGTAGGGGCCCCCCAAAAAGATATGTCCACGTCAAATCCCAGAGCCTTATTGGGAGAAAGGGTCTTTGCAGAGGTGACGAAGTCAAGATCCCTGAGATGAAGAGATCATCCTGGATTGTCAGCGGGACCCGAGTGCCATCTCAAGTGCCCTTGCAAGAGAGGCAAAGGGAGATGATGCAGACAGAGAGGGCAAGCAGGCCGCAGCTGGCGACGGGGCACAAACCCAGGAATGCCAAGACAGCCAGCAGGGCCAGAGAGGAGGGAGCAGGTCCTCCCCACCGCCCCAGGTGGCGCAGCCCTGCCGGGTTTGGACCTACGGCCTGGGCTCTGAGGGAAGACACCTCTGCTGTTTGAAGCCACCCGGCCGGGGGCAGATTGTCACAGCAGCCACAGGAAGTGACTGCACCATCTAGGGGCCTGCCAGGAGGCAGTGCAAACTAAAACCAGACTTTCTTTTTTTTTCCCTGAAAGAAACCGGAAATGCAATCTTTCATAGGAAAGCTCCTGATTCCTAAGCGTGGCAGTTTGGGTCCCGGTTGCAAGCGCTGACCCCACTCCGGCTAACGTGGAGAGGACCCTTTATTAGACGGGGCTCAATGAGCGCCCGGAATTGAGGACGGGTGAAGACACAACCTGGAAAAGAGGCAGAATCCAAGGGTGACCAGGCCTGCTGCTTCCAGATTACGGAGACATCTGCTCCGGACACGGATGCACTGGCCACTCACGGCCATATCACCGGCTGCCGCGGGGTCTAACGCCGAGGCCACACGGGAAAAGTGGCGGGTGGGCTCCAACCCAGGCAGTAGGCCTCGGAGCCCGCACCCGTCACCAACACGAGGTCAAGGACGCTCATGGTAAGACACGTGTGTGAGTGTCCAGCATCCCAGACGGGCGCAGAGGCCTCCAGCTTTGTTGTTTGGACTCACAGCAAGAAATGCATTTAGATCCCAGCCCTGCACGTACACACAGCACATGTGAACTTGAAGCAGTACTTACCGTGTGATCACACGGACAGCTTCCTGTTCTCTTCTGTTTCTTCTCTTTTCTGTCCATTCTATCCCATGTCATCCCACCCTGTCCTGTCCAACTTATTCCATTCCATTTTATTCTCAGTGCTTCTTATTTATGAAAGTAAAAAAAAAAAAAAAAATCCCCATGCATCGAAAGACTCAGAAAATACACCACTTAAGAACTTACTTGAGAGTTTTCCAAAATAAAAATGTAAGATGGGCCACTGAGGATCCCATCTAAACCGATTTCAAAACTCACTCAGGAGTCATAAACCACCATTTTTAAAACACTGCACTAGAGAAACAGATTCTAATAAAAACAAGCAACCAACAGTATCTGAGATAAATAAAATAATGTTTTTGAGCTGGTCACAGTCCATGGATTGCCAGTTTATGGCCTCTTTATTAAAATCGTGATGCACTGATCAATGGATTGATTGAGTCAACTGGAGTGAGAGGGAGCATGGGAAGAGCCTGTTGGCTTAGATTTTTTTTTTTAATTTTCTTTTTTGTTTATTGGTTTTAGAGAAAGAGGAAAGGAGAGGGAGAGAGAGAGAGAAACATCGATGAGAGAGAACATCGATTGGCCGCCCCCTGCATGCCCCACACTGGGGATGGGGCCCACAACCTGGGCATGTGCCCTGACCAGGAAACGAACCTGCGACCTCTTGGTGCAGGGGTCGACGCTCAACCACTGAGCCACACCGGCTGGGCCTGGCTTAGATTTTTAATGACAGCATTAACTCTCAGCATCTAGCTCAGGGCCAGGCACACAATAGGTGCTCAGTAAATATTAAAATGCAACAGAAAACATGGTTTTCTTCTCTTCCCTAGTCCTGTTGCAGGTCCCACTGGAGACTGGGTGTGACCGTGGGTAGAAAGGGACCCACATCCATAGCTGGTCAGGGGCCAGGAGGCACCTGGAGCTCCGCCAGCCTGCCTCTCCCTCCAGCTCCATTTATCACCCTCCTCTTTAAACCCGAGCCAGGCGGGCTTTGTTCTCACATCAACCTGCCTCGCCCTCCCAGGGCCTCGCCCTCTCATCTCTCATTTGGCAGCGCTATTTGATAAGCTGCAGAAACACACCGAATAGTTCCGTGGTTGGGGGGTGGGAGTGGATGGCAAAGGGGGGAAGAGGAAAGCGGGCGCCTTTTCAACTTTGCCTCTAATGTCTTCGTTAATTGAACTCATCAGCTAAAATCATTTCTGGAATTTTTTTTTTTTTTTTAAAAACGAGAGAGAGAGAAAATGAAGTGATCACGTGCAGGAAAAATAACTCCCATGTGAAAGTCCTGTGGCCGGGGAGCCGGCACTATTTATTCACGGGAGATCGGGCTGCGTCTCTGAAATGCACTGATTTAATGAGGTGCTGCGAAGGTGTTGGCTATTAAGGAGTTCTGTCTCTGCTTATTCCGCGCGTGCGGCGAGGCCCGAGCTGCGGGAGCCGCGCACCGGCACCCTATTAAAGATTTAGGAGGCTGCGCTGCCCCTCCGTGCCCCCCTCTTACGAGCGCCTTTTGAAATGGTTCCAAAATTAAATATTGTACAAGTCGATCAGCCTTGTTTAACGCAGATGCTGAGTGAGATTTAAAAAGAAATTAGAAAAGCATTTGTGTTAACAGATGTTCTTCCTTTTCTCTCGGAGCTGAGATGATTGGGGCTGGGTCCCTCCCGAGCCACGCAAGAGCCAAGAGGGATAAACCCCAAACTGAAGAAGGAGAGGGGGCTTGCAGGCTTGGCGAGGACGCCTGGGGCCTGGGCCTTCCCTCGGTGAGGACCCCGGGCCCTGCAGGAAAGAGCAGCCAGCCGGGCTTGGCAGACTCCCCTGAGCTCCTGGAGCCTCTCCCAGGGCTCTCAGCAGTGCTGGCTGAAAATGTGCAGCCTCCAACACCACGGCCCAGAGCTCCGGGAACTCCGCCAAGGAGAAGCAGCCTCTGTGCCCACCTCCATCCAGCCATTGACCCCGTGACAAGTAGTGTCCTCAAGAAGCTTCTGTAAGACCAGCTCTGACCCAGCCCCCCAACAGGATGGACACCCTGCTTCCTTACAGTGGACCATGTCCTTCCTCGATCTGTGCTAACTCTCGGCAAGTTCTGGCTGGTGTCTTAAAGCTCTGTTGATTAGACTTTTTGCTCCAGCCTCAGTTAAACTAAATGTAGGTCATAAAATCATCCAAGTGCATGGCAAGGGAAGCCTGCTCTATGGACTGGCGCCCACCACCTCCCTCCAGGCCGAGGAGGGTCCCTGGGGGCAGGGCTAGTACCTGGCCGTCTGGAACTAGAACCAGGGCCCCCGAAATTCAGTGAACGGTCCCAGCTGGTAAATTTCGGACATTGGAAAACAGATTGCGGGTGCCCTTTGCCGACTCAGTTTCATTCACTCTGGTTGGAAAAACACAGGCACAGAGAGACAGAGGCTGGCTCCTGATCCCTCAGAGCGCCAGGGGAAGAACCAGGCGAGAGCCCGCCTCCCACGGCTCAGCCCCTGCACCATCCACAGATGTTCATTAAGTGCCTGTGCTGGCTGGGCTCTGTGTGAGGTGCTGAGGGCATCATGGGGGGCGGGCACACTGGACCCTCAAGGAGGCCCCCATGTAGACATTGAACAAATTTTTGCGGATATACAGACCAGGGATTTCCAAAGGCTATGGGGGCTCATGGGAGTGGATGAGAAGAGAAAGAACACGTGTGCACACCACGGCCCCAGAGCTAAGACAATGAATAAACAATGACTTTCACCAGCCAAGAAGCCAACTGCAGACCAGGGGGCAGCTGCTGGCTGTACCTTCCCCCGGGCATCCTCTGCCATATCGCACTCAGTCCCCCTCGCCAAGCCCTTGCCCCAAGATTTGTGGAGCACTGCCCTCCTCATCCCCGTCCACACCCCAAACAGGGGTGGGGAGTAACAGCCTCCACCTATTACACGTGACTGGCTATTTCCTCTCTCCAGTCACAGCCCTGCACGCACGCCCCTGCACGTTTGCAAGAAAAAACACCAGCAAAAATGAGAACCTGGCACCTTCCTAATTAACACTCTTGGAAACAGCCAGACCTCCCCCTGCAAACAAACGAAGAGAGGCGCCCACGGTGCAGAATCTTCTCAGTGTTCGCTGTTCGAGGGCTTTGGCGGGGACCGAGCAGCTGGCCGAGGGAGGTGGCGTGCTGGACAGCAGGCGGCTCTGGACGGCGGGAGGGGCAGGGCTCCACACCATGGTGCTGCCGGAAGGACGCCTGGATGGAGCTCCCCACCCCTCTGGCTCTGTCTCCTCATCTGCACAGTGGCCAGCAAGACCAGTGAGACTGGGAATCTGGTGTCCTACCTGGCCTCCTCCTGCTGGAGGTTCCATCGTGGCTCCTGTCACCCGTGTGAGGGCTCCACTCCCCTGCTTCCTTAGCTCTGAAATGCCCCCTTGTACCTCAGTCACCTGGGCAGCTTTAAATAGATGCCTGAGTGCCACCCCAGGAGATGCTGGCTCACCTGTCCTGATAAGGCCACAGGGACCAAGTGTTTGGCACTTAATGGCCAAACAGGACGAAGACCACTGCCTAAGAAGTCAGTCAGATGAGCGCCTCCCTGGAGGCCGAGAACTCCTTTCTAGGCTTCCCCTCTTGGGTCCTAGCACCAAGCCAGCACACTGCAGGGAGGTCAGAGCTGACATCAGGACCTCAGGCCTCCATCCGTGCATTTCTCCTCCTCCCTCTTCCCTCAATCCCTCTCTTCTTCAGAAACCCCTACCATGATGTCTCCCACACCCACCCACCCCGCCAAAGCAGTCGCTCTTTCCATAGCAATCACACTGTCCGGGTGACCCTTGGTGCCCTGGGTCTTGCCTTACGGTTTGTCACTCTGCATCTGAATTCCTCTCTAGACCACACATTCTTTGGAAGGAACTGTCTTATGCATCGTTTTATCCTTCTCACAACACAGCCTTGCATGGTGCTTTGAACATAATAGGGGCTGAGTCTTTCGCTGGGGAGAAGATAATAACATCCATGCAAAATAGCCTGAGCCTGGGAGTCAGAAGCAGGCAATCCTGGCCCCGGCTCTGTCAAGGTTAGGCAAACCTGTAACGTCTCTGGGCCTCTGGGTTTTGTTTCTTGTCGACGTTGTTTTGTCTCTAAAAGCAGGAGGTTGGACTCAGTCACCTCCAGGCTGCTTCACGGTCCGTGTGTCTCGTTCTGAGCCCCTAACGCCCGAGGCATTCAGAGGAGCTCTCGCTCCGCTTGACTTGAAGAACCGACAGGGACAAAATCAGTGTTCACACCTGTTCAGCCTGGGACACGAGAGGAGTCAGGACCGTGGGGGTGGAGCTTCTCCTTCCCCTCTGAAAATGCGTGGACGCGCTGACACCTGTCACATCCTCCTTGTCGATCCCAGACCTCTACCCTCACGGTTTTCAAATCCGGGAAGGCACCAAAGCCTCATGCTGATGATGTCTTTGAAGTGGACAAAAATACATTAGTACCCAAAACATCTATGTTTGGTGGCATGAGATTAAAAAGTCTCATGATGCAAACCCTTCCAGGGCTAACGTGCCCTGCCTTTATCTGGAGGGGAAGGAGGAAAAAGAGCGTGTTTCTCCTCCAGCCAGGATCTGCTGGTTCAGCTTGCCTCGCAGTGGGCACTCCTCGAGTGCGGCCGGTGGCACGCGGGCAGCCGGTTTAGGGACCAGGAGCTATATTGAAGTCTGCTTCCCAGCGGCCTCTTCAGTTTACTTGGGACTAACCAGAATCCTGACTTTTAACTAGGCATTCAGCTGAAAGATTGCATTTTCCAGCCTCCCATTTAACTAGTGTGTCCACAGACGAAGTTCTGGCCAGTGGGACAGAAGTGTGGTGTAAAACTTCCAGAAAGTCTCCCAGAGGGGAACAGCCCCCTCCTTGCAGCTGCTGGCTGCAGTGGCCCGAGCTCTGAGCCGTCTTGGACCACCAGGTGAGCTTGGGAAGGAAACCAAGTGGCCAGGTAACGAGACAGAGAGAGTCTTAGTCCCGAATGCTATCATGCCTTCACAGCTTCTGGCTTACTTTATATCTGATTTGCTTGTTTCTAATGCATTTTATTTATTTATTTTTTCTTTTCTTTTTTTTTTTTTTTTATCCTCACTCAAGGACTTTTTTTTTTTTTTTGTATTTATCTTCAGATAGAGCAAGAGGGAGACAGGGAAGGAGGGAGAGAGAGAGAGAGAGAAACATCGATGTGAGAGAGGCTGGTTGCCACCCACACGACCCCAACCAGGGCCAGGGACAAACTGCAACCGAGGTACGTGTCCTTAGCGGGAACCGAACCCGGGTCTCTCTGGTCCGCGGGCCGACGCTCTAACCGCTGAGCCAAACCGGCCAGGACATTCTGATGCATTTTAAATCGGGGCGTGAGGTCATTGTTTTGGCAGTGTCCTCGTCCTAATAGATACGGCAGATAAAAGGAAAAGGACGCTGGACTAGGAGTGACGGTACAGCTTCTGGTCCTGGGTCTGCCACTAGAGAGCCGGCTGTGACGGTGGGCCAGTCCCTGAGTTTTCTGGGCTTAAGTTTCATGATTACTTAAAGATGAGTCCAGACAGGAAAGGCAATGAATTACATAGTTTCAAAGGTCTCTTCAATGTCCAAACCAGATACTTCTGCGAAAACGTCCAGAGGTCCCTGTGGCTTAGGACAGACCAGCTGGAGCACAGCGCGAGGCCGCAGTGTACCTGTGAGGGCCCCTTAGTTCAGGATGCCATGAACACTGCCACAGCCCCATGCCACCAGGAGCATGCCGCAAACCCAAGCCCACACACACCTGAATCCCATACCCTGACTTCAAATCCCAGCACCACCGTGAAATGACTGTCCTCGTCCTTAAAAGCGGGGCAAACAGAGCCAAACATCGCAGGGATGCTGGGTGGATTTGTGGGGGTGTAAACCTCAAGGTCCCCCAAGGCACCAAAGTGGCACAGTTAATCTATGTTGATTTTGCCAAAGCAAATTGGAGGTGTGGAGAGAAGGCCAGATATCCTGGGCAAATGTCCTCTGTCATCATGGTCACCAGGATGGGAACCTTTGGGCCCACCTTTGCGCCCACCTACGCCACGAGAATGGAGAAAAAGCCCAGGTTTCATTTCTCTCCAGAAGGGAAAAGAAAAGGTGCGTGTGTGTTGGGGTGGGTGGGGATCACAAGAAGAGAACGAAATATAAAACCAAGGAGCTGAGATCTGGGTGTGTGAGCGCTTCAGCAGGAAAACAAATATCTTCATTGGCTCTGGACAGTCTGCCAATCAGCCACAAAATTACCAGCTTCTCTCTGCTCCCCGAAGGGCCTGTGCGGCCGCGCACAAAGCTGCGGAAGGATCCACGGGACCCGCGGCAGAAAAGGGCTCTCGCCGAGCACGGCTGATTTGCAATGCGTGTCTCCGGCGTGATTTCCCAGCTCTGCGGCCGCACAAAGACATTTCTGTCCCTATCTGCGATTTTAATAATTTCTGTTTCCCACACCGCGCATGTATAATGCATCCTCCCATCACGGGCTTGCGCTGGCCACAGCCTCAGGCCTGGGGCGTCAGCCACCCTCTCCAGGGCCCCGGGCTGGAACACCGGTTAGTAGACGGTTTAGCCTCTTCTCCGAGGATGAGCGAGAGAAGGCAGGCTGAAATGTACCTCTTGTAACTGGCTTGCCCTTCGAAGCCCTTGGCCCCTTGCGTTAATTTATGGATTCCGCACAGCACCTACCAAGAGCAGACATTGTCCTGGGCACTCCTCAGCCTGGTTTCCTGTCACCAAGAGCACAGCGTTGAGGAGGTGACAGAGAGTGAATTCGATGTGAGAAGTGTACTTGACCATAACTCGGTGAGGACGAACCCCATGCCCATTTCGGGTCACTCCAGCACTCGACAATATCCTCACATAATAAGTGCTCAATTATGTTTGACGACTCTTGTGGTGACTATTGAGTAAAAAATAAACGAATATCAAGACCATAAGTATAATGAAAAGAGATTCTGTTCATTGGATTTTCTTTGGTTTACATGCTGAGGGGAAGGAAGCAGGGGCGTGGCACGCGTCACAGGCCACCAAAGGCCAAGGTGTCTGTGCAGCGGGCCCTGAGGCGTGCGGGAGAGAGATTCCGCAGCAACAGGCAGGACGAGGGAGAAGCGTCCTGGCCGGGAGACCCCTCCGAGGCAAGGGGAGCATTGAGTGTTTGGGGCCTCTGGGCACAGAGTGAGTTTCAGGGTTGGCAAGCAAGCTAGCAAAGGAGGCCCAGCGCAGGGCCTCACGCACAGGCCAGGCCAGGGATGCGAGTGACATCAGACAGACCTAAGCTTCAGTTCCAGCCCCATCGGTTGTCTGCCGAGTGACCTGGGGCCAGACAGCTCCCCTGACTGAACCAGGGTTTTCTCTGGGGTAAAATAGGGTCACTGCAAGTACCTACCTTCCCGTGTCGCTGCGAGGATGACCAGGGACGGTGCCACGTGGAAGGCACAGCACAGCCCGTTCATCAGGTCTTGGCTGGAAGCTGGAAGTTCTGACTCAGGTGCCCGAGACGGGGCCAAAGACTGCCAAAGACTCCCACTCCATCCTTTCTGTGTTTGGGACACTCCAGCCAGCTCTGCCGCACCCCCACCCTCTAGGAAGAGCTAACCCAGCCAAGTGAGGGCTGACACTGGATCCGGACCTGGCTGCAGACGGCAGGTCACCCAGGCACTGTCCTCTCAGCTCACCAGTCTCACTGGCCTCCGCAGCACTCCCTCCCTGCCCCCAGCTCTTCGAACCTCACCGGTGCTGAGTGCTCAGCCAGGGGCTCTCTAGCACGGGTGGGGACCTGCCTGCATTAACAGGAGATGTGACAGCAGCAGCTCAGGAACATGGAAGAGAAAACAGATTAAAATGATTTCCAAATACAAGTGACAACTTCTTCTACCAAGAGCTCCATGATCCAAACCATTGACTGAGTCCCCTGGGCTGGGGGTCAGATCAGTCCACTCGTGTCCTCCTGTGTTTAATAAGGATGACATGAGCAGACTCATCGGGTGTAAACACACAGCTCTGTCTGGATCGTGCCCCAGGTGCCCCTTGGCCAGGCAGTCAGGATGTTCAAGGCCGTTCTGTTTTAGAGGGCGGGTTTTCTCATTAGTCTTCTCTGTGTTCAGGAGGGACAGGCTTTGTGGGTTCTCATTCCGGCCTCCTGGGTGAAGGGAGTCAGGGCTTCTGTGTGTGCTGTAACCTCCTCCAGGCCAATGGAGGGGACAAAGACGGCCCCCGGCCTTGAAAGGGGGAGGTTGGGAGCTGCAGGACCCGACCTGGTTGTGCACAGCACACGTGTTGGCCAGGAGAGGTGGCACGCTGTCAGGTATGGGGAAACGGACTGGGGACAAGATGGCCACACCTGAACGCCCTCTTCCAGGGTAGCAGTTGACATCCCAGATACGGAGTATTTACCAGCCGGCCCTGAGCAGGACAGAGGGATCCAGTACAGACTGAGCAGTTCCCACTCGCACAAGGGTGCAGAGTAATTCACCAGGTCCAGCAGGATGGCCCCTTGCAAATTCCTAATGCCTTTCCCAGGGTGACGGGGCTCGGTGTTCTCAACAGCACAGGACATGGATCCAAGGTGACAGCTGGGGCAATGGCTTGTCCCGGGACTTTTATACCTTTGCAGTGCTGGGCGTCTCTCCAGGGGTCCCCAGTCTGACAGATGGGGCACAGGCCCTACTGGCACATCATTCAAAGTCATTAAAGCCTGGGACAGCACTTTAGCACCGCCCGCCCCCCCCCCCCCCCCCCCCCCCCCCCCCGGCCACAGTGGTTTTACCTGTTAGTAATTTAACCGGCTGTTTTAGTACTCCATTTCCTTCCTACCAACCCTGCTGCTGGCGGGTCACGGGGAGGGGAAACCTCCGCTCATGTTCTTTGGCTCAGTCTTGCCTATCACGGAGTTTGAAGTGTGACCCCGATCACCACGGATGTGATGAGGGTATCTGTACATGGTACTCAGCTCCCCTCGTCCCCTAATGGTGGCACCTTGGCTTGTGAGGTGACAAGGAAAAGCTTGGGTTAGGCCAGAGGTGGTGTCCCCACAAACCAGGCCCTACTGGGAAGCCTCCCTTCACTCAGAGGACAGCCAACACGTTCATTTGTCAATCCTTCGCTGGCGGGGACTCCGGTGATTGCCTTGCGTGTTGTCTAAACACACAGGCCGTGCGTTACTGCATAACCAAGTCACTGTGCCAAGTGCCATCCAGCATCCTTTGCAGTCTGCCATCCCCCTGGTTACTGCGGTGGCCACTCTTCCCATGCACTGATCTGTTGTATCTACTAAAGGGCCGGCTGCTAGGGCTCGTACCCGAGTTAGGGCTTCCGTTTCTTGACGGCCAGGGAGTGTCAGTGCTTTGTAAGGACATGGGAGACCGTGAGGATTGCCTCAGGCTCTTGCAGGTGCATGCACATGTCCTTCCACCCATCCTGACGCCGTAAGGGTCCATTTATGAACCAGCCACCCCTCGGCTTCTTGTTGTCCAAGCCAAGGGTTAGTCTCTGACGGTCCAACTGCCAGCGCAGAGGGCTAACAGCCAGGGCTCACGAGTGATCGACAGCCTCTGAGCTCAGCCACTGGCTGCTGTGGTTCATGCCCTCCTGAGAGCTCACCAGGAGGAGGGCTGTGTTCACGCCAGAACTGTTGTCTGTGGGGGTAGGTCGGGTTTCTGTCCCCTTCCGGAGCTGGAACCAAAATCCTAGGGGCGCTCTCCCCTCCTGCTGATTCTGCCACAGGGCCCGACCCACATCTTCTGGGGTCACACTGAGCTCGGTGAAGCCCTGCTTGGGGGTGTCCACAGCTTCCATCTGCACCACTGGCGTGTCTGTCTTCTTCAAGGTGGCTCTGCTCCGACCTCCAGTGCCATGTGCCCCTTCCTGCACCAGGTGGCATAACGGGCAGGTTCACTGTGCCAGGTGAGAACAAGAGGCCTCCGATCTCCTTTACATTACGAGAGGTTGGACAGGGTCGTATCTTATCGTACAGCTTCTGGGACACTGCATATTACGTAACCATATGATTTTCAAGCCTTTGTGGTGCTGGCTGGGCTTTGAATTTCTTGTGGGTTTGTCTCCCATCCTTTTCCTCGTGGATGTTGCTGCAGAGTCTAGGGTGTCCTGCAGCAGAGCTAGGTCTCCACACGTCAACAGCCTATCATCGATGTCACAGGCCCATTGCATTGATGTGTGAAGGGCAACAGGGACAGGTAGTCTCGGGGAACTACTTGAAAGGTTCATCACTGCCCCTCCCACATGAAGGCAAATTGATCTTAGTTATTGAAAATCTCCATTGTCAGAGTCTATCCTGTAAACCGCCTTGACGATGAAACACATTTGCAGGAACACGTTTTGCCAAAGCACCAGAGAAAAACAATAACTGTCTGCAAAGGACAAGAGACTTAGAAGTGGCTGCCGTGGTTCCAGGTCTGATGAGAGTTCATTATAATGCAATTGACAAGGGAATTCGGTTATTTCTGCTACCTACGTTTTACAGTGATGACTGATAACATTATACCAGCACATATCAGACCTGTAGACATTTCATACAAAGGTACCCTAAAGAAAGTGTAGCGTCACTCTTTATTTGACAGTGCAGTCCATGTAATCCAATGTATGCAAAGTTACTTCCTTGAAATTTAGCTCTTTTGATAGAGAAGACTCAGTTTCCTTAAGTAATCAAGAACTGATCAAGACACAACACAGAATTTTGTTTTTTAGGCAGATTACATTAAAAGTAAAGAAAACCTTTGTTTACAATACCCTATTAAGAGAACACCAATAATCTAATAAAATTTCATTTTTTTCAGAGAGAAAACCAAATTCTAATTTTGCATCAATGTACTTTTGATATTAAAACTCTCCTTTTTGTTCTTTCAAACTTAAATAAATCCATTCCAGTCTTAGCTTGACTACACATAAAATTCCTTTCTTAAAATTTCTTTTCCATAAAACTTCTGTAATTTATTACATCTAATTAATTAGACTATTAATTAGATTATTATCCGACTTATCTAATTAAGTTGTGTCCTATCTTTTTCTTTCCTATTCTGGAACAAATGTTTTATTCTAGGACAAAATTACTTTCTCTTTTCCTTTCCTTTAGCAGAAACAAATAAACAAACAAAATGTTCTTTATATCTTTCTTAATTCAAGAAACACATTTTATTTTCCTTATCCGCTTTTCATATACAGTCATTTCCTTTCATCCTTTTTATTTCTAGTAATTCTGTAAAAAACCTTAGCTCTTACAGATCAATGTTGGCAAGGGCCTTCTAGAGCAGGGTGTATTTCTAAAGGCCTCTTTCCTCCCTTTCTTTTCCCTCAGCCTCTGTGGTCAGTGTTTTGGTTATCTTCTGAGGTGTTTACATTTCAAAGACATGATAAGATTTACAACTTCAAGGAACACAAAAGGAATGTAGATTTTCTTCCTAGGCTTTTTTGGAGGTAATTGCTGTTTGAATTTTCCCTTTGTGATAGGGGTCAGACAGCAGGGGGTGGGGTTTTTTTGGTCCATTTCCTCACCTCTCTCCACAGCATCCTCATCACCTCCCCAGAGATTCCACTTCTGGGCATTTTAATTGGGCATTGTCCCCAGCGAGCACTAGGACCTTTGTCCTAGGTGGCTTGCACACTCTCAGCTTTGCAAAGTGGCATGCTGGAGTCTCCCACTTACTATCCTGCTCTGCCACCTTGTCTGCCAGTCCCGAAGCCAGCAGAATAGTGGACCAACCACGAGTCCTTCTCTAATCTCAGCTCTTCCTTCAATGTTCGAACTAGAGTTTCAGCCTCCGGATGAACTGTCCACAGCAGAGAGGGGCCAGTGCACTTGTTCCCACTCTTTGCCACCGTGTGCTAGGTGCAGTTCCCAGCAAGCGCATTCAAGCAGCCAGCGTCCTCAGGGTATCCCTGTACTCGTGAGGGGGTCCACAAGCATCTGACGAGGGGCCACCCCTCCCCACAGAGAGGTCAACGACCACCTTTGGATTGCCCCTCGGATGCCTCTTTCCCGAGGCCCATTTCTTTGGTCTCCTGGCTGGCTCACCAACTTTTGGGTCACAACCTTCACGGAAGCTTCCCAGGTGTCATCTGAAACCAGTCTCCATACTCAGGGGGAGCAGGGACAGACTGAAGAAAGAGGCAGACCGCTGCACCTTGGTAGGTGGCGATTTTCATGAGCAAGGGAACTTATTTACAAGGCTTGACTTGGACAAGATGAGCAGTTTCCACACCCACCTGCCAAATCTTAAAAGGTTTAATAGAGAGGCCCTAACTCTGTTCAGTTACATATATGGTCCAGATGGTCTCAACACCACATTCCCATCTCAAAGCTGTGCCCTTGGAGCAGCTTCTGGGAGTGGGGCAGGCAGCAGAATGCACATCCCAAGCATAGGGAGGGGGTGAGGAGCCTCCAATCACCTGGGTTCGGCTCTCAGGTCAACTGGTGGTCATGTCTTCTTGATGACCTCCCCCAGCAAGACCCTTCTTCCCACTCTCATTTCATAGATGAGACGACTGAGGCCCAGAAAGGCAATATAACCTACAGGAAGTCACACACTGAGTCAGTGGTGGAGGAGGCAGTGGGAACTCAGAACACACCTGCCAGTTGATTGTTTCTGCCTATATAAGTTAGGAAGCCTCTAGCTTCAAGTTCCAAAATGTCCAACTCTAAGGGGACTTTAGCAATGAGAATACTTATTGTTTGATATGACAAGAAGCCCTGTTAATTCAGTTGGTCAATATCAAAACTAGTTCTTTCCCTTTCTCTGTTCTGTTCTGCTTAGTATGTTGGCAATTATTCTTAGGCTTGTCTCCTCATGACCATAAAGTGGCTGCAGAAGCTCTCACCATTATGCCATCACACAATAATACCTTTCAAAAAATAGGGTGTTGGTCTTTTGTGCTCATGTTAGGGAGAGACATCCAAGATCCCTGCAGGTTCTATTGTGTCTCATTGGTTAGGAGAGTAGATTGAGTGTAGCTGCCTGTAAGATGTGCCCTCTGGGCCTGGGAGAAGCCAGCATTCCCGAGGTGCATGGGTGCAGGAGATCTAGACAAAGTAAAGATTCTGTCAGCAAAAAAGAAAGTCGGGATTGGCTGGGATGCCGACAACCAAGAGGTGGACACACTGACTGGGGGTGACAGACACTTGTCTCTGCTTCCCAGGGACAGTGAGGAGATAGCTTTCACTGACATGCAGAGACCCATCAGCACTCGTTAGAGCCTACGTCTCTGCTTTGCTCCTTCTCTGCCAAGAACTCAGGCACGGAGCTGAGCAGCTAGGATGGAATCCTAACTGGATATGTCAGATTGAACGAGCACTTCTCTTGTGGAGTCCGGTCACCCAGCCACGCGAGAGCAGGAGCTCGGGCACGTTCCACTCTGCACTCCGACACTAAGCATTGTGCTGGAACACACCGTAGATGCTCAAAAAGTATAGAAAAGGTATTTTGTTAAAAGTACTAGGAGGTGTTAATATTTTCATTATGCCCCTCTCTTCTCTTTCCACTCCACCTCAAAAAAATCGGACTCCATACAAACAGTTCCCCACAGCAAAGCTTGGGGACAGGTGGAGAGCAAAACATTTGAGGACAAGTTCTAGTTTAAGGTCTATATTAGTCTCCTCGGGCTTCCAAAACAAAATACCACAGACTGGGGGCTCACACAACAGAAATTTATTTTCTCACCGTTCTGGAGGCAAGAACTTCAAGGTCAAGGTGCCATCAGAGTTGGGTTCTGGTGCGGACGCCCTTCCTGGCTTGCAGACAGCCGCTTTCTCCGTGTGTCCTCACTTGCCTTTCTCTGTGTGCCTGTGGGAAAAAAGATCCCTGGGATCTCCTTCTCTTCTCATTTTTTGAATTTTTTTGTCTTTATTGATTTTAGAGAGAGAGGAAGGGAGAGGGAGAGAGAGATAGAAGCATCGATGAGAGAGAACATCGACTGGCCACCTCCTGCATGCCCCCCACTGGGGATCGGGCCCACAACCTGGGCATGTGTCCTGACCGGGAATCAAACCGGCGACCTCTTGGTGCATGGGTCGACGCTCAACCACTGAGCCACACCGGCCAGGCAATCCTCCTCTTCTTATAAGCACACTGGTTTTATTGGATTAGGGCTCCACCCTTATGATTTCATTTAACATCAATGACTTCCCTAAAGGCTCTACCTCCAAATACAATCACATTGGGGGTTAAGACTTCAGCATATGAAGGGAGGGGGACATAATTCAGTCCACAAGGTTTAGGGTGGTTCTGGAATTATTCGTCTGAGTATTAAACATAGACCACCCTCATGATCTATGTCACAACAGAATGTCAAAGTAAAGTAGATCAGCCCAAGTACACTCTCAAATCTCATCAACGGACCCTGCCCTCTCCTGGGCTCTCCCGTCCCAGTTCTATGCATTGGCATCTGTTAGGAGCTTCTCCTCTGCCCAAACCACACGCAAAAAGGTCTAGTGACCCATGTGGACTCCAATGTCTGGTTTGCTAACCTTGGCCTCCTGCACATCCCTTTAATTTTGGCATCACTTGTCACGATCGATGAGATGGTGCTGCAATTACCAACAAGTCCCAAATCTGTTACTGCAGACAACAAATTCAGTTGTCACTAATCTCCACGCCCAGTGCTGCTGGGCATGGGGCTCTGCTCCACACAGTCATTCAGGGACCCAGGCCAAGAAGTTTCCACCAGATTGTGACATCACCACTCCCGGATTTTCTAAAGAGAGAGAGAGAAAAAAACATGTGGAAAAATGCACACTAACTCTTAAACTTGCACACATCATTTCTGATCACACTCCATTGGCTAGAATTAGCCACATCATACTGAGTAATTCTTTCATGTGAACAGAAAAGGAAAGATATTTGGAAATATTAGTGAGCATCAGGAATGTCTATCAAACTCACACCATTAGGTAAGACACGCCCTCTAACCCTCCTGACTCCCCCACAGCCAGGAGGTCCCCACACTCCCTTCTCCTTCCACTCTTGGGAACCAGCTCTGCACTTACACATTCTCAACATACGCACCCAACAATAGGAAAGAGCCACCTGTTATTTCTGAGTCAATAATTTTAACATTTTTCTTCTAAGGCTCCCAGCCATGAAAAGGAGTGACTCTGACTCTCATCTGCCCAGAAAATGAAGGTGCTTCTGCAGCCTAGACAGACAGACCGCCCTGCGCTTCCCTGCAGCAAGGAGCTCAGAACCAACATCATCGCCGCCCGACCCCCACGACGGCCCTAGCTGGGCGCGCACATTGGCACCCACTGCTTTCCCCCCTTCCAGGGCCGCGGTCCCACTTGGCGGAGGGACCCAAAGATAAATAATTCAAGCCGAGACATGCTGCCGCACCGTGCCAGGGATTTAGTGCGTACATCGCTCATGCTCCTCTTGCCGCCACAAGAAAAATTACAAATTGATCCACAGGACCCGACTCCCCGCTCATACTTCTCCTGGGCTGCCGCTGCTGCTTCTCTCTATAAGTAATTGCTAAACTGGTGACAGCAGGATTTAAGTCTGGTGTGGGAGTGGGGGAGGTGTCGGAGGAGGTGAGCTGAGAGTATGAGAGGAGCAGGCTGTGGGAGGAGGAGACGCGGAAGGGCCGGGCCTCGACCGGGATGCAGATGCTGGGTGACTCCGCTGACGTTCCCGGGGACAAGCAAGGCAGGGTCACTGTCTTCTGTCACCGTCGAGTAAGCACTAAAAATACTAATGTTGGCCATCCATTCTCGAGCCTTGATTACGTGCTGAGCACCGTTCCGCGCGCTTTATGTTCCATAATTGATTTCAATTCATTAGGATGAGGCCTGGCCTGGGCTGACAGTAAACCCGAGACAACAGCGGTTTAGGGAAGACAGACGTTCATCTCCGCCCCCAACAGCCAGAGCCCGGGTTCCTTCCGTCTTGTTCTGTCTGGGTGGCCTCTGCTTCCAAAGTCACTTTATGCTCCAGGAGGACCGTTGCTAAGTTCCTGCCGGCAGGAGGGAGTGCGGGGAGGACAAGGGCCTGCTCCCTCTCTGTGCGGGCACCTCCTGGAACCGCACACTGCTTCTGCTGGCATCCCCTCGGCTCGAGTTCACACGTGGCCAAATCAGCGAAAAACACTGGAAACAGTCTTGGTTCCAGGCCGGAGTGTGCTCAGCTAATGTTGGGGAGTTCTGTTGCTGTAGAGTCTGCAGTGTAGATGAAGGAGAGAACAGTGACAGAGGGACAGCCGGCTGGATCAACCCTGTCACTCATCTCATGCCACATCTTTGAGGGAGTACTGCTACTGAATGCCTTTAATGGACGAGGTGACTGGCATACAAGATGTTTGCATGAAACCCATCAAAAGCATTTGTATCCTTTGAGTTACTTAATCAACATTAGTGGAATTCTGCCTCATAACTATCGTTCATCTATCAGACGTCCACAAGAAATAATAAGCTCCTTGAAGGCAGGTCTGAATACTGAATTCATCTACCTCTCCCTGGTGCCGAATGGTGTGCTTAGTATAAAGGGGACATTTAACAGACAGACACTTGTCACACAGGATAAAACAGAACCCTTCCCTTCGCTCTGTCGTCATTGCCTTCACTATCGAAAACCTGTCAATAACTGTTAATGCACTCGCACCCTTAACTCAAGATAAACAGACAGAACATTCGTGCCCAGGAACTTAGAGTCTGAATTCGGGGAAATTTTAAATGAAAAGAATAATATTGACCCCTTTCTCACACCCTTATCTGATGAGAGAGGCCCGACGCTCCTGTTGGAGGAGCCCTCAGTGGGCTTTCTGGCCAGAAGGCTGGAGATTGCTGCCCCCCAGGGAGAGAAGCACCCACGAACATGACATGCACTCAGCACCCTCCACAGACACCCTCGGAGCTGGGGAGGCTGAGCAGTTCAGGCAGAGTTCATCTCAAATGACTTCCTCGTCACCCCACTCTCGGCCCATTCTTTGCGGCATTTGCAATTTCTCTGCTCCGAGGGTCAAGTCTCCAGTGTGCCCTCCCTGAGTAATTGTGAAATTATTATGGTTGGTGATTTTAATTTAAATTGGATGGAGAAATGTCATACTGCGGTCGACTCATTTGCTATGGATTTTCACTTAACCAAATTGATTAGTCAACCAACCTGACTTAACTTGAGAGTTGTAATCATTCATTATTAGATCTCATTTCTCCCAACGCACCCATAGGATGTCAAGAAATTACGACTGCAGCAAAAACTGTAGCCACGTCCTCGCGTCCAGGCAGGGAGGTCTGCTCGAAGGCCCCAGGGATGGAACAGGCCGGGGCATCTGGGGAGCCGCGAGGGCCGAGCTTCTTGGTGCTGCCCTTGAAGAAGAAGGGCTGGAAGAAATGAGGTGGGGTTCACGAGGAGGACGCGGGCTACCGGAAAGTGGGCTTTCCTCTTCCTTCACCACGTGTCAGACTTCTCCTCATCCTCCCAGAGCCATCTCAGATGGTATCTCTTCTTCGGAGGCCTCCACGACTCCCGGGCGGAGTCACTTCTCATTGTTTCCCTCCTGTACTACATCTCTATTGTAAGAATCAGTGTGTTTTTATGCAATTATTGTTTAAATTGCCTTTTCTCTCCTCAACTAGTTTCTTAAGGCCGGGACCGTGTTTTACTCAACACTGTACTTGAACTCTATCATCATGCTTCACCCTTGGTGGACCTCGGGGTGTGCTGCCCGGTGGGTGGCATGAGTGGGTGCATGCCCAGTGGGCAGTGCGTGTGTTCAGGCGCTGGGAGGACTCCTGTGGATGAAGCGACGTGTAGCACTAAGGGTTCCTGCAGCCGTGCAGAGTGGAGAGAGACGGTCTGTCACTACTGCTGTGTCAAACCTAGAGGTCATCGTGGACACCACGCTGTGGGACTCAGCTGTGTGCTCTGAGGGCGGGAAAGTTCATGTGACCATCGACTGCTTCAATAGAAGGATACGTCCAGCAGAAAGTGACAGTCACTCTGCTTCTGCGTCGGACACACTAACCCTGGAATACCCGCCGAGAAGGATGCTGGAGACGGCAGTCCGGGGACAAGCTCTCCTGTGGTCGGGGCTGACGTCACGGGCGTGCAGCCCGAGAAGCTGCTCAGAAGGGTCCTGTGCTTGGTTTAAGGTTGTCTGTTGTCACCACCTTGAAGTTCTTCATCATTTTTAAACTGGGGGCTCACAGGAGTGATGCAGCTGGCCCTGCAACGGCGCAGGGACCTGAAAGCAAGTCCGATGAGAAGTTGCTGAAGAACCTGGAGTGTTTTGCCTGGGGGGGGGGTGCCTTCGTGGGGACTCTGCCTATCTTTAAATGCTTAACGACATTCATGTGGGAATGGGCTCCCCCAGGGGACAGACAGAGCTGCTCATTCAGGTCTGGTGGGGGCTGGCAGGCAAAGGGCGGGTCACTTTGCATCGACCAGAACTGTTTGGAAAAGATGCCTGGGAGATGCACAGTCCAGGGCCAGAGGCGTTCAAGCTGAGACTGTGTTTGGGACGAGATATTAGAGACAGAGGATGAAGCACCAGATAGGCGTTGGACTTGGTTCCTAAAGTCCTCTCCAGTGCTTTGGTCCTGGGCTCCCAAGGCCAGGCAGCCCCTGTTCTAAAGCAGAGTGGGGCAGGTGTAAGGGAGGGGAGAGCAGTGGGGAGGAATGAGGGGCGAGAATCCACCACCTGGATGTGGGCTTACGACCCTTGATTTATAACAACTGCAGCCGGAGGTGAGAGGAGGCGGCATCTCGACTGCCCATCCCCTAAGAGCTTCTCTGCAGTCCTCCCTCCTGTTGCCCAGGGCGGAGGTTTCGCTTCCGTGGGCAGTGTCCCCGGGGCAACCGATCGGCACTTTACCCCACCCACAGCTAACAAGTACCCCTGCCCCAATGGACTTACTCACCCCCCTAGGGTGTATTTAGGGGCTGAGGAGGCCCTGGGAGTGGCTCAAGAGGAGCTCGCCTCGTGAACAAGCCTCCAGGTTGTCCCAAGTGGCTCTGATCCAGAAATACCCAGGGAGTCTAAACACACGGAAAGTAAGTTCTGGACCAATCGCTTCCTTCCTGGCGCCTGGAATCATCTTTCCAGCCGAGCTATCCGCACACCCCACGGGAGCTATTCATTAACGAGGGTGAGAAGTGCCTGGCTAGATGACGCCTCTGGTTCATTTCCAGCTCCCTGAGAAGGTGGGAGAGGAGATAACCCACTCTGGCACCCCGTCAGCGATCGCCATCAGGTCGTGGGCTCTTCAGCACAGAGAGGCCCTTGTCCACGGGACCCAAACTGCGCACACACACCCTCTTTTCTGCACCCCACACCGGACCCCTGGGCCCCTCTTATTCATTGCTATTTTCTTTAACAATGAAACCTTTGTTTTTCGGTTCCTTCACCTCCTACCTGGGTACCTGATCTCGTCTGTCCGTCTAGTTAGGGGATGAACCACACTGAACCCTTTCGGTGTTCCTGTCCCTGGAGGGGAGCATTTCCATGCTCACACTTCCCCTCCTCCTTCCCCCACCTCACCCACCCACCACCCCCTCCGACTTCAGATGGGCTCTGGACACCGCCGCCGTGTGGGGGAGAGCAGGAGGCAGAGAGGAAGGGGTGCTGGGCAAAGGCTTACGTGCTAACATCTCCAAAAGGCTTTTAACAGAGACCGTCATTTCCCTCCAAGAATCGATGCATTTTAATTCCTACGAAGATATTTGTCTGCTGCTCCGCTCCTTCGAGGCGTAGAGACACGTTTAACAAAACAAGTCAGCCTCGCGTGGAGACGCACGCGCCAGCTTCTCCCTGAAATTACTGGAAGTTCATTTTCAAAAGCCGTCCCGTTTTCTGGGAATCAATGCATATCAACTAAAATCAATAGCTTCACCGTGCGGATGGGCCGAGACACCAAACTGATCTAGCGTTCCAGTGCATTTGTATCCAAATCTAGACGTTCTCAACCAGTCAATGAATTTAAGCGTCTGCCAGTGTCTTTTCACTTAAAACTAATCTGTTTGCGGATCGCGCTGCACATTTCCAGGGTGCGTGGTGATATACTCTGTGTGTTTACTAAATCCAGTGTACATTAGCTCAAATAAAAATATTTCCACTTAACTTAAAATTGAGTTCATCCTGACGGCAGCACTGCTTATGAGGATTAACTCCAGCCCGTCAGCCGGCTCTTTGAGGAAACGGCCTGATCTGGTCTCCAAGGGTGTGGTCTCTGGGCTGACAAATACCTTCTGGGACAAAGTACTTCCTGTGGACCATAACCTCCAGGACGAGAAGGGATTCGTGTGGTCCACCCCTCTGCCTCTGAAGCCCTAGATTCCCCCTAAGCTGTTCTCCAGAAGGGGGCCCTCTTCCACTCCTAGGATAGCCTAGGAGAGTCTCTGCAGTCACACATTCCCGTGTGGCGTGCTGTTCAACCAGGGACTGCTCTCTACCAGGCCACTTAGGGCGCCTACTCTGCCCAAGGCTCTGTGCGGATTCACAGAAGTAGGGCTGTGCCTGCACCCTAGGGTGGCCGGTGCTGGAGGGCCCGGTCCACGCTCAGGTGGTCAGTCGATAAGTAGCTCGCTCTCTGGATTCTGTGCTAAGCACAGGGAGACAATGATGGGCACGTCAGACAAAGCCCACTGCAGAAGCTCCCCAAGAGAGACATCAAGTAAATCAGTGCAGAAACCAACGTTTGTATGTGTGTGCAAAGGGGCTGCAGAGGGAAAGACAGGGTGCTGGGAGCACCCAGCAGCACTGAGCTGTGGCAGGGTGGAGGCGGGGCAGAGCTGTACCTGCTGCTCACCAGACGCTATTCCAGAACTTTCACCTTCAGTTACAATCATTTATTTAATCCTCACAAGTCTGTTAGTGGTTACCAGGATCTCCATTTTTCAGGTGGAGAAACTGAGGCTCACAGGTTTCTTACCAGCTCTGTGAGACCACTAGTACGTGGCACTCATGCTATGAGAACAAACTGGCAAGTGGCAGAGCCAGTTCAAGGCCAGGACTATCCATGCCTTCCCCACTGCCTCACCTGCGTTCATTCACATGCACAGTGAATTAGCAACACAAGCCATTATGTGTTCCCAGGAGCCAACGGGACCAGAGAGTGGGTGTCTGCGTTTGGAAGAGGGGACGAGCCCGAGGACTCAGCCCTGTATCAGGGAAGGCTTGCCAGAGAAGGCGCCTCTGGAACCAAGTCAGAGGAACACTGACGAAGGGAAAGGGCCCAGACGAGAGGCGCCGCTGGAGCAAAGGCCAGAGGTGGGAATAGTACTTCTGTCGGGGAAGGGGACACCAGGCCAGGCTCCTGATCAGCTCCGCAGAGAGAGTCAGAGGAGACGAAGCTGGAGAGCGAGCGTGAAACCAGGTCCTAGGAGACCTTGACTGTCACACTACAGTGTGTCCTTTGACTGGATCCCAGCTTCCAAAGCCACTGTTGGTCTTGAAGAAGCCAAGGGGCAGCACCCAGGCCAACCCAATCCAGACTCCCTTGATCCCACGGGTCGCTCTTCCCACCTATCCCGGATCATAGCAGCTCGGGCTGCTGCTGGGGGAAGCTGGTTCCCAGCTCTGAGAAACCTCGAGGCATCACCATGGAGACGCTGTAGGCCACCAGCCACACAAAAGGAGCTGTGAGCTCCCCGGCTCACCTGGGACTCAGAGCCGACTAGGAGGTGGCACAGTGTTTAATATTGTCTCTTCTTATTGCTCTCTCTCAAAAAGAGAGACCACTGACGTGGGCAAACAAACCCCACCAGCCCTGGAAGGAGGCTGCTGGGCGCTCCCTTCCATGGTGACCAGCTTCCTCCTGAGGAAGGAGAGGAGGAGCCTGGGTCCGGGAGGTTACATGGGCGCTTCCTAGGAGAGACAAGGGGGAAGGAGGGATCAACAAGAAACGAGGGATGTTCGCCTTTTCTCCTACCCAGATGGAGGGGCAAGTTGAGAGCCATGTACATACACGTAAGTTGACATCTTCAGGTCCACTCGCTTCGGAGTTCTGAAATGCAGTCAGCCCTCTAACTGCCGGCTAGACATGCATCCTTTATACTGGGGTAAGCAGTGCGAGCGGTGCAGTGGGCTGCTTTCACACCACCCTCACTCAGCGGCGGCGTCACTGGCTCCCAGTTCCCAGGGAATCCAGGAAAGCCCTCAGAACGGTGGAGGGGCAGAGCCGAGAAGCAACGGAGGCCCAGGGTACCAGAAACAGACCGGGCTGGGGCAGGATGCGTGTACAAAGAACACTGCTTCTTCTGAGTTGGAAAAGGAGGCTAGGAAGCAGCCAGCACTCCTCACACACGCATTGTCGTTCTCTTCTGCAAAGGGGTGAGAAGAGGGGCGGGGGAGAGGCAGCGCCAAGAGAGGGAGCAGACGGGAGAGGTGAGAAATCCAGCATCTTCAGACCTGCCCACACTGCCGGCTCCTCTGCTGTGTGCAATGCCTCATCTCACAGTCATTAGAGAGCCCGCAGGAAGGATGGAAGCTGGACACCCCGAAGGGTGGGAAATGAAGAGAAGGGACGTGCGCCTGAGCTCAGGAGAGAGGGGCTCCAGCTTGGAGCTGTCCCAGCCCCCAAGCGTCCAGAATCCTCGGACTGTTGTCACTGCAAAAGCCCCAGGAACACCCCACAGGCAAACCCTCCATGTCTGATCTGAACTGTGTTTCTCTGTCTCGGCCTTACTCCCTCTCCGGTTTGGTCCAGCCCCTTTCCATTCATTAGCAAAGAGCAGTCAACTGGGAGGAGAGGAGGCGAGTGTGGTCCCAGGAATACTCAGATGCTACTAAAAGTGTGGGTCAGATCCTGACCATCCTCGGCTCTGAGCTTGCAATAGCTCCCATCTCACTCATGATAGATGCTACACCCTTCCAACCCTCTCCCTTTCTGAAGTCCCTCGGTGCATTGCCGCCCACCTGCTCTGATCTAGTCACATCACCTCCTTTTACTCCTCAGACACAGGAGATGTTCGGGGCCTCAGGGCCTTTGCACGTGCTGTTTCCTCTGTGCAGAACACTTCCCTCGGTTCTTTTTCACACCTCACTCCCTCAGGCCTGTATTTCAACATGACCTTCTCAGTAAGCCTTCTCCATCACCCTACCTAAAATCGCGGCCACCTCCCTACCCCATTCCCTGTTTTTATTTTTCTTAGCTTGCATCATCATCATTACTTATTTGTCTAGTTTATTGTCTGTGTCCCTCATGGAGTGCACACCATGAAGGCAGGGTTTTGTGACTGTTTTGTTCTCTGCTGTATCCCCAGCAGCCAGAAGCATCTGGGCAGGTGGTAGGTCCTCACAACTGTTCACTGAACGAGAGAAATGTTCCAAGCCCCCTCCCCTCCATTGCCCCCGAAGTGTCGATAGCAATGGCCCTGCCAAATACCTCTGAACACGCAGCCTTCCTGGAGAGGTGCTTGCCCTTTGAACTCAGACCGAGGCTGACAAGAGCATGATGGCAGGGATGATGAGATGGGGACTCTCTGCCACCAGAACGTGGGTGAGGGGAGGTCCTCTGGGCTGGAATCCACCGAACTCCAGCATGAGACCATCACCACATGCAACAGGCAAGTTCATCTTGATCACGAGTCTCTCCTTCAGCAAGGACACACGCACACACACACACACCCCTCAGTTTCCTCCCCATCACGGAGGTTTGAGGAAAAGAGCCCCCGAGTACGCAGACTGGGGTTCCGGTCCCCGTGCTGTCCTGCTCAGGCCGGCAGTCGCCCCTCAGCTGCGGCCCAGCTTCCTGTGCTGTGAGATGGGCAGAAACACCTCTATTGGGAGTGGGTGAGGTCTCAGGGGGTCTCAGGCGTGGCCACCTTTGTAGACCTCGTCCTACTGACAAGCAGCCTTGGGGCCCACACAGCTCCTGCAATTTCTACCTGCCGTCGGTGAGGGCGGGGCTGGGAACTGAAAAAGTAAGAGCAAACAGGAGCGAAATAACCCCCAAGAGAGCAGGCCGTTGGGCAAAGCACCAGACTGGTCCAGCTTCGTTGATTTCCCATCGGATCCAAGGGCGTTTGCAGGTTTGGATTACTAACAAGCACCACAGACCAGGCCATTGGCTCCCGGGCATGGGTGTAGCCCTAGTCCACCCGCCCCTCTGCTGAGCTGCTGGGACCAGGGGCAAACCAGGCAGACCAGACAGCGCCCATGATGCCATGCAGGTGGCGTGCGGCTGGGAGGCGCTGGACAGGCAGTCTGGCTGCAGAGGGCACTCCTGGCCCCGCTGGGCTGCCAGGGCGCTACCCTGCGCAGCTCTCTCTGTCCCTGTCCCTGACAGCCATTTGATGTCACTGAGCCTTTGGAAAAAGGAGGCGGGTGGAGGGAAGAGGCAAAGGCAGGAGAAACAAAAGGAGTTTCCTAGCAGGACTTCAAAAAAGCCAAATGTTTGAAAAGATCTCTGCGAAGGTTCTGACCTACTTTGCATGCGGATAAACCATCTCCTTCTCTTTAAAAGAAAAAAAAAAAAAGCCCTCACAAAGTGGCCGCGGCTCTATTCAGGAGAGCCGGCTGACTGCAGACAGGGGCTTCAGGGCTGTGATCAGAGGCCACTGAGGAGCCGCGATTTGGGTAATTATACAGGATTCCAGCCTCTTCTTCCAGGGCCACGCAGAGCTCTGCAAGATGGGGCTGCCGGAGCAATGCAGCCAGGGCTGCAGGGGGAGCTGGCCAGCAGGCCTGCAGGGAGCGAACCCCGCACTCCAGAGCGCCTGGCCGCCCCGACCCAGCTGCACACTCCAGCTGTGTGACCTTGGGTTCCTGCCCCAGACCCTCAGAGACCCGCTTTTACACCTCAGATGAGGAATCGAGTCACAGCCACAAGAGAACCCCCTGATCCAGTGCTTGGCACAGGGTCGGTGACTCTCTCCTCTCTGTTCCCTAGAATGAGTCGAGAGATGCCATCCCACCCTCCTCACCGATCTCTCGGACCCATCAATGCCAACCAGTATCTCTAGCACTGAGTGATTAGAACATAAGCAGAGTTGGGGACTACGCAGTGAGGCCAGTTCAACAGCTGGGGATGTCCGGCCTGAGGGGGACCCAGACAGTCTGCAATCAGAGCAGAGGGGACTCCTGAGGGGGCGGGACAGAGGCACAAGGACATATGGATGGAGGAACAGGGGACATTCTGCAGAGAGCAGATGGCAGTGGATATTCCCTCACCCCACCACCCTGCCCCACGGCATTCTGGGACAGTTACCACCTTCCAGAGAAATGAGGTGATCTGGGAAAGAGATTAGAAGGTATCTGAGAAGGAGAATCTCCTGCGAAGTTGGGTTTCAGTATTTACTGTCATTCCAATAATTGATGGTGTTACTGCTTTTTTATTACGCAACCCTCACAACAGTCCCATGAGGTTGGTGCTTGTAGGGAATGTTACTTGCCCATTTTACAGATGAGGCCACTGAAGTTTAGAGAGAAATTTTAAACTGTCAGAATCACTCCTCTAGTCCCGGGGTCTGTGTCTGAATCAAGAGTCTGGGTTCTCAGTTACTTTATTTTACCCCCAAAGCCTTTGTATCCAGCCAATGGGTACGTGACGAGCACCGGCGTGGGCACGGGCTCTGTCCCAGCCACTAGGGACTCAGCAATAAACACAAACAAGTAAGACTCCGTCCTCAGGGACCGACCTGGGTCAGTCTCCTGGCCTTCATCCACACCACTCGCCAGCACCATGTGGGACTACTCAGGAATGTACTCAGGGGGTGCAAATAACACCCTCCCTCCAAATGCAGCTATCCAAAGTGCCCCCAGCAAAGGAGCTCCCAGTGGCCCTCTGGGCCTCAGTCAGCCGTGGTTTGAGGATCCGAGGGCCCTGTGCCTCCTCTGGGTCCCTTGACGGGGGCTCCCTGACCGCTCTGGTGCTGGGAGCGGCTCCCCTTGGCTGTCTCCCATCACTCAGTGTGCACGGGTCATCTCTCCACGGGCAGGAAAGAGGGGCCAGAGCTCAGCCCTCCCAGTTCAGGCAGAACTAAACCTCCAGACAGGAGGCTCCAACATCGGAGCTCGGGGCACGTGTGCAAGAGCCTCACAAGCTGAGACACGCACGTGCTTTTCGGTCCAGAGTTTCATTCAAGGAATTAGCACGTAGAACCCTTACACCTTCTGCACACATGAGTATGGAGATTCGCTTCAGCGTGGTTGATGTTAATTTAAAAATGCAAGCTCATAGATAGCTATGAATGAGGACCCATGAAGTACACCGTGGCACCGCCCGATGTGGCACGTCCGCCGCCCAGGAGGAAGTGGGGGACAGTGCCGTGAAGGACCTCCAGCCACCCAGCGGTATGCTCGGTACAGCCCTGTATTTGAAGACATAAAACCTGTCTGCGTGGAGAGCTGATGAACCTTGCCCTCTGGGCGGAGCCTGTCCAGACAACGCCAGGATGTGGGGACTGGGAGGGGAAGGGGACACTGCGGCTTGTGCCCCACTAGCTGGGCTTCCCAAGGGCAGGGCTGAAATTGGGGTCCCCACTGCAGCCTCTGTTTCAGAGGTTCCTACCTAAATTAACCTGAACTAAAAACTCAAGGACATCATGAGCTGAGCACTGGAGTGGGGGTCCTGAGGCAAGTCTCCTACGCACTGGGGTGTCGCGGCCCCATCCATGAAGTGAGGGTGTGGGGCCACGTCACCCAGAAGGCCCCTCCAGCTCTGCATAGCACACCACCGTCAGGAGGAGGGAACTGGGAGTAAACATTTAGAAGTCAGGAAGAGATTGGGTTGAATGACGGTGGCAACCTAACATCCCGAAAAGTCGGACTGTGTTCTAGGGACCCGGCTGGGGCTTCACACATGTTCTTTCTTTTGATCCTCACAACAATCTTTACGATGTTATAGTATCTTCATTTTATAACGGTGGAACTGAGGCTCAGAGAGAGTCATTGCCCCAGTCACACAGCCGGCAATCAGCGATTTGGGAACTGTCTGCTTCTCTCCCTCATCTTCCCACCCCACTCACTACACACACACATGCTCACACATATACACACTCACACTCACTACACATGCACACACACAGGCTCACACACACTCACACACTTATACACACTCACACACTCACTACACACACATGCTCACACACACTCACACACTCACTACACACACATGCTCACACACTTATACACACTCACACACTCACTACACACTCGCACACACACATGTTCACACATTCACACACTTATACACACACTCACTACACACACACTCACACTCACACACACATGCACACGTGCACACACATTCATACAAATTCACACACGCAATCTCACATGTACACACGCACACACACATTCATACATATGCATGCACATTCACATTCACACTCATACCCACTCACACATTCAAACACACACACACTCGCACTCACAATTCACATGCATACATACACATTCACATACAACCACGCTCACACACACTCACGCAATCACACTCAAACATACTAACACACTCACACATTCTTACACACTCACACACAAACACACTCAGGCTCACACTCACTGACACTCACATGCACACACACATACACATTCACACACTCACACTTGCACACTCACACACACATACACATTCACACACACACTCTCAGACTCTCACACTCGCCCAGATCTGCATCCCAGAGTCGGCCTCCAGGAGTAGCTGGACCTCCTTCTCCTCTGAAATCAGTGCAGCCTGAACCTTCCTTCTCGATGTCAGAGATCCTTGGCAGACCACAGGTCCCAGTTTTGCTGGAGACAGTGGCTTCATTCTGTCTCCCCACCCATTCCCTCCCTGCCTTTTCATCCCGAATCCACCCCTTATCAACTTGAGGTCCCTGTTCACCCCCAGCCCAGAAGCCTCTTTGCCAGGGCCCCCCCTTTCCAGCCCCTCCATGTCCCTACTTCTCCCTACATCTGTGGTTTCGAATCCTTCTCCTTTGCTTCTCCTCGGCCTCGGGGCTCTGGCTCCCGTGTGCTGGTGTGTCCAGCCCCACTCACTGCTGTGGAGGCGCCCACCTCCTCCCGCGGCCAATTCTCAAGCACGGCCCATGTCGGCTCAGCACAGGGGGCTTAGTGAGGGCTGGCACGGCACCTGTTCACTCTCAGCCACCACTGTGGGACATCACCATGTGGGCTCCAGTAAGGGCTATGATGTCCCAAGGATGGTGAGGAGAGGGCCTGGAGGTCAAGGGCGACTAGAGGTCAAGGACTACGCTTGGCTTGGAAAAGGGCAGATTGGGCCCCGAGAGAAGAGAGAGGTAGGGGAGTGCACCAGAGAAGGGGGGCGGGGGTTGAAAGGAAAAAGACTTGCTGGTTCATTGCATCCTGGAAGACCAGAGAGAGCAGTAGGAGATGATGCAAGGCTGAGGGAAAAGCTGGGTGGTGGGAAAGGCTTGGGGAGCCTCCCAGAAACAGGCCTGTAAGTCTGTGTGTGTGTGCGTGCATGCGTGTGCGCGTGTGTGCATACAGCGTGTGTGTGCATGCATGCGTGCGTGCGTGTGTGTGCGTGCATGTGTGTGTGCGTGTGTGTGCATGTGTGCGTGTGTGCATGTGTGAGAGAGATGGGGGCAGGATAGGGTAAAAACCTTGTTGCAAACACTGGTCCTGAACTAAAGCGGGGGTTTCACGTGGAAACGCCCGCTGTGCGGTTAGACGGATGGGCCCAGAGCAGCAGGGGAAACGCAGGGCTGGGATGTGAGACCGCCTGTGGGCCAGACTCTGGACTGCACGAGGCAGGCCCCAAATCTGCCCTCCCCAGCTTTACGGACACCGCCAGGACCCTAAGTCGGCAGCCTCAACCAGAATTTGTGGAATGAGGCAAGTGACGTCATCCTGAAGGTGGCCGGCACCCTGGGGGTGGTCGGGGTGGGGGTGAGCCCTGCAGGCAGCTCCCCGAGGTGGTCAACAAAGCCAGTGCTGCAGGGAGGGCTGGGAACGAAGAAGGGGAGGAGATAGTCAGTGACTTTTTTTGTTAATCCTCATCTGAGAATATTTTTCCATTGACTTTTAGAGAGAGTGAAAGGGAGAGACGGGGGGGAGAGAGAGAGAAACATTGATGTGAGAGAGACACATCTATTGGTGGCCTCCCAGATGACCCAGACCCAGGGTCTGAATTCGAACCTGCAACCCAGATACATGCCCTTGACCCGGAATCTAACCTGTGACCCTTCGGTCCGCAGGCCCATGGTTTAACCTCTGAGCCACACCAGCCAGGGCTCGTGGTGACTTTTGTGAGAGCAATTTCGGAGGCACAACAAGAGGACCTCAGCCTGCAGAGACCGGACGGGAGGGTGGGTGTGGCAATGCTGGGTTCGGGGCAGCAAGTCCGAATAAGGGGTAGTCGCATGTTCGCCAGGTCACGACTGGCCCTTCGTTCTGTTCTTGTCAACAAATGTTTCCTGGACGCCATGGTGTGCTGGGCACTGTGCTGGGCAGGGGCCTGGGGACGAGTCGAGGCCCCCCTGAGGCAGGGAGTGAGGAGGGCTCCCCAGGCCCGGGAAGAGCCATGGCCTGAGTGGTCACAGCACGGTGACGGCGGCTGACAAGGCAGATGGCACTCCTTGGAGACAGGGGAAATGTGCATTTCTGAGGGGACAAGAAGAACCTGACGATGGCAGTAAGGGCCTGGAGAGGTCAGGGGTCAGAGAGGTGCCCGGAGTCCTGAGGTCCCCAGGCCACAGCAGCCTCTCCCTGTCATAATCTAGCCCTCCTCTGTCTTCATCAAAGCTCCCAGACAAGAGAAATGTGTGTTCCCTGAGACCTCTAGGTATTCATGAGCCCGAACAGCAGGGTCCGTGTGGCCGGCCTTCCAGGCATCTCTCTTCTTCCTTCTTGGCGGTTTCTCCCGGGTCAGTGAACACTGTCACACACACACACATGTGCACACACGCACACACTTGTGTGCACACAGACACATGCACACACACGTGTGTGCACACAGGTATGCACACACACATTTGTGCACGCACACACACTTGCACGCACGCACACACTCACACATGCACGCACACGCACACACTTGAGCACACATACGCACTTGCACACACACACATGCACACACACGCACATGCACACACGCACACATGCGGCTGCACAGCAGAGCCATTTCTCCATTTCTGCCTTTGGCCAAGGTCACACAGCAAGTCACCCTCCGAGTCCTCAGGAGCCAGTACAGAGCCTTTGATCAGATCTCCCAGGCATGTGCGGATGAAGGGACCAGCCCCCAGAGAGCTGCCTTTGCTGGGACCCCCAGAGCCTTTATCCCCTCTCCGAAAGGCACCTTCCCTTCCCCTGCCTTTCCCAAAATCAATCCCGACATCTCCTTAAATCGAAGTCAGCCACAATGAAAGGGTGGTGCGGAATTTTGTTTACCAATTCTGGCATCTAATTAAAATTAGCTGATGGTTCTTCTAGCTGGTTTTTGCTCTGACTATTTTTAAGTCAGAGCTGCTAGATCATTGCAGCCACTAGTAAGCTGTCAAATCAAATTTCCAAAAGCAAATTGCTTTCATAATTAATTTAATTATTATTACGGCTCCCAGTTTTGTGTTGCCTTAATGAACACAACCAGGGTTCACCCTCGGCTTCTCCTGCACACTCTCGGCACCCCTGGCTTCCCAGACCCACCTCCCACCTACCCAGCCCAAGTCGGGCGAACGGAAAGCAAAGGAGAAAAGCAGACACGTCCCCAGCCCCCTCCCCAGTCCCCCCGTAGTCACCGCCTCACTCACGCCCTCACCCTCAGAGTGGGTAATTAAAGAGCTGGTCCCTGTTACGGAATAAATGGTACATGTTTTAATTACTCCTGTGCCTGCCCAGACACCCTTACCCACCACCCGAGTCTGTGACTCTATGTGGGGGGTGGGCAGTTAAGGGAGAGAGACAGAGAAAGCTTCTGTGACAGTGACAGCGGTCTGTCACCCGGGGTCTGGAATTCACTGGGGAACTGTCAGTTACTAGGGAAACGAGGAGGGGGAGAGAAAGGGAGAGAGGCGGTTAGATCCAATTTGGGGTGACAAGTGTGAGGGGTGCAGACTGTGGCCCCCTCTGTGCGTCCTCGCCCACGGGGAGGAGTCCTGGGGGTGGGCAGGTCACAGAGAGGCACTAGCTGAAGGCCACACCCTTCTCAGGAGCCCAAGGCAGGTCGTGGGGATGGAGACAGAGGGACGAGCAGCACCAAGCCAGGGCGGTGGCCAGAAGCAGCTGTGTGCATGTGTGTGCATGTGTGTACACGCCCATGTGCACAAAGCCCCGTGTGTGTGTGTGTGTGTGTGTGTGTGTGTGTGTGTGTGCTTCTCTTCCTCTGTCTTTGGGGTGTCTTCTCTTTTTTTCTTTTGTTTTTCCCCTTCCTCGGCTTGTAATTTATCTCATTTCTTTTTCTCTCTTTTCTTGTTCTTTTATTGTGTCCCTTTCTCCTTTCTCCTTCCACCTCTCTCTCAGTCTCTCCCTCTCCTTTTCCTCTGCCTCTCTTTCTTTCTGTCCATCCTTGTAGCCCCAGTATCTTTCCTCTGTTGTCATATTCCACCCTCGCCCGCCTCTGTTTTCCTCCGTCTGTGTGTCTCGCAGGCTCGGGCTCAGCCTCGCCCTGCGGAATGTAAGGGCGAGAGGCCTCGGGACACCTGAGCCTGTGTCGCCATGACTCCTGGTCCAGGCCTGGCTGCTCCTCCTGCCCCCTGGAGACACGACACCCACCGAGGAAGGGGCCAGGGGCGTGCTGGCGTGGGGCACCCTTCGGGACGAGCTCCCACATCGGATGTTACTGGGACAGAGTCCAGGTCACATGCGAGTCCCACTGTGGCCAAAAGAGGAGCAGAGACCAAGACTGAGGGGCAAGGACTGAGGGCGGGGCCGGGGACCAGCCCGAGCCAGGGAGAGCAGGGACAAGGCGGGAGACAGGGGAGAAAGGCCCAGGGTTTCTTTCGGGGTCTTTAGGCTTGAATGGCAGGCATGTAGATGCCACTGAGAGAAGGGTGAGTCACCAGCCAAGCGGCACTCAGGCCTGGCAGGTGACAGAACAGAGCATTCCGGACGCCACGCAGGAATCCCAGGAGGACCCTGGGCCCTGGGAGAACGGTTCTGCCCGAGACAAGGCGTGCCAGGTGAGGCTGCACCCCCTATTCCTCCCCTGGCCTGGAGGCTCCCCTCCTTTCTCTGGTGTGCCCTTGGCTGGTTTCATGTTCTCCTGCTGCCAGGCCACCTCCTCCTTGTCTCCCACTCTGCTCTTCTCTCCCCGGCGCTTAATCAGCCAGGGTCGGGTCGTCTCCAGTCTCCCACCTGCTAAGAAAGGGCCTGGGTTCAGGCTGATCAGACGTGGGCAGAGGGGAGGACCACCCAGGCTGCCGTGCCCAGAGCAAGAATAGTCTTAAGTGGTGGGGTGGGGAGTTGCTTCTGTCTCCAGGGTCCTTGGAATGCCTCCAAAGTTAGGGTTCACTTCTGCCCCACCCACCACCTACCCTCTCTCACACAGGCACGGATCCATAGGGAGGCAACTCCGCCCTCCTTACTCCAGGGGGCGCTCTCTGGCCAAATACCTGACATCAGTCTGGAGGCACCTCCAGGAGACCAAGGTGCCCTTGGAGCCCGACTCTCAGCAGAACCCGATACCAAGCTGAGAGGTCTCAGTCCGGCTTCTGAAGCCACCCACATGGGCCTCAACAATTCCCTGGCAGCGGGCTGACTTGGCACCCTCCCCACCTCTAGCCATTGCCAGGCAAATGCTCCGGCCAAGGCATCTGTGTAGAGCAAGCCTGCCACCTGGTGGTGAGGCAACCCAACTACAGGCGCGGGCTCTTGAGGGGGTTCGGTCAGCTCTGCACCCCATAGCCTGGGGGCCTGAAGGCCTCGCTGCCATGTTGAGGAAGCGTGGAGCCCTGCCCAGGGCCCTTCTGGACCCTTCTGGAAGAGTTCAGGGGACAAGAAGATAATAAGCAAGGGTGGGGTTAAGTTCGAGGGCTGAAGCAGGTGACCCCTGGGCAAGGCCCGAATGCGGGGACTGGAGAAAGAGGACATCCCGGCTCCCACTCTGGCTCATGTGGCTCTTCCCTGGCCGCGGGAGGAAGTAGGGCGCGGGGCAGTGGGAGGGCCAAAGCCGGCTCGGGCCGCACCTTCTCCGTGGACGGCCCGCCGTAGACGCCGGGACAGGCAGGACGCGGACCTTGCTCTCAGGGAGCCCTGGACTAGAACCCGGAGCCGGGAGCTGACAGATGGCTCCAGGAGCCAGCTCCTGTGAGAGCAGGGAGGGCCTTGGGGGCCGCTCAGTCCAACAGGGGCACCGGTGTGCTCCGTGGGCTCCTTCCTCCACACACAGGAATGTCCATAGTAAAAGTGACACCGTATGATGGCTTTGGTGTCTTCAACTAAATGGTCATTCTTTTTCTCCTGTCTTTAAAAGAAATGAAAACACTTTGGGGTGCCCAGTGGATACGTCGCCCTGAGTCCAGCCTCCTCGTCTTACGAGGAGACACTGACGCCCAGGACAGGAAGGGGCCCGCACAGCGTCACCCGCAGGCTAGGGGTCAGGCTGGGCCGCAGGCAGCTCCTCTGGCCCCGGCTCTCTCTGTCACCCATCCAAGCTTCTTCAGGAAGCAGAAAAATCCTGCCACCTACCCCACAAGCCAAGGCAGGGCCCACTCAGGAGCCCATGAGTCCCCTTGGGTGCCCCTCACGGGACGTCCCGGTGGGATTCTGCCCTGCTCCTCCGGGCCCTCCGGGCCCTCCGGGCAGTGTCTCCCCTGCCCCGGTCCTGGCCCTGCAGCCAGGGGCCACCACCACCACCACAGCTCTTCCAACTGCTGTCTTACTAATTCCTAATTTCCAATTTGCAAAAAGGGAGAGCCTTAGACGTCCATCTCGCCAGCCCAGGAATCACACAGATGATCCGAGTATCTCTGGACAGCCTTTAATTTATTTCCCAGTGCACACAGGCCCTGCCGAGAGACTGGATGGCACCAGCTTAAACATAATAAATAACTCAAGTACCAGAGATTAGTTAATAACGCTCCAGGCTCCCTCCCAGCCCCTGCTGACTTGGCCGGCAACACCAAGTTAACGAAAGGTGACATCTCCGGAAGATGCCCAGTGTGGGGAGTGGTAGGTGTCCCAGGCCTGAGCCACCCATGCGGCCCTCCTCGGCACCCGTGATGCCAGGCAGACGCTGTGACATGGTGGAGAGGCAGAGACGCTGGGAAACTCCGGGGTGGGCTCGAGCAGTGGCTACTCCAGGGAGTCAGTGGGAGTCATGGTCTCACGGTGGCAAAGCAAACCCTTTCTCAGACACAGCTGGGAGGCCAGGAGTCAGAGGCGGGCCCGAGAATGAGGAAGATGCTGGTTGTCTTTGGAGTCAGGCAAAGGGGATGGGATGCTTTCCATGAAGACTCAGAGCACCTGAAGGCCATCCCCGGCCCTCCCTCTAGCTGCCTGCCAGGCGTGTCACTGGGCCTCACGCCCTGCCCTGTGCCACTTCTCATCCCTAATACCCGATCCGCAAGGCGGGCCTCCAGCAGCGCTGCCCACACGTGGTCCCCCCTCCGCCATCAGAGCGACCCGCACAACCCCAGCTCTGTCCACGCCGGCCTTCTGACTGCAGATCTGTGACGCTCTCCCGTGCCTGCCTAACAGCCTGGCCCCACGACCTGGAGTCCACTGTCTTCCTCCGGTGGTAGAAAACCGTGACAAGACTAAGGGTGCTTGAGGGAGCAGCTATAGCTCTCCTCGGGGGCCCCAGAACAGGGGGTTCAGTCAGCTCTGCACCCCATAGCCATCAGCCAGGTAGCTCAGCAAAATCCTGCAAAAGACAGAAATGAAAAGGAAAAGCTCAGAATCGGGTCCTAGTCCATGACCCTGGGAAAGAGGCTCAGGGAAGGTGGGGGTGGGTTGGAAAAGGGTATCTAAAGCGCTGCGCATTGGCCTGAGCCCTGGGCGATCCCGGGAACCCATCCTTCTTCAGAATCTCCCCCGCTGGCCTCAGCTCAGGTTCCGCAAGCCTCATCATCTCCAGAGAGATAAACCAGATAACCACGTCCTCTCCAGGCCTCCTTTCACACATGATGCCGAAGCCAGAGCCCTGGCTCTCGGGCCCGACCTCTCCGAGCCCCTGAGTCTGTGTCGGACGGCTGGCGGGGAGCTGGGCTTCGGCCCCAGCCTGTGGCATCCCGAGGCTGCAGGAAGCGTGATCCGGCCGCCTGTGTTCCCAGGCACGAGTGTCACTCAGTCATTAGCAATGAGAATCTTTGTGGTGTCTCCAGTCCTTTCCTTCCATCGTGCTCAGAACACCGCCCACACGTGCTCCTGTCTGTGCAGATGGGCCCCGCGCACAACAGGCAGCCCTGAATACGATGGGAATGGAATCACGTTATCAACGCACGCGGGACGCCTCCCGCAGATCCTTCTCTAACGGGGACCAGCGTCCCCTCGTGTGCCATTAGTGTGAACCCAGGTGTTCGTGGGACAAGTGTGATGTGAGCAGAACCTGCCTGTGCACACATGCACATGCACACGCACACACGCACACGCACACACACACACATGCACACACACGCACATACTCCTGAGGAGAGAGGCCACCCTGGCTACAGTGCCAGGTGCAAACCCGTCTTAGGAAAATGCTTCCGGTAGGTCATAAAGGAGAATTGTTTCCATTTAAGAAAACGGAAAACTGAGCCCCAGAAGAGAGCGGTGGTTTAGCTCTGCCCCCGTCCCCCCAGGGACCCACAGAAGATCGTGTCCAGGTCTTACAAGAGCTCCGGGGTCACCGCACACGGTGGAGAAGTGGGGAAACATGGAGGATGGCTGGCTGGGGTGCCGGGAGAGGGTTGGCTGAGATGCTGGAGAGTACTGGGTTCCACACCACTTCCCACGGGCCCGGAGTGGGAAGGAGCCGTGTAACAGGGCGTAGACAGGATGCGATGACTTCCAGCTCACCCCAGTTTCTGTCGGGTAAGGTCTCTTCCCTCCGGACTTCCTGGGTCCCTGACAACAGGGTCCAGGGTTGTGGGGTCCAAGTATGGCTGCTGCCTCAGGAGACACAGCCTTCCCTGACCCCCTTCTCCGGCCTTGGCCACACGGGCCTGGGTGCACCCGCCTGCCCCTCAGCACACACCTGGCAGTGGCTGGGAGGGGTCCCTGTGTGGACAGGCCTCCTGGGCCTCAGAAACTCACAGTCCTAAGTGCTCTTTATGACTTTCTGCTAACTGACCCCGCTTCTTTGGGGCCTGGAAAGGCCCAGCCTCCCCAAGCTGGGGGTCCCTGTACTGCCCCACCCCAGGAAAACCGGGTTCTCTGCCCGGCCCTGCCACGACTAACAGCCCCTTCCCTGTGCGTGGGTTTTAAATTACGAGGCTCCACCGCGCACCCTCCCATTCGATTCCCAGCACACCGAGAGGCAGACGGATTTAGCTCAATTCTGACAGTAAGGAAACCGACTCAGAGAGGTCAAGACACTTCCCCAGACCACACCAGGTGTGCTCTCCACCCGAGCGGCAGGTGTGGGCTGAGCCGTCGGACCAGGTGATCCCCCAGGCTCCTTTCGCCACTAGTGTCCCAGTCTTTGAAGTCATGCGTCAGGAACGTGCAGCTAATCCAGAGAGACCACCTGGAATAGAGTTCAGAACTGGGGGTGAAAAAGAGGGACAGACCCCGTTGGGGGAAGACTGGGAGAGAATCCTCAGCTCTCTGGGTCTGCACCAAAGGCGTGCCCAACACACCCCCCTCTTACTCCAAGTTCTAATAAAACTAAGGAAAAAAGACAAAGGGTGGCAGGCGGGAGACAGAAATGCTGCCTCTGTGGCTAATCAAGGCTGAGTTGTTGGATGTGGCTTCCTGGACCCCCCGCCCCCCACCCCGGCCAAACCGTGAGTCGGGGGCCTCGGCCACACTCACAGGCTGTGTGGCTGCATCTGTGGGGGGGGGGGGGGGGCTGCGGAGACGATGGCTGTCCCGGACAGCAGAAGGCACCCTGGGTCTCTGCAGTCAGTCTGACCTTTCACACAGGAAGGAAACCTGTAGGAGCCGAGCAATGTGCCCCATGCGATCTCTCCAAAGTGCCAGCTGGTAAGTCTGCCCCCTCCCCGGGCCGAGAGAGAAGAGGGAGAGCAAAGCCAAGCGATACACTAAGTGAGCTCCCGCCACGTGGAAAGACTGGCTGGGAAGGAAGAGTGTCCTCCTGGGAACATGGGGCCCAGCACTGACCAGGCATTCGCCCCCTCACAGTGCCCACCCTCGGCCTCCAGAGCTCTCAGCCTCGGTCTCATCAGACGGCTGTCTCCTCCCCACTTGTCGCCCTGGGCTGGAGGCGCAGGGGCTGGGGACATGGTCTCATTCACTGTCTGAGGTGGAATGCGCGATGGGTTCTGGAAATCTCTTCGGCCAGGAGAACTGGAACTCATGACTTGCTAGGAAATTAAAAGGCCTCAAGAGCCCTGGTCAGTTGGGCTCAGCGGTTAGAGCGTCGGCCCGCAGACCAATGAGTTGCGGGTTCGATTCCAGTCAAGGGCATGTACCTCGGTTGCGGTTCGTCCCCGGCCCTGGTTGAGGTTGTGTGGGAGGCAGCCACTCGATATGTCCCTTTCACATTGATGTTTCTCTCTCTCTCTCATCCTCTCTCTCCCTCCCCCTCTATCTGAACAAAAATGGGGGAAAAAAGTCCTCAGGTGAGGATAAAAAAATAAAATAAAATAAAAGTCCTCAAGAGCATAGGTGGGGGCAAGAGGGACCACTCCAGAGTGACCTAGGGCCAGGACAGCGCTCTGGGTCCCTGAGCCTCCAATGACCATTGTTACGCACCTATTCAAGCGAGACATAGCCCTTAAATCACAAAGTCAGGAAAATCACACCAGACAGCGCAGAGTTCTTCACTTTGATATTACAACACCACACACCGGGAAGCTAGACATGTAAAGCAGAGTGGATTCCAGACCACCCCTTGACAGTAGCACTGCATCACTGGGGCGTACCCCAGTGCACACGCCCAAGTAAGTCGGGGTGGAAGTACAGCTCGTTCCACCGGCATCGCCCACAGCCAGCCTTGCCCACGCCCGTAATCGGTGTAAGTGTGGAAGTCATCTACCTGGGAAAGGAAAGGTGGAGAACCACGGAAACAATGTATGCAGTGTCTGTACACTAACACTGAGTTTATAGGCTAGATGCCATGGATTGCCTTGGCCAGGGGCCTTTGCTTTCAGCCCGGAGCCTGGACGGAGAGGGGCCCTCCTGGACCACTCCCATCCACGTCTGGCCCCGACAGTCCCGAAGTCTGTCCTGCAGTCCCGTGGCCGGCTGGAGAGGTCCTCTAGCTGTTGGCCACTGTTCACGTGTAGCCCAGAGGTCAGCTGAGGCCTGCACCCCCCCTGCAGGTCAACTGGCCCAGAATCACCAGTTCTCCACCTGTGGGAAGTCAGAGCCTCTAGCTTCTGGTTCTGCACAGCTAGTTAACTCCCCGCCCTTCGTGTCTGCCCCTGCACCCCGGGCTGCCATCTCCATGCTGCTCGTGCCGCCCAGGGCACAAAGCCCCAGCCCTCTGGAGAGCCCACCAAAGACGCGTGCGTGCCAAGCATTCCCCAAGTCTGGAGACGCTCCTGGGCGTGTGTGGCATCCAGCGGAGGACACTACATTTGTTCCTGGAATTCAATTTCACGAAGGCCTGTTGTGTGCCAGGCATTGCCCCGCACTGAGGACACAGCAGTGACAGAGACCGAAATGCACGCCTTCGTGGAGCTCATGCTCTAGTGACCAGTGACAAGAAGGGCCCTGTTTCCCTGCTCGATGCAGTGAGACAGGGTCACGAGATCATTGTGGGCAACCGTTCCGAGCAGACGCCTCGCTTCTGGCCGAAGCAGGTGTTGGCGGAGCAAAGCCATTCAGCGCTCTCTCCGCCTCCGTCATGGATGCGCCCAGAGAGGAGCCACGAGGTCCTGCACACCCAGACCCACACGTGGGGGCAGCCATTCTGGAGAGTCCTCAGACCTATAATGGACTTTGCAGAAAAGGGAACTAAACTTCTTTCAACACAAGAAAAGACTGTAGACAGCACAGTCTTCCAGGATGTCGCTGGCTCTCTGTGCTCCTTCTGAGAAATCAGCTCATGCTTCTCGTTCTGCGCAGACAGCTTCTGCAATACCCAGGTCCACGGCATCTCAGCCTCTCTCCTTCCCAAACTGAAGAAAGTAACGTTTCCCAACCTCCTTGTAAGCACCATGAAATCAGGGACTGGCCTTGAGCCCCACGGTGGCTGGCCCGAGCTCAGTTTAATAAATACATAACTGTAGTCAGTTGTCAACATGCCCGTTGTGTTCTGTAATGTCGCCTTGAACACCCAAGCAGCAAATACTGAACCTCAGCCCCAAGGGGGAACACAGGGTTAGGTTTTGTGAGCCTCTGGTCACATTTTCATGAACTGAACAATGCATCACTTTGCTTTTGTGTGTGTATCTGTTTAAAGACACCTTACTTAGTACCCATCTGGATTCACTGACACTGAGGTCGCCGAGCTCCGCGTTGCGCATGAGCCCGGCGCGGCCTTCTTGGTTCACAGACACTGGATGGATCAGCAGCGCGGTGCCTGGGGCCACTCTCCGGCAAAATCACACCAACAGGCACAGAATGCAGGAAAAGGTGGCACTAAAGGGACTGAGGAAGGGCTCAGGTTACCGCCTGAGAGCTGAAACTAGACGGCAGAGTCCCGGTGTTCGGCCTCAGATGGGCACGCGCGCGCCAAACAGCTCCCGTGTCTTGCCACTCTGCGCGTGTCTGGAAGAGCCGTGAGAGCGCCACCAGCTTGGGGTGACACATTGGAGCGAGCAGGCAGATCTGCACGCACGGCATCCACCGGCGATGAGGATGGGCTGCCGCGCCGGGGTGGAGCACTGCTCAGCGATGGGCAGGAAGGAGTGGCGGACGCACACACGGCCCGAGGGAACCGGGTGCTGCGCTGAGAGGGAAGCCAGTCTCAAGGGGTCACACGTATTCCGCCTGTATGACCTTCTTGAAAAGACACAATTACAGCAATGACGAACAGATCAGTGGATGCCAGGGGACATGGGAGAGCTCGAGGGAATGTGGGGGGTGGGGGGGATGAACCTGTTCTATATCCTGATTATAGTGGTGGTAACACAAACCTATACATAGGTTAAAATGCAGAAAACCACACATCAGGAGAAAAACGTAATTTCACTCTAATAAATAAAATAAGTAAATAAATACCATAGTAACGAGTGACCAGAGAGGCTGCAGCTGGGACTGCTTTGCTCCAGGAAGTAGAGCCCAGGGGCAGATGACTATGGCTTCTGAGAGGCCTCATCAGAGCGAGGAGCGCTGCACCTGTGTGCTTGGGTTATGGCCTCAGGCCCCATGCAAGGGGCCCCCGTAGCCTGCCAGCCGTCCAAGAGGCAACCAGCACGCCCAGAGCCTTCTTTCCACTTCCCACTGCTCCTCGGTGAGAAGACCCCACTCCCACGAGGTCCCCTGGGGAACTGGCTTTTATCCTGCGCAGAGAGATCCCCCCTCAGAAGTTAGCGTTGCCCCTAGCAACCAGCTCCCTCTCCAAACTGCTTTGAATGCTGACGGCTGGAGGAAGACTGCTCCTCAGAACTGATTTCTCAAAGCCCTCCTATCACAATGTGAACAAAACATTTTTAAACAGGAATTTAACAAGGTTTTAAAACAAAGAGTCAAACTATTTTTATCCCACTCTGACGACATATTTGCTGAGTGGCTTGAGGGTGACTTTTATTCTTTCCAAAGGAAGGAAGAAGGCACGATGGTGGCAAATCACGAAATGCTACCCCCTCTGAGACCTATGAGAGGTAAAACAGATATCACGTGACGTCTCTGGAAACCCCCCGTAACAGGTCTAGGCACATAGTAGGTACTTTAGGTACTTAATAAGTGCCAGGGAAATCAAAACAAACCCCCAAGTCTAAAAGACTTGTAGAGTATAATAGTTAACACACACACACACACACACACACACACACACACACATTTACTGAGCATAAACTATGTGGCCAGCTACTGGTACCCAGTAAACAGCCTGCCACACAGATGGTGTTCAGTAAATAGATAAAATGGCCCATGCCTTCCAAGGGCTCCAAGTCTAATGAAGAGAACGATATGCATAAATAATTGTCCTATCAGGCAGAAATACTGGTGCTAGAGTAAAATATAAGGACCATATTATGGGAAATGGGTAAAGGAGAGAGTTTTAATCAAGGTGCTTTGGTTACAAGGGACAGAATCCCACCTCAGATGAATAGAAACAGCCAATGCACGCTTAGGAAGGACCTGGGTGTGCCCAGAGGCTCAGACAGATGTTGATAGGAGATTTCGCTCTTCTGCAAGCCTTTGTCCTCTGCTTTCATGAAAGAGGTTTGAAGTTTGGAAATGGATCTGGCTGAAGTCCCAGCTCTGTTATTGACTAGCCTGAGCGTTTCTGAGCTGCAGCTTCCTCATTTGTAAAATAGGAAAAATCATACCTATCACCCAGATGGTAGTGATGACTAAAGGAAGTAAATTATCATTTTTGTTGTTGAATGAATCCTGTATTTTTTCAGAGCAACAATAGTTTCTTCTAATCCTCAAGCACTCATCCACCTATCCATCCATCCATCCATCCATCCATCCATCCATCCATCCATCCATCCATCCATCCATGCATGCATCCATCCATCCATCCATGCATGCATCCATCCATCGGTGCATCCATTTATCCATCCATACAGCCATCCATTCAGCCATGTATCCATCGATCTACCCACCCAACATGTATTAAGCACCTGCTCTGTTCCAGACTATATGCAATACCCTGAGAATATTGATATTAATAAGCTCGGTTCCCCTACCCTCCAGTTACTTACAGGTAAGGGTGATGACACAAACACATACAAAACACAAAAATGCAAGAAAGTACATAGAAGTACAAATAGCTCCCAAAGTCTGTATAGTGCTTTTTATTCTCAACAAACACTTTTACATCCCCTAGCTCCACTAAGGTCCCCTAACAACGTCATAAGATATATTACTGTATGTTACTAATGAGGAAACTGAGGCAAATTACTACAGCTAAAGCTCTCGCGGTTGGTGAGAGGTAGGAACAAGTCCCGCTCTCTGTGATGTTAAAATAAAATGCTTCCGGAGGGGAAGAAAAAAAGATTTGTCTTGCTATTACTTTGACATATAGTGACCAGTAAAGGAGCTGTGAACAGCTGCGAACCAAACATGAGATGCAGGGAAGCAGGAGGGAGCAGACCCAACGGCCGAGCGCTCCGAGCGTGGACGGGGTGGGGTCGGTGTTGGAGTACCAGCACTCTGCAGCTGGGCAGAGACGTCCACATCACAGCTTGAGGAGTGGGATCACACCAAGTGCTGACGTTTTCCTCCTGCACCTTGACAGCGACTCGGCGGTGTTTGCGTGAGGGCGGAACGCTTAGAACTCGGCCCTGGCACCGTCTGCACACTGAGTGGCGTGTCTCCCCGTCTCCCCTCTGCAGAGCATCTTCCTCTGGGGCCGTGGGATGATCTTTGACTTCCATCCTCTGAGCCCCCACACTAGCCCTCCTTGAGGCTGTGACTTGCCCGAGGTGTCGCAGCAGCAGGCAGAAAACCCGAAGGCTGAACCCAGGTCTCGAGGTGCCTTGTCAATCACAGGAGGCTGCTCTCTCCACCAGACGCCAGAGGCGGGAGATGACTGCCGACTTCCCCGCGCGCCCCTTGTGTCTGACCTGCCCAGAGGAAGTTCCCATCGTGATCGGAACCTTTTCCTCCTCTTTCTCTCTCTCCCACTGGGGCAAACCTGACCCATCTCAGAGCGCATTTCTCCAGGTGGTTGAACTCAGACAAGGGATGTGGGTGTGTTCTTCCTGCGGGGTCAGACCGGCAAGGGAGAGGCTGGGAATCCACATTTGGATTCAGGGCTCCCAGGATGTTGCCCACTTCTCCTGCAGGCAGAGTGATCTCTGCTGGCCATGCCAGGGAGCATGGTGCCACCCTGGCGGTCCCAGAACCAGAGCGCCTTCTGCTGCAGGGTGCAGCTGCCACCACCTGGACTAAGGGTATGGCTTGGAGTGTCAGAATAGTGCCACACTTCAGAGACAGTTACCTGGGTTTGAGTCCCAGCTCTGCCAACTCCTCGATGTATGATACAGGCAAGTCCCTTAACTTCCCTACACTTTAGTTTTCTCATCCACAAAATGGGGAGATTATGACCATAATATCTATGCTACAGGATTACTGTGAGGCGCAAACAAGTTCGCTCATTCAAATGCATGCTGCCAGCTGTACGGGTAGGTAAATGCTTGCTCTTGTTATCTTCATTTTTATTGTTGAGGGGTGTGTTGGAGAGAAGTGTGAGTGTCCCCAGAAACCGTACTGGGAAGTTCCAGAAATTTCTTGAGACCCAGAGAACAGCCAGTCATTGTGCCAAGTAAAATCGTTAAGTCCCACACAACCAGAGACGGCATAGAATTTTGGTCTTCGGACTAGCTTTTCTTTTAACCCCAGAAGAACTGTGAAGAGTTGTAGAAAGGAGAGGCGCTCAGATGGAGGAATAAATGGGACATTTTCCCAGCTGGGCAGGAGGATGCTGATTGAGTACAATCAATGCCACCAGCCCGCTAACGAGACCCAATCAGGCGGGGCGATTACGGATATTCTTCGGGGAAAGAAGCCCGACAGCTGCAGGGAAGTCTCTGCTTTTCTAGAAAAGAGCTGGGAGAGACAGGCAGAGTGGTGTGACAGAAGGAGGGTGCGGGGAGGGAGGAGGAGGAATCAACAAAGCATTAGCACCCACCAGCCCTTCCACGAAGATAGAGGAGGGGAAGGCTCTAGGGAGCTCCTGCTGCTGCCTCTATTTTCTTGGACATTGATTTTCATAGTCATTCCCACTAACTGCCCTCCTCCTGCTGGGCCGAGCAGTGTGCCTTGAGGTGGGCAGGGCCCGGGCCCCTGACATGGACCGCAGCTCACCTGTGCAAAGCCGTCCCAGGTTACAAAGCTGCTTTGTGTGCAGAATCTCATTTACCTCACAGAAACCTTCAAAGGCGGGCATTTTTAATATTTTCCCCAGTTTGAAGGATGGCTTTAATATAGTTCATGTTAATACATATTTATTGAGTGTCTACTTTGCATACAGAATTGGTGTTAGAGTTAAAAAAAATAATGCCTGCTCTCAAGTTCACAGTCTCCGACGAGAGATGTGTCCCCTCAGTGTTTTCTGGCACCATAATTCCCGCTCCGGAGAATGACAACTGCTAGATGGAGGAGGAATTTTTCAGTGAAAAAAAATCATCCTTTTGCAAATATCAAAGTTGATCAGGCAAGATCATCAATGGATGTCAAAACCATTGGGTGAACATTTGGTGAGGACTAGGCTATTTACAGCTTCAAAATATCGCCCCATAGATTACTTATTAATTACAAAAGGGGAAATGATAAACGTATACTATGAACACTTGGAAGGCAACACTTAACCGAGTGATAAAAGGGAACAAGACCCAGAGCAGGACCAAGTGGTACCGTGTGCCTCCCAATACAACACGCTGCAAAGAACGCAGCGTAGCCATGCAGGGCCCCTGCCAAAAGCATTAACCCGAAGTCACCGCGAGAAACCATCACACGTACCCAGGCTGAGGGACAGTCTACACATCCAGCCTGCGCCGTTCAAACTGTCCGGGTCGTCAGAGACAGAGGAACACTGAGGCACTGATCCAGATGGCAGACTGAACAGGTCTCAGGGCTGATGCCGTGTGTGTTCCTGGACGGGGTCTCATATCAGGGGGGGAAAAGTGGTTCTAAAGGACATTTGGGGGGAAATGTGGTAAAATTTGAGTGTGAGCTATGTCAGGGCAGAAGCCTGTTTGAAGTGAGCAGATGAGTGGCAGAAGTCGGCCCACTTGACGTCACACGTTGATGTCTAAAAGCTTTCTCGTGATTAATTATTGATCCCCCCAACTTGTAACTATCATGTTTCCCATGAAGTGTAATGTCACCGCCATCTTCCGAGTTTCCCGTCCAACCACCTAGAAGAAGCTTCGTTTCTTTCTGTGACCCTCACAGTCCCTCTCTCAGCAATTCCTGCGACTTTCCCTTCCAAGTGTGTTCCAAGTTGGCCCTGCCGTTCATCACTACACTCTGGTCCGGGCACTATCACCTTATTGGGAGAACTACAAAAGTAAACTTTGCCTTTTCCCCTACAAGTCTTCTTTCTATGGGCTAACGAATTGTTTTTTACTTGTAAATCAATATGTGTCCCTACCCTGCCTAAACCTCTACCAAGTTCCCATTAAGCTTAGAATAAATTCCTGAAATCTTCTACCTCTTCCCTGAAAGAAACCCTTACCTCCTGTACCTCGGTGCTGAGACTTCTGCAAGCCAGACCCAGAGAGAACCTTGTGAGTGGCTGAATCATCACACCAATCGTATTCCCAACCGCACAGGTGTCTTCTAGTGAGTGAGGGCATGGCTTGAGAAAAAGTGGGACCCTGAACTTTGGAATGGGGACCGACGAGAAGACCTCAGTGAAGCGGAGGACCTTGCACCCCTAAATTCTGCTGAATTTTCTTTGTAGAAGCAGCTCTTTCATTCCTGCCTAAGGAGGGTTGCTGTCCTTTGCCTGAAGAACCAGTATGGGCCTTCTTAAGGCCCTGCTGATTCTCCTGAGAACCCCGGGTGATCCTTTTTGCTTCCAGACCCATAACTAGACTCAAGTCTCAATAGGCCCCACGGGGGAGGTACAAAGTGTGAGCTACAGGGTGGTTTGTTAAACATCAGAATAACTGCATTATTTTTCCAACTTACACAGATAGGAATCTGGGGTGGCGGGGCTGTCTGGAAATGAATTAGGTATAGGTTCCAGGTTGAGAAACATAAAGTTGGAACAGACCAGATTTATTGATATGGGCCCACAGAGCAGAGATTCTGGACTCAATTTTAGCTTGAGGAATTGGGAAGGGTTCTGACACTTTGTTTGGTTAGTTGACTAAAATATGGACCTAGATATGGTCTCCATTAAGTTCAGTTAAAATGTCAAAAGTGCCTGGGTATATGGTAGAGGACGGTATCTAAAGACTTAGGGAGATTGGAATAGTAAAGTGAATTCATCATGTAAGGCCTATTTGCCCACCGCAGGGGCGTCTAGAAGACACATTTCCCCCACAACCATAAGAAATAAATTTATAAGAGAAGCCCAGCCGGTGTGGCTCACTAGTTGAGCATCAACCCATGCGCCAAGAGGTCACCAGTTCGATTCCTGGTCAGGGCACATGCCCAGGTTGTGGGCCAAATCCCCAGCGGGGGTGCATGCAGGAGACGGCCAGTCGATGTTCTCTCTCATCAATATTTCTATCTCCCTCTCCCTTCTTCTCTCTCTAAAATCAATAAAGACAAAAAAAAATTATAAGAGAAGCCCCAGCATCATTAAACAGTTCATTAGTTGCTCTTCTCTGTAAGTCAGAAATGACAGTGGGGCTGCTACCATCGAACTGGGATCTCTAAAGGCTTTGGTAAAATGGGATACTGGGCGATGGGGCCCACATGCTGGTACTTAATTGCCAAAGCCCAGCTGGGCATGGTTACTGTGATGGGCAGCAGGGTCAAAGCAGTAATCAGAACTGTCTGGCTCTCAGAGACCTATGACAACGGCTAGCTGATCATGGTGTCCCTGGAAAACAAATAGATATGCAGTCTATTAAAGTCTTACTTGATCTGTATATGCAGAGCTCTGAAGAACAGAAGTCTAACGTGGAAGACAGAAACATGGCCATCATCCCTAAGTCAGCCCCAGACGTGAGCCCTTTGCAGACTCAGAGCCCTTTGGGTAAAAGAGAGCTTGGGTCCACTCGAGGAAGGACCCTGCGGCATTGCTAAACATATACTGTGAATCTTTCTCTCGGCCTTCTCCAAAGGGATCTACAGCCATTTACCAGGGGGGAAGAAAAATAATCACATCATTCAGGAATTAGACATTGGCTCTGAATTGACACTAATTCCTGGAGACCCAAAATGTGACCGTGGTCCAGTCACAGTAGGAGTTGATAGAAGTCAGATAATTAATGGAATTTTAGTTTATGTCCCTCTGATAGTGGGCCCAGTAGATCCTTGAACCCATCCTGTGGTATTTCCCCCATCTACAGAATGCATTGATTGCAATACATACTCAGCAAGAGAAAGAATCCACACATTGCTTCCTGTCTTGTGGAGAGAGGGCTATTGTTGTAGGAAAGGCCAAGTGGAAGCCACCTGCACTATGTCTACCTATAGAAATAGTAAGGCAAGCTCGGCCAGTGTGCCTCAGTGGCTGAGTGTCGACCCATGCACCAAGAGGTCGCCAGTTTGATTCCTGGTCAGGGCACATGCCCAGGTTGTGGGCCCAGTCCCCAGTGGGAGGCATGCAGGAGGCGGCCAATAGATGTTCTCTCTCATCGATGTTTCTCTCTCTCTCTAAAAAAAGAAAGAAAGAAAGAAATAGTAAGGCAAGAGTAATGCAGCATTCCTAGAGGAAATGCAGAGATTAATGCTACCATTAAGGACTTGAAAGATGCAGGTGTGGTGATTCCAATCACGTGCCCACTTAGCTTACCTGTCAGGAAACCGATGAATCTTGGAGAATGACAGTAGATTATCATAAACTTAGTCAGATGGTAACTTCAATTGCAGCTGCTGTTCCTGATGTGGTTTTGTTGCTTGAGCAAATTAATACATCCCCTTGGACCTGATAAGCAGCTATTGATCAAGAAAAGGCTTTTTTCCCTCTCTATACCTGTTAGTAAGGACCACCAGAAGCCGTTTGCTTTCAGCTGGCAAGGGCAGCAATACACCTTCACTGTCCTACAGCAGGGGTATGGCAATTCTCCAGGCATATGTTATATTTTAGTCCACAGAGAACTTGATCACCTTTCCCTTCCACTGGACATTACACTGGTCATTATATTGATGATACTATGCTGATTGGATCTGGTGAGCAGGAAGTAGCAACTACTCTAGACATATTGGTAAAATATTTGCATGCCAGAAGGTGGGAAATAAATTGCACAAAAATTCAGAGGTTTTCTACCTGAGTATAATTCCCAGAGGTCCAGTGGTGTGGGGCATGCCTACACATCCCTTCTAAAGTAAAGGAGAAGCATTGCATTTGACCCCTTCTACTACTGAAAAAATGGCGCAACCCATAGGAGGCCTCTTAGGCTTTTGGAGGCAACATGCTCCTCATTGGAGTGTGCTAACCCAACTCATATATTGAGTGACCCCCAAATCTGCTGGTTTAGAATGGGACCCAGAACAAGAGAAGACTCTGCAGTAGGTCCACGCTGCCATTGAGCTGTTCAGTTGGGCCATACAATCTAGTGGATGCAATGGTGCTTGAAGTGTCAGTAGAGGATAGAGATGTTTTTGGGAACCTTGGCTAGGCCCCTATAGGAACCTTAGGATTATGGAACAAAGCCCTGCCATCTTCTGAGAACAACTACCGTTATTTTGAGAAATAGCTTTTGGTTCGGTACTGGCCTCAGCAGAGACCGAACACCTAACAGTGGGGTGACCACGCGTGCACCCTCAGCTTCTCATCACGAACTGGGTGCTCTCTGACTCACCAAGCCATGAAGCTGGGTATGCAAACCAGCACTCCATTATCAAACAGAAATGTTACCTAGGAGATCAGGTTCAAGCGGGACCTAAGGGCACAAGTGCGTTGCATGAGGAAGTAGCTCACGTGCCCATGGCTACTGCTCCATCTACATTGCTTTCTTTCTCTGGGCCTGCACCTCTGGCCTCATGAGAGTTCCTACAGCAAGCTCACTGAGGAAGAGAAAACTCAACCTGGTTTACAGATGGTTTGCATGACACGCAGACACCACTTGGAAACGGACAAGTGTAATACCACAGCCCCTTTCTGGAACATCCAGAAGGACAGTGGGGAGAAATCCTCCAAGCAGGCAGAACTTTGACTTGTATACCTGATTTTTCATGCTACCTAAAAATAGAAATGGTGAGAGGTATAAGTCTGTATCAATGTATGGCCTATTGCCAATGGTTTGGCTGGGTGGACAGGGACCTGGAACGCAATTGGAAAATTAATGACAAGGATGTCTAGGAAATAGGTAAGTGAATAGACCTCTCTGAATGGGCAAGGATGTGAAGATATTTGTGTCCCGAGTGAGAATTCACTAAAAGGTGACCTCAGCAGAGGATGATTTCAATAATCTAGTAGATAGGATGACCACTCTGTGAATACCAGTCAGCTTCTATCCCTGCCATTGCCAAACAGACTCATGAACAAAATGGCCATCGTGCAGGAATAGATTTAATGCATGGGCTTAGCAACTGGACTTCTGTTCACTGAGGCTGACGTGACTATAGGCACTGCCAACTGCCCAATTCGCCAACACAGAGACCAACACCGAGTCCTTGGTATGGCACCATTTACCAGGATATTCAGCCAGATACCTGGTGGCAAATTGATTACATTGGGCCACTTTCATCATGGAAGGAGCATGCTTTGTTCTCACTGGAACAGATTCTACTCTGGACAAAGATTTACCTTCTCTGTCCTCAATGCTTCCGACAGAACTACCACTCATGGATTTATATTAATAAAATGCTTTATCTACTATGCTGTTCAACACAGCATTGGTTCTTATCGAAGAACTCGCTTCATAGTAAATTAGATGTGGTAATGGGCCCATGCCCGTGGAGTTTAGTTTACTGGTCCTACCATGTTCTTCATCATCCGAAGTGGAATGGCCTTTTGAAGACTCAGTTATGGTGCCAGCTGGGTGGCAGTACCTCCCGGGGCAGAGTTCTCCACAACGTTACATGTGCTCTAAATCAGCATTCAATGCTGTTTCTCCCATAGCCAAGGTTTATGGATCTAGGAATCGAAGCATGAAAACAAGAGCGGCTCTGTTGATCGTGGCCCCTAGTGATCCACGAGATGTTTAGTGACCCCACTAGATCCACTAAATGTTTGCTTCCTCTCTCTGTGACTTTGGGCTTTACTTCTCTCAAGACCTTCGTTCCAAAAAGAAGAATGCTTCCACCAGGAGATGTAACAATTCCACTGAACGGGATAGCTGCCACCCAGCCAGTTCGGGCTCCTATGTCTCTGAATCAACAGGCAAAGAAGTGGGTTACCGTATTAGCTGGGATGATTGATTCTGACTGCTCAGGAGAATTTGGGTTGCCGCTCCCCAATGGAGATAAGCAAAAGCATATCTGGAATACAGGAGACACCTTAGGGCCTCTCTTAGTCCTCCCATATGCTGCGATTAAAGTCCATGAAAAACTACAACAGCTCAATTCAAGCAGGACTGTTAATAGCCCAGACCCTTCAGGAATGAAGGTTTGGGTCACTCTATCAAGCAAAGAACTAAGACCAGCTAAAGTGCTCGTTGAAGACAAAAAGAATGTAGAATGGGTTAGAAGAAGGTAGTTATATATACCAGCTACGACCATGTGACCAGTTTTAGAAACAAGGACTGTAATAGTTATTTCTTTGTTATTTTGTGATTATATATATATATATATATATATATATATATACATTTTAATATGACTATATCAATATATTAATATAAATGTATTATATATAATATAGATATATTTATATTTATAATGTAAATAAATATAGTACTATAAATATATTATATACATATTTATAACTTTTTCCTTCTCTTATTTCCTTATCATCTAACATCATATGTTAATAATAGTTAACTTTATATCTCGGTATTTAAGATTCAAGACAAAGAAGAGTGAACACCATCTGTGGACTTTGCAATATCTTCTGGGGAAAGTGTTGGTATATTTTTGGTTGTTCTCAGAATGGTTGTATCATGTTAGGCACAGTATGACTTTGTTATTGTGCTTATTTGGATATTAAGTATGATTTAAGGAGACTGGGTACCAAGTTGGCAAGGAGTGATCTGTGATGGTCTTTTTGATGTGTCAACTCAGCTAGGCTACAGTCACCAGTTACCCAATAGAATACTAATCTAGATGATGGTATAAAAATATTTTGTGGCGATGATTAAAGCCCATAATTAGTTGGCTTTAAGTAAAAAGATGATCCTAGATCATCTGAACAGCCCTGATTGAATCACTTGAAAAGACTTAAAACAGGGCTCAGGCTTCCCTGAGAGGAAAAGAACTCCTTCAGCCCATGCCCAGGAGTTGCCACCTGCCCTTCCTGAAAGTCTCCCCTATAGATTCCAGGCTTGCCTGACCAGCCCCCACAATCATGTATGCAAATTCCTTATAGTAAATCCTTTAGTATGTCTACATGTTCAGCATCTAGGATTGAACTTAACTGATAGAATTGGGGTTCGGGGGATTTTAAGTGACATAGGACAAGTAGCAGCACTTAACCATCAGCAGGAAAATGGGTGCCATTACCAAAATAATCTGCAAAGTCTGAGGCAAGGGGGTTGGGGGGCTTGAACTGCATGGCTAACTGATCAGGAGAAATAGGAATCTACCTATCATACTGTGCTGCTGATACAGTTTTTTTAAACATCTAGGGGTGGCAAAGCAGAAGGCTGTCACCAGCTTCCACAATGGAAATGTATAGGTCTTCACTCAGTTCTCAGATTGGGCAGACCCAGAGCTCACAGACGAAGTGGAGTCTGTGTCATATTGCAGAAAGATCATGTAATGTTACTGCAAGTATATACAGTATGTACTATCCAAATCCTTTACCGAAGTGATATGAGGATATTTGCCAGGATGGTTGTGCCCTAAGGAAAAGGAAATACTTTGATTTTTCAAGAACCATTAGATACAGGATTTGAGCTGACTCTGATATCAGGGAACTCAAAACTGATTGGAACAGAGGTTTATGGAGCACAGATGATAAATGGAGTTTGGGCCCAAGCCCATCCACAGTGAGTCCGCTGAGCCTATCAAGACATTCTGTGGTTATTTTTGGCATCTGGGAAAACCCCTTATATTGATTCCATGGCCTATGGAGTAAAAGCTATTATGGTAGGCAAAAAGAATGAAGCGGAAACCATGAAACTCCTCAATCTTACCTCTAGCCAAGATAGTATATCAGGAATAATGCTACAACTGGGGGTATTGTAGAAGTTACCACCATCACCAAAGAATTATAAGGTGTGGAGGTGATAGTCCACATCCTATCTCTTCTCAATCACCTGTTTTAGCCCTGTGGACACCTGGTTGATGATGGTATCCAACTGTAAACTTAACTAGGTGATAGCCCCAAGATGTGGCAGATGTCGTCTCTATAAAGGATTAGATCAACACAGTTTGGAATATTGCTACTTATCTGTCAGATGTATTCTTGATCCCCATCAGTACCAAATGGTAAAGAATAGCTTTTATTTGCATAGTAAGGGCAGCAGTACTCAGGTACTATATTTCCCAAGAACAATATTAACTCTTTGCCATAAGATAGTGCTCAAGAACCTTGTTAATCTTGACATTCTACAGATCTTCACGATGGTCCACTATATTGATGATTATACTGAGTGAGCTGAAGTAGAAAGTACTCTAGGTGAGTGCTTTTCAAACAATCTGCAAAGGGCCAGTATTTCTTTTCAATTCATCACAGACTGACACTTTTATAAAATGAATTATAAAAATGAATAACTAGGAAAATGAAATTAAAAACATGACATATAGAACAATTTTTAAAATTATTAGAGTCAGTAGATATAAAATTACATTTCAATAAATATAACCTGAAAAAATATATAACAGGAAAAAGAATTACAAAAGCTGCACACACACTCAATGAAAGTGTACATTGGATTATTAATATAAAAATCACTATAAAATTACACTAGAAAATTCTTGTCATTCTTTATTTATAACTAAACAAAAGTTATGAGTGAGGATTCCAAGATGGCAGCAGATTGAATGGCAGCTACACTGACCTTCTCCCAGAACCGAACTGGAATGACAACTAAAATATAGAAAAATCATCCTGAATCACCAACTGAAGACTAGCTGGAGAGAACCCTTATAACCAAGGACATAAAGAGGAGCCCACATTGAGACTGGTAGGAAGTGCAGAGGCATGAGAGGCTGGCTGGGCTCCTACGGGCAGCACCTGAAGTGCTAGAGGGAAATCTCAGCTGCAGGAAATTCACCCTAAGAAGTCTGGGGTCTAAACCCCAAGCTAGGCTCCCCAGCCCAGAGTAACTAAACTGGAAAATGTGCCCATGTAACATCTGGCTGGGAAAAGCACCAGTATGTACCCTCAGCCAGCCTGAGGGTTCTGTCTGTCAGGGAGAGATGGCTAGAAACACACTTTCTTAAAGGGCAACACATTAAATTTTATTTGCAACCACTCGCCCTGGGTTTCAGCAGAGGGAAGACAGAGTAGACTAGAGCTGCATGAGGAGAGTCTGGGGTTGGTGGCTCTGGGGAGAGAGCTGAGAAGAGAGTAGCCAGGATCCCTGTGCTGAGTCATTCCCCCATGCTGCAGAAGACATCTTTCTCAGGCAGACATTTTCCATCCAGGCATCTTTAGCCTAGGGGGAAGCAATAGTCCCATCCATTGGAAACATTCTTGCCCAACCCTGTGGAGCTTACACCCTGCAGAAGACTACAACATGAGTCTCATTTAAGTGACTGAAACTAACAGTCAGCCTGCAGGCAGAGGTAGTTCTCTGGGTGCTTTGAGCCTTTATCTGACATGCCCCTGGGCCCAGGGCTAGTAAAAGCAGACCTTGATGTGCAGCTTGGTCCATTCCACATGCACCCAGCCCAAGCAGAGGGAGCCATAAGCTGTGGATCACTGACAGCTCCGAACAGGGTACTCAGGGACAGTCACAAATAGTGTCTGATACTGGCCCACAGCAGAGACCCTGCAAAGAGGCCCCAAACCAATAAACCCATTGGCCAAATTCAGAAAACAACAGAGCAGGATCCAATACACTTCACAAGCAGCATATCCACAGGGAGATATTGACAGGCCACAAACCCTGCTGAGGTGAATTCTGCTTCATGTGATAAGCACCTGCATGGCAGCCTGCACACTCTGCTGAGGGCTGAGCCTCACTGTAAGCCAGCCTGAGGGTCAAGCGGCATGCATGAATGGGCCAATAGCAGTAAAGACTCAATTGCAACAAGAGCGCCCACACAACATGCTCAAGGGACATTATTAGAACATCCAGGTCTGATGATCAGGGAGACTGCACCACTGGGTCCCAAAGGTTACCTACTATATAAGGCCACCCTACAAAGACTGGGTGGCCTTATAGAAGATCTACTTAATACATAGAAACAAACCCAAACAGGCAATCAAAATGGGGAGACAAACAAAAAAGACCCAAATGAAAGAACATGAGAAATCTCCAGAAGAAGAGGTAAATGAAATGGAGATAAGCAATTTATCAGAGATAAAGTTCAGAGTAATAATTATAAGGATGCTCAATAGCATCAAAAAAGATATAGAAATTATGAAAAACAACCAGTAGGAAATGAAGATGACATGGCAGAAATAAAGAACATATTGAAAGGAATAAACAGCAGATTAGAGGAAGCCAAGGATCAGATCAGAGAATTAGAAGACAGAGTAGAAAAAATTTACTGAGTCAGAGAATCAAAAAGAAAAAACAATTAAAAACAGGAGGAAAGAATAAGGGAGCTGTGAGACAATATGAAATGTAACAATATCAGCATCATAGGAGTACCAGAAGAAGAAAGTGAGCATGGGATAGAGAACCTGTTTGAAGAAATAATGGCAGAAAACTTACCTAACCTGGTGAAGGAAAAAGTCACAAAAGTTCAGTAAGCACAGAGAGTCCCAAGCAAGAAGAATCCAAAGAGGCCCACACCAAGACACGTCATAAAAAAAATGCCAAAAATTAAAGACAAAAAGAGAATCTTAAAAACACCAAGAGAAAAGCAATTTGTTATCTACAAAGGAGTTCCCATAAGGCTGTCAGCTCATTTCTCAACAGAAACATCACAGTCAGAAGGGAATGGCATGAAATTTTCAATGTAATGAATAGCAAGGATCTGAAACCAAGACTACTCTATCCAGCAAAGCTATCATTCAAAATAAAAGGTGAAATAAAGAGCTTCTCAGACAAAACAAACAAACAAAAAGGTTAAAGGAGTTTACTACTACCAAACCCACAATGCAAGAAATGTTAAAGGGACTGTTGTAATAAGAAGAAAGAGAGAGAAACATAGACATAATGAATAAAAATCGCAATAAATAAGTACCTATTAATACCTTAAATGTAAATGGATTAAATGCTCCAATCAAAAGATATAGGGTAGCTGAATGGATAAGAAAACATGACCCATATATATGCTGTCTACAAGAGACCCACCTCAGAACAAAAGACTCACACAGGATGAAAGTGAAGAGTGGAAAATTTTTTTTCCATGCAAATGAAAACAAACAAAAAAAGCAGGGGTAGTAATACTTATATCTGACAAAATAGACCTTAAAGCAAAGTCCATAACAAGAGATAAAGAAGATCACTACATAATATTAAAAAAATTGATCCAACAAGAGGATATAACCCTGGTAAACATATATGCACCCAATATAGGAGCACCTAAATATATATTTAAAAATAAACTCTTGGAGGACTTTAAGGGGGAGATTGACAGCAATACAGTCATAGTAGAGGACTTTAACACCCCACTCACTTCACTGGATAGGTCTTCTAGAAAGACAAAAAATCAACAAGGAAACAGTGACCCTGAATGACACACTAGATCAGATGGATTTAATTGACATTTATAGAACATTTCACCCTAAAGCTGCAGCATATACATTCTTCTCAAGTGCACATGGGACATTCTCAAAGATAGACTACATGTTAGGACACAAAATAAGTCTCTACAAGTTCAAGATGACTGAAATAATATGAAGCATCTTCTCGGATCACAATGAAATAAAACTAGAAATCAACTACAATAAAAACACTCAAAAACATTCAAACACATGGAGGTTAAATAGCATGTTATTAAACAATAAATAGGTTACCAATGAGATCAAGAAAGAAATTTTAAAATTTCTAGAAACAAATGAAAATAAACACAAAACAACCCAAATTATATGGAACACAGCAAAAGCAGTCCTGAGAGGTCAGTTCATAGCACTACAGGCCTACCTCAAGAAACAAGGAAAACATCTAATAAACTATCTAACCATACAACTAAAAGAATTAGAGAGAGAACAAAAGGAAAAGTACAGAATAAGTAGAAGGAAGAAAATAATGAAGATCAGAGTGAAAATAAATGACATAGAGACTAAAAAAAAAAAAAAAAAAAAAAAAACAACAACAACAACAATGCAAAAGACTAATGAAACCAAAAACTAGTTCTTTGAAAAGATAAACAATACTCTAGGCAGACTCATCAGAAAACAAAGAGAGAGGACCCAAATAAATAAAAACAGAAACAAAGAAAATTACAGACTAATATCTCTGATGAACATAGATGCCAAATTCCTCAACAAAATATGAGCAAATCAGATTCAGCGATATTAAAAAGATTATTCACCATGATCAAGTGGGGTTTATTCCAGGGATGCAAGGCTGATACAATTATGCAAATCAAAAAAATGTGATACACCACATAAACAAAACGAAAGATAAAAATCATATGATCTTATCAATAGATGCAGAAAAAAGCATTCAACAAAACCCAGCACCCACTTTTGGTAAAAAAAAAAAAAAAAAAAAAAAAAAACTTTCAGCAAAGTGGGAATAGAGGGATCATACCTCAACATAATAAAGGCCATATATGACAAACCTACAGCCAACATCATACTCAATGGGAAAAAACTACAAGCCTTTCCCTTAAGAACAGGTACAAGACAGGGATGTCTGCTTTCACCACTCTTATTCAACATAGTACTGGATGTCTTAGCCATAGCAATCAGACAAGAAGAAAAAATAAAAGGCATCCAATTTGGAAAGGAGGAAGTAAAACTGTCATTACTTGCAGATGACGTGATATTGTACATAGAAAAACCTAAAGACTCCACCAAAAAACTGCTAGATTTAATAAATGAATTCAGCAGAGTAGCAGGATACAAAATCAACATCCAGAAATCAATGACATTTTTAATACAGCAATGAACTCTCAGAAAGAGAAACTAAAAAATAATCCCATTTATCATTGCAACAACAACAACAAAATAAGATACCTAGGAATAAACTTAACCAAGGAGGTAAAAGACTCAGAAAACTACAGGACATTGAAAAAAGAAATAGAGGAAGATATAAACAAGTGGAAAAATATACCATGTTCATGGACTGGAAGAATTAAAATATTCATACTACCCAAAGCAATCAATAGATTCAGTACAATCCATACCAATGGCATATTTCACAAATCTAGAACAAATACTCCAAAAATTTATATGGAACCAAAAAAGACCCTGAATAGGTGCAGCAATCTTGAGAAAGAAGAACAAAGTAGGAAGGATCACAATACTGGACATCAGGTTATCTTACAAAGCCATTGTAATCAAAACAGCCTGGTACTGGCACAAGAACAGGTATATTGATCAATGGAACAGAACAGAGACCCCATAAATTGACCCAAGCCATTATGCTCAATTAATATTTGACAGAGGAGGCACAAGCATACAATGGAGTAAAGATGTCTCTTCAATAAATAGTTCTGGGAAAATTGGACAGGAACATGCAAAAGAGAAGACAAAAAAAAAAAAAAAGAAAAGAAAAGAAACTAGACCACCAACTTGCACTATATACAAGAATACATTCAAAATGGATAAAAGACTTAAATGTAAGTCATGAAACCATAAAAATTCTAGAAGAAACCACAGGCAGAAAAATCTCAAACATCTCACATAGAATTTTCACCAATACATTGCTTAAGGCACAAAAAAAATAAACAAAGGGCACTACATCAAAATAAAAAGCTTCTGCCCTGGCCGGTTTGGCTCAGCAGTTAGAGCATTGGCCCTCGGACCAGAGAGACCCAGGTTCAGTTCCCGCTAAGGGCCCGTACCTTGGTTGCAGTTTGTCCCTGGCCCGGTTGTGGTCATGTGGGTGGCAACCAGTCGATGTATCTCTCTCACGTCGTTGTTTCTCTCTCTCTCACCCTCCCCCTCTATCTGAAGATAAATGCAAAAATGTCCTCGAGTGAGGATAAAAATAAATACATACATACATACATACATACATACATACATAAAAAGCTTCTGCACAGCAAAACAAACCACCAACAAATGAAAAGGGAGCCCACTGTATGGGAGAACCTATTTGCCAGTGATACATCTGATAAGGAGTTCATTTTCAAAATATATAAAGAATTCATACAACTCAACAAAAGGAAGACAAACAATCCAATTTAAAAATGGGCAAAGAACCTAAATAGACATTTCTCCAAAGAGGACATACAGATGTCCAAGAGACATATGAAAAAACGCTCAAAGTCACTAATCATCAGAGAGATTGCAAATTAAAACAACAATGAGGTATCACCTCACACCTGCCAGAATGGCTGGCATTAACAAATCAACAAACGACAAGTGCTGGCAAAGTTGTGAAGAAAAGGGAACCCTAATATACGGCTCGTGGGAATGCAGACTGGTGCAGACACTATGGAAAACAATATGGAGTTTCCTCAAAAATTAAAAATGAAACTGCTATTTGACCCAGTGATCCTACTTCTAGGAATATATCGTAAGAATCCTAAAACACCAATCAGAAAGAATATTTGCACCCCTATGTACATAGCAGTGCTATTTACAATAGCTAAGATCTGGAAGCAGCCCAACTGCCCATTAGTTGATGAATGGATAAAAAAAGCTGTGGTACATTTACAGAATGGAATACTATGCAGCTGTAAAAAAGAAGGACCTCTTACCCTTGAGACAGCATGAAAGGACCTGGGGAGTATCATGCTAAGTGAAATAAGCAGTCAGAGAAAGAGAAGTATCACATGATCTCACTTATATGTGGAATCTAGTAAACAAAATAAGCTGACGAACAAAATAGATCCAGTGACATGGAAGCATGGGAACAGGCTGATGAATCTCAGAGGGAATGGGGAGGGGGCAGGTGGAGATTAACCACAAAACTTATATATTGCACATATGCATAAATCATGGACACGGTGATGGCTTGGAGGTGGGGCAGGAGAGGGGTGGAGGGGGGCAATAGGGAAAAAATGAGGGATATCTGTAATACTTAAGCATTAAAGATATAATTTTTTAAAAAATCCCAAGCCTGTTTGGATCTGGATTCAGAACAAATAAATTATGTGTTATGTTTATTTTTATGATATTTTTGAGACTATTAGAAATCAAACACTGTATATTTTATAACATTAAGAAATGTATGTTAATTTTGTGGTACGATAATGCAATTATGGCTAAGTTAAACAGAGTCCTATCTTTAATGATGTGTGCTGAAATGTTTATGGATGAAATGATATGATGTCTAGAATTTGCTTTAAAATAATATAGGGATAAGAGAAGGAGACGAGGGTATGAAAGAAGATTGATCATGAATTGATAACTGTTGGAGCTGTGTGATGGGTAAATGGGGGTTTATTATATAATTCTATCTATTTTTGTAGGTTTCAAATTCTTTGTACTAGAAAGTGAAAAAAAAGTTGAGTGAAATATTGATTCCTCTATATTAAATACATTTAAGCATACTTGCATCTTGCTTGTAAAATTATGTAAATTAGGTTGGATTTATGATAATCCTGCTTGCAAGGAATAAGATATATCTGTGGTGATTACTTAGTAAGATATATAAATGTCTAATCACTATGTTGTACACCTAAAACTAATGTAATATTAGATGTCAACTATAATTGAAAAATAAATTTAAAAAATATATCTAAACCATTTCTATGACTCAATGATGTAACACTCACGGCAGAGAAACCAATCTTACAGAGGCATGTGGCCAGGAATGAAAGAAGAGATTTAAAAGTAATGTCAAGCAGGCTCTGGGTATTTATTTTTTACCTTTCTTCAAAATAAAGTAAGTGATGCAATATTTTCAATATCATCCTTCAGTTCTTCATTAGCAAGTCCCAGTACTTTGTCCTGTAAAATTATACTTAAACTTAGATTATATTTTAATAAAAAATATTTTCATGGTCTTACACACAGCGATTACAATGGACAAACTAACCTTAAAATATCATGTAGCGTATACACAGCTTGGGTGCGTACCGTAACTCCCACACTGGTCTAACCTGGTCAAATAAGACAAATCCACCAATCGTGAACTTCGATGCCACAGCAACGTGACATTGCTGTGAGATTTTCTAAAAGCTTGCCTCTCCATTTCTGTCTGTCTCACTGCAGAACGGTAACATACAGTTCACGAACCAGCAGCGGTCCGCAAGCGCACCATCTCATTACTGGAGATGCCGTAGTAATACCAACGAGCGCGGCCAGTGAGGAATTCCAGAAAGATACAGGACGCTGCCATACGTACGAGGAACGCCTTCGGATTCCGGTGATCTGGGGCAGGTTGAGACATTTTCTCTAAGATAAATGACAAGTTCCTGGATCTCATGCCTCCTCCTATTAAGAGAAAGGCACACTTTTGGTATATAAACTGCACTTTGGAGGACTGCGTTCACCCATTGTCAGGGGACTTGGAGGGCTCTCATCAGGAACATCTCTGCAGCGTATCCAGGCTGTAGGTGCAAGTTTTCGAGTCACTCACCCCATGTGAACCAGGGCCAGAGATTTATCCATAGTGCACAGAGGGCTTTACGGACACACCAGCTGGAAGACTGTCATGCTGTTAGGCTCCAGCAGAGACGGAACCCATGTGAGATGAGGAACTACGTAATCGCAGCTGCCCTTTGTGGCGTGGGTATGATCAGGTGCACCGAGTTTTATAAGGTTGAGTGGGTCTAAAAGCAATCCATCATACCATGCCAATGGTACCTTTTGGGTTGAAGCAGAGCGGGTCCAGAAGATACAAGCAAATGATACTGACAGGTGAGCCAGACTCCTACGTCTCCTATGTCTATTCACTGATGCCTCTGCCCCAATCCACAGCTATCACCTCATGGACGGAGGAGTTCCTATGACCCATCACGGGAATACATAACCCCTGGGGCTGGTTTGTAAACAGTGTAATGTACTAGCCAGAAATTGCATTAAATTGCAGTTGCATTAAAGCCCTACTCAAAAGCTACTAAAGGAAAATTTTTCAGTAGTAAATATTCCCATTAGCAGACAAGAAATATTATGCTTTGTTGTTTACCGTAGGTGGAGGGAAAGCAGCCTGAGCTGGGTAAACAGACCCCCTTGGGGGGGCTGCACCGAGCACGCAGATCTTTGTATCTCCTCACGCTCAGCAGGCCACGCACTGTAGAAGCAACCTCTACAACCAGGTGGACTTGTCCTGTGAAATCAGCCCGCTCTTCTCTTCAGCCAGCCCCTACTGATGCAATGCTCTCACGAGCAGGGAGACAGTGTGGCAAGGGTGGAGACTACCCGTGGACACCGAAGCATAGGCTCCCTCTCATCATAATTGCCTTAGCTATTTTCACTGATGGCTGCCTGACAAGCCAGCAGCAGAGACCAACCCTGAACCCTCAAGATGGCACAATTAATTTCTCAGGGAGACCAGTCAACCACATGGAGACCCTCTATTACATCAGATACCTTTCCCCCTGGAGGAGACAGCAATGTGCCCTTACCAGATTGATACTCTTGATCTGAGTCTGCCTGCCCTGCCCACAATACCTCCACTGGCCCTCCATCCAAGGGCTTATGGTATGCCTAACTTATCAGCATGGTCTCCCATACAACACTGCCTTGGGTCAATGGGCTCATGACTGTGATCACAGAGTACACTAACCAGGTAACCCATCACCCAGAAATAGCCATCCCAATCAAACAGTGGGCTGATCTTTAATGATCCAGCCAGGATGCCCGCTAAGGGCCAGTACCCTGTGAATTAAGGTATTGTCCTCCAGGATACATTACACGTGTTGAAATAATGATCTACGTGGTACTGAACTCCAGTAGCTGGAATCTGTAGAAATGGGAATCAATGGGCAGAAGTAGGAGTGGCCACCCTCACCATCACTTCCGGGGACCCATGTAGAATCTGTAATTCCTAACTCCATAGCATTACATGTCACCAGGTTGGAGGGCCTGGTTCCCAGGGGCAGAATATTTTTCTCAGGGGTCACAGTGAGGGTCCCACTGAATGGAAGACTGTGACTACCTTCTGGCTATTTTGGGTTCCTCATGTCAATGAACTAATAGGCAAAGAAAAATGTTAATTTAATAGCAGGGAAACGTGTTGATGTAATGGCATGATAATACCCTGATTATCATGAAGAGTCCGAGTTGCCCTACAAATTAAGGTCAGAGAGGAGGATGTCTGGCACCCAAGGCGTTCACAGGTATGTCACTTTGTGCTTTTAATACGCAATTATAAAAAGCACAGTCCAACAAAGGCTACTAAGGCCTTCGACACCTCGCAGATGAAAGGCTGGACGTCTCTACCAAGGCCAGTCAGAAGGCTAGGGAAATCTAGAATGGTGGGTAGGAGAGGACGATGATGAATATGAGTAACAACTCAGGAGTAGTAGTTTGCTGTGCTATCTACTTGCTTTGAGTCTTTTCAGAGATTGTGACCAGCCTCTGCTTTGAGGGGAACTCTGTAAATTATTGGACTTGTATCTCCATTCAGATAGAAGAGAAGGCATCTTCTTTCATTAAAATGGGGAGAGATCAGCATACGCAAAGCAATAAACACCAAGTAGCAGCGTGTTGTTCGGGCAGAGTACGTGGTGGGGAGTGTGCTGAGGGTCCAAGGTCGCCCGGAGAAGCAGCAGAGGAGGAAGCCACACATCTAGGGCTTCTCATCTTAAATACTGAACTTTCCCTGCGTCCCGCTATTTATTCTACGGAGTCAGAGCCCCGGAGTGAGCCTCCGATGATGCGAAGATGTACACCCCATGCTTGCTACCCTCAAGGACTAATTTAAACTTGTCTTTAAGCATATATTTCAAGGAAAGAATAACACAGAGCAGCCAGAGCTAAGTGCCAAAGAAATTAATTATACAGTGCTACAAAAGCTCCTAAGGAAAAAATGCTTGCCCAAGGAAGGCCAGGTGGCAGGCCCCACCTGTGAGCTTGAACCTAGTCTTACCAATGACAACTGTCTTTGCAGCAGAGGCTGGCAAAGGGCTTTCCTTGCTGATGCAGTTACCTTGAATTTAGGGGAAGCCCTGTGGCAGCGAGGAGGGTATTTGTGTGCCATGTGAATGCTTCCGTTCTTTGGCTGTCAGTCTCTTCCTGAGCCCCGCCCCCAGCTTGCTCAGGGGTCCTCGGTACAAAGTGGCCGTGGTGGCAGGGCTGTAGGCTACTTGTGGATTGACAACAGGCACTTCCTCCCACTGAGGCTGACTCGCTCATCACTCCTGCTGAGTGCCTGACCCGCCAAGTCACAGACCAACACGAGCCTCCCGTGTGGCCCCGTTTTCCAGGGAGACCAGTGGCAGTTTGGTTACATTGGACCCCTTCCATCATGAAGGGCCAAAGCGTCGTCCTCACTGAGACAGACACATGCTGGGTTGGGATTTGCCACCCTGGCGTGGAAGGTTTCAGCTAGCACCACCATCCGTGGGCTCACAAAACGTCTCTCTCACATCATAGTCTTCCTTCCAACATTGCTTCCAATCAAGGGATTCATTGCTCAGCAGAAGTGTGTCAATGGGCTCAAGCCTACTGAATTCACTCTCATTACATCCCTCATCACCCAGAAACAACCGGCCCAAATGAGTGGTGGGATGAGCTGCTGGAGCCTCAGCCAAAGTTCAAGCTGGAAGACATCCCTCCAGAACAATGGGTGTGTCTTACAGGAGGCAGTATACACTTTGACTCGGTGACCAGTACGTGGTGCTGTTTCTTCCATTGGTAGGGTACAGAGATCTCAAAGTCAAGGGCTGGGAGTGGGAATGGATCCTCTCACTAAGACACCTCAAAACTCACAGAATGTTTGCTTCCTGTCACTGAAACTTAAAACTCTGCCAGAGGTTCCATTGAATTAGAAGTTAAGACTTCCCCTCTGGCTATTTTTTAAATTTTTTTTATTGATTTTAGAGAGAAAGGAAGGGAGAAGGAGAGAGAGAGAGAGAGACATTAATGTGAGAGTGAAACATTGATCGGCTGCCTCCTGCACGCCCCCTGCTGGGGATAAAGCCTGCAACCCGGCCATGTGCCCTGACCCAGAATCCAACCGGTGACGTTTTGGTGCATGGGGTGATGCTCAACCACTGAGCCACATCAGCCAGAGCTCCCTCTGGTTATTTGGGGATCTTTGTGCCAGTGAAGCAATAGGCAAAAAGGGGGGGAATTACTCTGCTAGTTGGGGTGATTCACAGGAAATTTCATTGCAGAGATGACTGTCTGGAGCCTAAGGGAATCTCAGGGGCAGCCTTCACTGATTCTGTGTCCCATAGTAAACATGAATGGAAAATCATAGTAATCAAAACACAGAATCTCTAAGGAGGGAAGATTTAGGTCACCCCATCACTCCACCGGGTGAAAACACTGACCAGATGACATTCTGGGTGACGAAAACACAAGAACGTGAAACAGGTAGTGTGTCTACGGATGTGACCTTCCTACCTGACTGTGTACACACAATTTTATGTATAGCGTATTGATGTATACATACATATATACTTTATGACCAGTTACAGAAACAAGGACTACAGCTGTCGTGCACATTTCTTCTTTCTTTCTGTGTGTCATTTTTTTTCTGTCCTCCTCCCTCTGGTACGTCACAGAAGTTGGATATTAACACTGCCATTGACTCTTGAAGGAAGAAAATGCACAGACGCCACAGCTCTCCTTGGAGGGGCGTAGTCAGCGTGACCCGGTGATGAGTGGTGACTTCCAGGGATGGGTACCATGACTGCCGACACTTTGCATCTGCTCCTCCTGAGGAGAGGATGAGAATGTCTTTTTACAAAAGGTGGCTGCCTCTCGTTGGGTAATGCCACCATTTTTCAATCGTTGCAGGAAGTTCAAATCTGCGTGGAAAGGAGTGACTAGACGATGACATCCAAAAAAGTACCTAGAACAGCCAAACAAGTATCTTTTCATTCTGAACCCATCTTCCCAATGTCCGCTTCAGGGCACTGGGGCTTCTGCTGTGCCGCTGGCCCCTGCCCAACCCTGGCAGCCGGAGCTCCTGGAGGGAATCAGCGGAGGGGCGGGCTGAAGAACGTGGTCCTCCCTGTGGCCCCCCGTTTCTGTCGGACTCTTCTACCAGCCGTAGCCTTCTGTTTCAGGGCAGCAGTGGAATGGTGGCGGAGGTTTTTCCCACGCAGCCTCACTGTGCCCGCTCAGGACCCCTGTCCTTGGAAGGATGGAGTTGCAGTGACACCCGTCCCAGCCAAGCGCTTGCCTTTCCTCGGAGGTCTCACTTTCCGCTCCGTGGGCCCCTCTTTCAAGAGTGTAGGTTTTAATAACTCCAACCTCTTCCCTTTGTTCCCCCAGTTCTAGGGGTGGGAGCTGCCTCCTGCAGTTACTACTTCCAGGGGACCCTACTTTTTCCTTTCACCTTTCCAGTTAGTGACAGTGTTCCTGAGCCAGCTAACAGTTCTTTTTTTTTTCTTTATTGATTTTTAGAGAGAGAGAAAGGGAGAGGGAGAGAGAAATAGAAACATCAATGAGAGAGAACATAGATTGGCTGCCTCCTGCATATCCCCCACAACCTGGACATGTGTCCTGACCGGAAATCAAACCAGTGACCTCCTGGTGCAGGGTCGACACTCAACCACTGAGCCACACTGGCTGGGCCAGTTAACAGTTCTTTATGTTAATTTGTTATGTTTAAATTTTTCAAAATATGTGGTATGGCTTCCGTCTCCTAAGCAGACCCTGACTAACACAGCCCTGTGGTGATGGACCCGCCGTTGGATCCGGCCTCCGCCACCCGTCATGCTCCAGCAACCTCGGAACAGCCTGTCGTTCCCCATTCATCGTGTGGCTTGTGCTTCTCTGTCATCCACCTGTTCCAGGAGGCATGGCAAGACCATCTCTTAGGACCAAAGGTGAGTAATGAGGATGGATCTAGAGACATAGGGTTAGGCCAGGCTTTGAATGGACCACAAAGAACTGTGCTTTATACTGTCGAGAGGAGAGCCTTGGGAAGGTTTTGAGCTGAGGAGTGATATGGACACAGCAGTGTTCCAGGAGCTACGTCTGGAAGCCATACTGGAATGTTCTTCCAGACCAACATTTCCCTCCCATCTTCTCATCCTTGCTGAGGAAAGTCCGCAGAGTCCTTCCTTCCTCTCCCTACACTGCTGGGCGTCCTCCACCCTCATCACGAGCACTGCTACCGCCATCATACCCTGTAGGTCAACAGAGGAAAGGGAAGGCTGGACAAGGAGGCGGAGGGTTGAGAAAGGTAGAGGCTGATGGGAGAGAGTTTGGAAGAGAGAGATTGGTAGAAAAGAGAGAAGTGAATAAAAGGAGAAATGAGAGATGGGCCTCGGTGAGAATAGAGTATTTCATCAATATGTGAATGTAATTAATCCATTCAATAACTACAGAGCTAAGTAGAAAGAGCATAGGCTACTCAAGACCTCTTTTTAGCAAAAAGCTGTACTCTGTTCGAGGATAAATTAATTGGCAAGCTGATGCTGTGAGTCTGCTGGGAATGAGAGGTCTCACAGGGAACTGCTGTGCACTGAATGTGTCGCCCTCCAGACTCGTATGTCGAAATCCTACCCCTCAAGGTGATGCTATTGAGAAGTGAGGTCTTTGGGAGGTGACTAGGTTATAAGGACGGAGCCCTCAGCAATGGGATAAATGTCCTTATGAAAATGCCCCGAGAAAGCTCCTTTGCCCTTTCTCCCTTGTGGGGACACAGAGAGGCTGGCCGTGTGCAGCTTGGAAGAGGTCCTTCCCTAGAACACGACCACGCAGGCCCCTGAGCGTGGAATCCCAGCCTCCAGCAGTGAGAAATCAATTTCTGTTGTTTATGAGCCACCCAGCCTATGGTATTCTGTTTTAGCAGCCCAGACAAACTAAGACAACAACCTTGTCTGTAATCTATTCCGTTTTATTATAAAACTGTGAATGATGGAACCGAAGAAAAAAAAAAAGGCTAGTTATGGGAGAACATAGATATAGCTTAAGGCCCTTATGTAAGAACCACCAAGAACAGACGGAAGAGCTTTTCAATGAGCCCCCTACCTGACCCCTGCGACACCAAACTTCTCATCCATTCAGCAAGCATTTCAACGAGTCTGCACTGTGCTGGATGCTGGGCTCATGGTAAGAAATGAAACAGACGGTGTGCCTGCCTTCATGGGGTTGACAGTCCGGGAATTTGATGGGTGTGTGACACATTAATTAATGCCCGAAGAGATAAAGCAGAGCGGGAATACAAACGCCTGAGAAATCCCAGCTGGCAGCAGGTGGAGAGAGAACCAGGAAAATCTTCGTGAAAACATGGCGTTGGATCTGAGTTTGAAAATGTAGGTAGAATGTGGGCAGGTGTGGGTGAAGAAGAGTAAGTAGGATTGCTTGAATGGACCATAAGGTGGCCAGGAGGGCGCTCACCTTTCCACCCCCACCCCACACTCATTTCCCCAGCCTCGCCCTGCTGGAGCTCACCCACCCGGCTAACTTTTCCACCTCTCTGACTTCACCTCCCCAGCTCCGCCCCCAGGGAACCCTCAATCAGAATGGAGGGATTTACGAGCAGTCTTACTCCCTTTCTCAGATCGATGGCCAAAGATCAATAGCTATAATGCAGAAAATTAATCCATATTCATTAGAATTGAATTGAGCAAATGATATTATAAAAACTCCCTGGGAATCTACAGGAGGGAATTAAAGAGAGAGTTATTCCAGTGCCAAGCTGCAGGCTTAAGAAACGAGTCGAGGGTGGGTCCGATTCACTGTCAAAGGAAACCTGAAGGCCGCCTAGGGCCATCGCTTCACTGGTCAGTCAGATGCAGAGGCTCGAGAGAGATGGAAGAGACATTTTCCTCCACGTGGATCTGGAGATCTGGGAAGTAGAATTGACTAAATGAACCCGTGAGCCACCTCCAGCCCTGGGATCCTGGGGCTCCTGGTTCCTCCCTGATACCACAAGGAGTCACGGATGTGCTTCAGGAATGTCACGTGTGGTCATTAACTTCAAAAACAGCTTGGTTCCTGAAGACCAGCTTCCCTCCTGGTCCCCTCTCCTGTCCCAAGGAGTCTCTGGTCATTTTCTTAGCCAGATTCCCAGTCTCTACCCATCATACATCTCAAAACACAAGAACAGACACAGGAAGCTTTAGGCTCATGCCGTCGTGAACACTGGAGACCTCTCAGAGGGCAGGCAGAGGGACCACGACCAGCTCTGCCTTCACCTTTATGGGCGGTGGGAAGACGACACAATCTCTTTGAGGCTCAGATTCTTTATCTGCAGAATAAGGACCATAACATAATAATTCCAACCTCAGCAGGTTATTACAAAGATTAATTAACATAATGCATGGTGCAAGTGCTTTGCAAACTGCAAAATCCTATTCAAAAACAGTAGTATATTGTCCTAAAATTCAGAGATGTTCTTCCGAGGCAGGTGTATATTAATGGGATCTGTCAAGGGCTTCCATAAATGTCCTGTAATTATACGCCAAATATAATTGTCTATCAATATACGTGTATGCATTTTGAGGGGAAAGAGGGCCCATGGTTTTTAACAGATTCTCCAAGTCTGTGACCAGTAGAGATTAAAAAGTGAGAACCCCTGACATAAGGATACTGAGCCCCATCTCTGTGCAGACGGGACCAGGGTTTTTCTGCATCGCAGCAAGAGAGAGCGTACTTAAGCAGGAGTCCCTGCCAGGTGAGGCCTCAGAGCCGGTGAAGAAGGCTGTGAAATCTTGGTGGTCAGCCCAAAAACGGTCCGGGTGCTGACTGGCCCTGAAGCGGACAGAGTGGCAGTAACGACTTCCTGAGTTTTTCAATCTTCCATGTTCCAGGAGCTCTGCTCAGCCCCTTGGAGCACAACCACAGGGCTTCCTCTGCACATCCACACGTGCTGCCCCCTGGCGGTGAGCGAAGAAGGGGCCTTGCTGACCTAGCCGCCTTGCAATCTGAGTCCTGGCAGCTGAGGGAGTCGCAGTCTGCATGGCCCTGAGCTCTCCCACCCTTTCTGAACTCCGGTCGCTGTCTTCTCTGACCACGCTGGGAGAGCATGGCCGTGGGAGGGAGGGGAGCGCCCGGATTGCATTTTACTTTACGATATCTCTTGTTCAGAACCCAGACTCAGATGCAGGGGAGTACCACACTCCCTTCTTCCAACACGGCCTGTCTGGTGTCTCCTCGGGGTCTTTGAAATCCTCCAGGGGAAAAACTAATCAGGGCCCAGCTCAGTGAAGGCAGAGTTGGCTAATTGTTGGTTTTTTCTGTTTTTATTCTTCATGTCACTTTACTCCCCACTGACGCTACGTGACATTCAGGAGGCCCCTGACCAGTCCTTTCCAGTGCCTTATAAGATGAGGGCACAGAGGACGGCCCACATCGGGAGGAAGTGAGGTCATCGGTCCCTGCCCTGCCTCCGCAGCCCATGGCTGTCCCTCCCTGCAGGGCCCTGTGGTGGGCCCTCACACCCTGCATCAGGAGACATCAGCAGACAGCAACCTCTCCCGGGCTGGCGGTTCTGTGTCCCGTCGCACACACGATTCCACGGGTAGAATCGGTCCCTTTCGCTCCAACTGCCTGCAACGCTTAGGGCCCCGCTAACTGTTTTGGGTCCCTTTCCTTCCTCTGGGTTGTATTTATCCTTTTCTGGGACACTGCCGAGCATTTGGAGGAGGCAGGTGGGCAGAAATGACCACCGAGGCCCGCGGAGAGCTGGTCTCCAGCTGGGCGAGCTCCTCCGACACCCGCGTCCGAGGACAGAGCGGCCATGCCATGCAGTCCCACGGCGCTCGCCTCTCCGTGGAACCCAGTCCAGTCTGTCTAATGGGTAACACGGTGATTTGGGTAAAGGACGTACCCCACAGAGACCGCAAATGCCCTAAGGGCAAAAGGGGCCAGACAAGTGTTCTGCATCTGCTTGGTGGATTGAATTAAAACAGAGTTCATGCCCTGTCCTTAGTTATCCCTTTCGGTGGGGAAGAGAACAAGTAAAACAGCACAGACAGTGAACATGGGCTCCTGAAGAATTCCCCCCTACTAAATACACACACGCACACACACACACTCACATACACACATACACATTTAGAGGAGGCTCTTGGCTCCCTGCCACTTGAAAACCCAGGCTTCAGAGACAATTAAATATTGATATCTTTACATCTCAGTATTTTCTTTTCAAATCCAAACAGCCCCAACAGGAGCCATTGCTGGCACATATTTAACTCCTTAAAAACATCCACAAGGGCTTTTACTCTTTTAAAATTAAGTCGTTAAAAGCAGAGACGATGCAACAGGCTGTGGGCTGGGAATGGCTAACTCCCCTGGAACAAGGCTGAGGAAGCCCCAGTTCACCTGCTTGCACTCAGTCTGGGATCTGGCTCTCCTGGCCCGGGGCCCAGCCTCCCTGGCTGCGCCCCACCCATGCTCTGAACAGGACAAAGGAATACTCTCTTGCCAGCTTTCCCCAACAGGCACTGAGTGCCCTGCAATCAGAGGCTTGGCAGAGTAATGCAAATTGCCTGTGCTTGATGGTGTCCTTGCTGAATAGATTAGCCCAGCAGGGAAACTGGACAGCAATCGCAGGCGCCGGCTGCCAGGCCCTTCGCTCTCTGCCCCAGAACCAACGACAGTGCCTCTAGACCAGGCTGCTAACGGCCTTCTCACGGCACTACCTTCCCCACCTGCCACCAGGCCCCTACCACACACACACTCCTGCCTCTTCTCCCACAGTCTGTCCCCACCAGCCTACCCTGTAGGATCTCCGAGCTCAGGGCCGAGAGGGACGAGAACAAGGCCCTTTCCCAGAAGTTGTCTGAGCTAAGGGTAGGGACGGGAGCTTTGCAATGGGCTGATCTTACCCCCTGGAGTCACTGACAATGCGTTCAGGCCTAAGTCCCCATCTGTGGGCAGGACTTCTCCACAAAACCCAGTCTAGGAACTTCAACCACACAACTGCTCGCCAAATGACCGCTTCTTGGGTAGAACTGAACTCCGAAATCCCAGGGCTGAGAAAGCCCCTTCGGAATGATTCAAGCAGTCAACAGACATGCTCTGACTGCAATTCCTGCGCCAGGCACCGTGTGAATGCTGGCACGGGCCTTCTAACCTGGCCCCTGCGAGTTCCTTGAAAGTATAGGCAAATTATATGTTCGTGTGCTTTTCTATGGGAGAGGACTCACCAGCTTCTTCATGGGGTCATGACCCTCCCTAAAAAAGGTAAGGACAGTCCGGCCGGTGTGGCTCAGTGGTGGAGTGTGGACCCATGCACCAAGAGGTCGCCAGTTCAATTCCCGGTCAGGACACATGCCCAGGTTGTGGGCTTGATCCCCAGTGGGGGGCATGCAGGAGGCAGCCAATCGATGTTCTCTCTCATTGATGTTTCTATCTCTCTCTCCTTCTCCCTTCCTCTCTCTCTAAAATCAATGAAAGGGAAAAAGAATGTTTTAAATGGTAAGGACAGCTAGTCTCCAGGAAGACACGAAGACCAACAGTCAGAACAGAGCGATAAGCTCTGGGACCATGAGCATGAGGTGGTCTGTGGGCACGGAAGAGAGTCCAGCCTGAAATCGGGATCACTCCCTTACAAAGCAGACATCACTAGTCCTTTTTAACTAATAAGAAAAACGAGGCTCAGAGAGGTGAAGCCGCTTGACCACGGTCACACACATCCGTGGAGCTAAAATTGAAATCGAAGCCTCTGATTCCAGGTTTCAGCAAGTGCTGACTTGCTCCCCACCTCTGAGCAGTTTGCTGCCTTGACATTTGAGAGCCCAGCTTTGAGACGCCCCATGTTCTCCCAGGCATTGGGGGCAAAGAAATGGAACCCCTGCGATGGCGGTCTGAATTCCAAACAGCCACAGGCGGGCCTGGCGGGCGGGCCTCTGGTCCCCGTGTGCACATGTCTGCACGCTTCGGCGGCCTTGTGTAGGCTACTTACCACATCTAAGACTAATTTCCTTTTCCTTCAGTTGCTTTGAAGATAATTGAAGGTACTTGCATTGTCTGTCTGGGAATGTAAAAAGCCAGCTAATGCTGCAATCGATGCTTCTTGCTTAATGCGGTGCCTCCGCCCACCCGCGCAGCAGCTGGGGCAGTCTGCAGCGACTGCTCGCAGCTCTTCCTGCCGGCTACTTTGTTAATCAGACAGGGGCTGGAGGTTGAGGTGGCCCTCAGGATAATGGCAGGCAGATTGAGCTGTTAAGCCCGAATGAAATATTTAGTAGCACCATTTGTAGGACTCAGCTGGTCTGAGCAGTCCTCTCAGCACTGCTTGGGGATGGGGGTGGAGGAGGGAGCCCAACTTGAGCCCCCCAAGCTAGGGGCACTGATTAGCCTGTGCCAGCCTGCAGGGAGGGTGGGAGCAGCTCCAGCTCAGGCTGAGAAAATGCCGCAGAGAGGAGGGAGGAGGGGACCAGCCAGAACGTGACCTCCCGCTGGCACCATTCCCAGGGTAGGCTGGGACTGCCTCCGGAGGGCGGGATGCCAGGCTCTGCCAAACCTGCACCGGCAGCCTCTTAAAGGACGTGAACTAGGATGTCCACGACCACAAAGAAAGCTCCCATCGTCTCCATCCATCACACCTCTTCTAGGTCCTGGTGCTTTGTACTGGAACTCAGATTGTTACGGGAAATGGAACAAGGATTTACGGGGCTAGATGAACCTTGCAGGTGTGAGTGAGAGAAATGGAAAAGATGGCATTCTCCCTTTCTTCCCTCCTAGATTACTCTGAGAACAAAGCAGTCTAGTCCTGTGTACCTTATACCACACCGTACTCACTTCTAAAATCATGCAATCTCAGCATCAGATGGGACTTTGTAGAGCAGGTGTTCATTCAGCATTTACTGAGCTCCTTCCCTGCTGTGAGCAGGTGTGTAGCAGGCCATCTAGCCCATTCCACACTCAATGTTTTAATCTTCTCTCTAGCGCCCCCTCCCAAATTTGCCAATACTTGAATGCCTTCATGGATGGAAAATGTGTTTCCTATTGATCCTCATTCCAAGCAATCTTTGTTAGAAATAATTCCTATTAATTGAGCCAAAATGTTTCCATTTGGCTTCTGTATATACCCTTGGCCCTCATTTCCCTCACTCACTCCCTATCCCCGACCCCCAGTTATTACCAAAGTCACAGTAGAGTCCCTCCGATATCTGAAAACAGCCTCTAGGCTCCTGCTTAAAACGGGAGCATGACCAAAATCTAATTCCTCGTCTGAAGATCAAGACGGACTGTGGCAGTCCTAAGCCTTTTGGATAGCAAGTAGCTTAATTCTTTCCTAACTCTTCTCCCTCACATGTATTTGATTCCTTTCTACTTAATCTCCAGGTCTAACACAAAGTAGCCATCATGAAACTCCTTTGAAAAAGCAGATTACAAATTTTGGATATTAATCCTTTGTTAGATGTAGCATTGGCAAGTATGTTCTCTCATTCAGTGGGTTGTCTTTTCATTTTGTTAATGGTTTCCTTTGCTGTGCAAAACCTTTTTAGTTGGATGTAGTCCCATTTGTTTATTTTTTCTTTTGTTTCCCTTGCCCGAGGAGATACATCAGAAAAAAATATTGCTAAGAGGAATGTCTGAGATTTTACTGCCTGTTTTCATCTAGGATTTTTATGGTTTCAAGTCTAACATTTAAGTCTTTAATCCATTTTGAGTTTATTCTTGTGTATGGTGTAAGAAGGTGGTCTAGTTTCACTTTTTTGCATGTATCTGTCCAATAGTCCCAACACCATTTATTGAATAGACTATCTTTACCCGATTGTATATTTTTGCCTCCTTTGCCACATACTAATTGACCATAAAGGTGTGGGTTAATTTCTGGGCTCTCTATTGTGTTCCATTGATCTATGTGTCTGTTTTTATACCAGTGCCATGCTGTTTTGATTACTATAGACTTGTAGTATAGTTTGATATCAGATGTTATGATTCTCCAACTTTGTTCTTTTTTTCAAGACTGCTATGGCTATTTGGGGTCTTTTGTGGTTCCATATACATTTTTGGAATAGGAGTTAATATCCAAAATTTATAAAGAAGTTATAAAACTCAACATCAAAAAACCAAACAATCCAATTAAAAAATGGGCAGAGGACCTGAATGGATACTTCTCCAAAGAGGACATACAGATGGCCAATAGACACATGAAAAGATGCTCAACATCACTAATCATCAGAGAAATGCAAATTAAAACCACATTGAGATATCACCTCACAGCAGTCAGAGTGGCTATCATCAATAAATCCACAAACAAGTATCAGGGAGGATATGGAGAAAAGGGAACCTTTGTGCAGTACTGGTGGGAATGCAGACTGGTGCAGCCACTGTGGAAAACAGTATGAAGTTATCCCCAAAAATTAAAAATGAAACTGCCTTATGACCCAGTGATTCCACTTCTGGGAATATGTCAGAAGAAACCCAAAACACTGATTTGAAAGAATATATGCACCTCTGTGTTTATTGCAGTGTTATTTACAATAGCCAAGATGTGGAAGCAGCCCAAGTATCCATCAGTGGATGAGTGGATAAAAAAGCTGTGGTACATCTACACAATGGAGTACTACTCAACCATAAAGATGAAGGAAATCTTACCTTTTGTGACAGCATGGATGGACCTGGAGAGCATTATGCTAAGTGAAATAAGACAGTCAGAGAAAGACAAGTACCTTATGATTTCACTTATATGTGGAATCTAATGAACAAAATAAACTAACAAACAAAATAGAAACAGACTCATAGATACAGAGAACAGACTGACAGCTCTCAGAGAGGAGGGGGGTTGGGAGGTTGGGTGAAAAAAGTGAAGGGATTAAACATAAAACAAAACTCACAGACACAGTGTGGTGATCACCAGAAGGAAAGGGGGTGGGGGAGGTAGAAGAGGGTCAGGGGGTGATAATGGTGATGGAAGGAGACTTGACTTGGGGTGGTAAACACACAATGCAATACACAGATGACGTATTATAGGATTGTACACCTGAAACCTATATAATTTTATTAACCAATGCCACCCCAATAAATTTGATTTTAAAAAAGGAAAAAGCAGTTTACAAAATTCCTGTGATAGCCTGGCTTGTAGCAAATTCTCCTGTGAACAAAAACTTCAAAAAAACAAAAACAAAAAACAACTCTTTAAAAATTATCAGAGCGAGCCCAGCCAGTGTGGCTTAGTGGTTGAGTGTTGACCCATGCACCAAGAGGTCTCCGTCTGGTTCGATTCCCGGTCAGGGCACATGCCCAGGTTGTGGGCCCGATCCCCAGTGGGGGGCATGAAGGAGGCAGCCAGTCGATGTTCTCTCTCATCGATGTTTCTATCTCTCTCTCCCTTCCTGTCTCTCTAAAACCAATAGATAAAAAATATTTTTAAAAAATAAAAATAAAAATGATCAGAGAGCTACGAAGGCAGCCAGGGCGGAAGAGCCAGGACCCTGGAAAGAAGGGAGATGACGTGAGGGACGTCCTACATTCAGTTTTGCTCTTGAGGAGACGCTCCGCTCCACGTGTGGGCACTGGAGACCGAGCAGAGCGTGAAGCAGGAGCTGAAACTCCAGGAAGCGAAGCAGACCTTTTGCTTTGGGGCCCCTGAGGCCGAGAAGACACACACTGAAGTTCAGGGTCGCCAAGGCACAGGACATAAAGGCTGAGATTCCAGAGAGAGCCAGGACTCAATGCGATGTCCCTCAAGCATGTGTGATCCCTAAGCAGCAGCCCGGGGGCTGAGACGCACAACCCAGAAGTGACCGCAAGGCTGGGACCTATCAAGAGCCTCCAGCTCTCAGGCTCTCACCTCCCCGTGCCAGGGGGTGGAGGCTGGGCAGGTCTTGCTGCCTTCCTAGCAGGACCTTCATCCCAATACACATGGAGAATGGAAGGAACAATGGCCGTGTGACAGAGGGCCATGGCCACCTGCAACCTATTCGCTGGACAATCTGCACTCCATGTGCCCAAGGACAAGGCCTGTAAGAAATTCCTTATGCCCAGCCAGTGTGGCTCCGTGGTTGAGCATCGACCCATGCACCAAGAGGTCGCCAGTTCGATTCCTGGTCAGGGCACATGCCCAGGTTGTGGGCCAAACCCCCAGTGGGGGGCATGCAGGAGGCGGCCAATCGATGTTCTCTCTCATCGATGTTTCTATCTCTCTCTCCCTTCCTCTCTCTTTAAAAAGAAAAAGAAAAGAAATTCCTTATTCAAAACAGAGCAGAGGCCACAGCCCGCGGGGACATTTCAAAGCGAGTGTCTTCACCTGTTCCCTGCCTCCCAGGCTGTAGGTGAAGCTACGTCACCGTGGGAGTTGTGCCACTCACAGCAAGGTGGCCAGGAATCGTCTGTGGAGCCTGGAAAGACTGGACATCCCACCCCAGTGTAGACCCCTGCCAAAGCCCACAGGAGTGGCCGAGTCCCGACTGCAGAAACGCTATCCTCTGGGAAGAGATTAAATGAAGACGCTACTCTAAGAAAAGAGATAGGAGTCGATGTACAGTGCTAAGGGCACAAACATGAGAGCCCACCAGGAAGGAGAGGCTTGGTAAACAAGCCGGGATTTTATCTAAGAACCATGAAGTGCTAAACCCACAGGATAAAAGTGAGCAGGACTGGAACGCAGCATCACAGGGAGAGGAGTAGGGCTTCGAGTCCAGGCAACCTCCGCCTCTGACTCAGTATCCTGCACTGGAGAGCAGTAACATTGAGAGACTCCGGTTCTTCATAAGCATGCCTGGCATTCAGTGAAAAAAGACTAGGCAGTCTAGGGAACAGAGTGAAGGAGCTAAGAACCAAAATAAAGAACAGATGATAGAAACAGATTCACAGCTGAACAAAATATCAGTGTTTTCAGACACAGCCTTTAAAATAACGATGATAAATATCTTCAGGGAAATAGATCAAAATGGTAAATATTAGAAAAAAATACCCACTTTGGAAACTTTTCTTAAATATAATTTTAGAACTAAAAATATATAGTAACGAAAACCAATAATTTGGGTTTAACAGGAGATTAGACACTGCTGAAGGGAGGGATAGATTGAAATGATAGGTTGGAATGCAACAGCCAGACTGACAGCAAGAGAATATTTTTAAAGATGGAAATGTAGAAAAGAGTAAAAGACATATGGGACATGGTGGAAATATCTCACATATGTGAAACTGAACTCCCAGAAGAAGAGGAGAGGGGAAAAAATGTGGCATAAACAAAATCTGAAGAATAATGGCTGAGAATTTTTAAAAACTGAAGGACACCCAGCCACTCGGAGACATCAAGCAGGCTAAATGGACCTGTCCATATTGCAGGGAAACTGCTCACAGCTCCGACCAAGAGAAACTTTTAAAGCCAGAGAATAAAAACCACATTACCTTCAAATGAGGAACAATAAAACATGGATAACTTCTTAATAGAAATAATGAAAGTGGTAAAAAGTAATGGTTTCTCATTTACTGTAAAAAATCAAAGACGCAAGTTGTAACACCAGACGTAGCCACTGAAAGAATAATAAAAGACAATGCAACTGACACAGTAATAGAAATCATAATAGATACCTGGCTAACTCAAAAGAAGAAAAGGAAGAACAAAAGAAGCATTTAGTCAAAGATACACATAAAAAAAAACCAGTATGTTTAAACCCAACTATGTCAGTAATTACATAAAAGGTTAAATATATTAAATTCTATTGAAAACAAAAATTGTCAAGCTTTTAATTGGACAAGTAAGTTTTTTCATACCTATTAGTTATTTATATTATTCTGAAAACAAATATGAGATTTCCGGATTGGGGCAGACTACCATTACTTACGGCAATAACTACATCGATTCCTCACACCCAGTTCTCCCCGCTAAGGATGATGTAATGAAAGCCAGATGACTAGGTCTATACGTGCAAGAGGGGTTCTGGCACAGAAGAAAAGAAATCCCAGAATTATGCATCTAAATATTTATATAGGAACAGTTACAGAGCTGCCTTCCTCCCCTCCTGAGAGAGGGAGGGGAACTTCATCTTTCTAATTCAAATAAATCTCCTTAGGGAGAGAATGACAAGGTCTCTACTCTGGAAAGCAAGTATAGTGTTTGGTTGGGGAGGGAGGGAGAGAAGGTCACTCTCGCTTTGAATGGGAGTAAATGCTCCATGATAAAGGATAAAAGTGGCCCCAGGTCTATCACTCAGAATTTAAGGAGCAAATGTATCTGGGAAAAGACATTCTCCATTATAGAGCATGTCAATTGTCTTTGCTTGGAAAGACTTAGAAAAATTTAACTATGCAGAAACATGAAAATATTCATATGGCTTTCCAACAACTATGATGAAAAAAAAAACTATGTTCTGTTTACAAGTGATGCATCTTAAATATAAAACCACAGAAAGGGTAAAAGTAAAAGAACAGAAGAATATATACCATGTAAACACTAGCCAAAAGAAAGCTAGTATAGCTATACTTGTATCAGATAAAGTAGACTTTAAGGCAACAAAAATGATGAGAGATTAAAAAAAGACATTTCCTAATGACAAAATGATTAATCCACCAAGAAGATATAAAAATTCTAAATGTGTGTGCACTTCATACCAAGACCTCAAAATGCAAATAAAATTTTGAGCAGTGAGAAATAAATAACTTCTTGCATTTTTTTCCAGTAACTGGTAGAATGAACATACAAAAATATCATAAAGGACATAGAACATTTGAAACATATACTTAATAAGCCTAAACAAATTAAAATTATTTAACTAATTTAAAATATATTGCAAAACACACTCAATATTTACTTGGAGTAACAGGTACCAGATATACCCTCCCACCTAAAACAGCTAACAAATTGAGCAAAACTTATAAGATAATGGTTCTCAAGACTGAATATTAGGCAACAAAGAATAGTGATCCCTAGGAGATGGGAAATAAAGAAGGTGAGTGAGCCCTATAATTACTCCCAGATTTCTCCCTGCTGTGGTACAAGAAGGGAAAACCCAGGTGGAATTCAGTGATCTCTTGAATATAGGAGATAGATCCAAGAGTCTGGGGAGACCAAGGCCACCAGAGTTCATTCATACCAAGCTCACTAAGCTCTTATTAATTTTTTAGTCTTATTGCTGTTTCATTTTGAACAGTTTCCACTGCTATGTCTTCAAATCCACTAATCTTTCTTATACAGTATCTAAACTACCATAATCCCATCAAGTATATTTTATCTCAAACATTGATGCTTTTATCTCTAGAAATCCAAATTGGGTCTTTTTTTTTATATTATTCATGTCTCTACTTATGTATAGTATAGTTAAATCTCTCCTCTAGCTTTTGAGCATATGGAATACCATTACAATAATGGTTTGCATGCTCTTATCTACCAATTCTGCAATTTGGATTCGTTTTGACTGCTGAAAATGCTTCTCATTATAGGTACAATTTTCCTGCCTTTTAAAAAAAAATGTACCTGACGTTTTTTATTGTATGCCAAGCATTATAAATTTTATCCCATTGTGTTGGATATTTTTGTATTCCTATAAATATTATTTAGCTTTGTTCTGGGATGCAGTTAAGCTATTTAAAAACAGACTGACCTTTTTGAAGTTTGCTTTATGAGGCTTTATTAGGTAAGACCAGAACAATATTTAATCCAGGGTCAATTTTTCCCACTACTGAGGCAAAATCCTTTTGGTTTCTGTCCCTGATGCTCCATGAATCATGGTTTTCACTCTGGATAGTGAAAATGTGCACTATTCTCTGTCATATGTGAGTGCCAGAAATTTGTCCATATAACCTTTTCGGGTATTTCTTTCCTGGCTTCCTCAGGTAGTTTCCTCACATGCATACTATTAGCAATACCCACCTGAATACTTAAGATGAACACTCTGAAGATCTTTTGGAGTTAGCTCTCTCTCTCTCTCTCTCTCTCTCTCTCTCTCTCTCTCTCTCTCTCTCTCTCTTCCCCTTCCTCTCCTAAATTGCATTAATTTAAAAATTTATACTATAAACCCTTAAGAAACCACTAAAATAGCAAAACACAGAGTTACAGCTAAACTCAACAACAATGATAAAATGAAATCGTAATAGCACACATCTTAGGCAAATCTAATACAACAATATATGAAAGTATAATATGTCATGACCAGGAATGTAAGATAGGTTTAGCATTCAAAAATAAAAATAATTTATTGTATTAACAAACTAAACAATACAAACCATATGATCATCTCAATAGATGCAGAAAAGCATTAGACAAAATTTAATATCCATCTCTTGTAAAAATTCTCAGAAAAATAGAAGTCAAAGAGAACTCCCTTGGTCTGATCATCTACAAAAACCTATAGCTAATATCATACTTAAAGAAAAATTTAGGTACAGATGGCTACTCCAGTGAATTATACCATACCTTTAAGAACTAAATCTACACAAACTCTTATAGAGAATAGGAAAACTTAGTAATTCCCAATTTATAAGACCAGTATAATCTTGATACCCAAACCTGGTAAGAACATTACAATAAGAAAAACTGCAGCTCAATCTCTCTCATGAAGATAAATGCAAAAATCCTAAACAAATTATTAGTAAATTGAATTCAATGATATATAGAAAGAATAATACATCACAATCAACTTGGGCTTATTCTAGGAAGTTTATTTACTATTTGAAAATCAATCAATGTAATTGATTGTAATTCACCAACAACAGAATAAAGAAAAAAAAATTACATGATCACATCACCAAGAGATCGCAGTTTGAATCCCAGTCATGGCACATGCCTGGGTTGTGGGCCCAATCCCCAGTGGGGGGCATGTAGGAGGTGGCCAATTGGTGGTCTCTCTCAATGATGTTTCTGTCTCTCTCCCTCTCCTTTCCTCTCTCTCTAAAATCAATAAAAAATACATTGATGTGAGAGAGAAGCGTCAATTGGTTGCCTCCTGCACATGCCCCGACCAGGGATCGAACCTGCAACCTTTTTGGTGTACAAGATGATGTTCCAACCAAATGAGCCACCCAGCCAGGCTGCAAACACCATTCTTGATAAATATTGACAGACTTACCCCTGATATCAGTAATAAGGCAATGATGTCCACTGCTGTCTCTCCCAATTAACTTAGTATTATAGGTGCAATAAGAAAAATATATATATAGTGATTAAACATATATATATATATTGGTCATTATGCAAAGAATGTAATTTTGTATTTGAAAATCTAAAAGAATGTAAAGCAAACTGATAAAATTAAAATATTAATTTAGCCAAGTGAAGCAAGGTTACAGCTCAACATGCAAAAACCAATTGCATTTCTACATACAACCAACAAATAATAAATATTTTAAATATACTATTTTCTGTAGAATCAAATTATAAAATATCCAGCAATAAATAAATAAAAATGTGCAGATGTTCAGGACCTCTGGACAAAACCCTACATACTTTATTAAGATCAATTAAAGAAGACTTAAATGAGTGAGGAGATATGACATATTTAGGGATTAGAAGAATCAACATTTTAAATGAAATACTGTAAAATAAGTAATTCTCCCAAATTGGTATAAAATTCAATGCCATCCAATTTCAAAATCTCAGCAAGTTTTTTATTTTGTAGAGATTGAAAAACTGATTCTCAAACATACATTAAAATACAAAACACTAAAATGGTGGTAGAGTGAATGGAAGCTACACAGACCATCTCCCAGGACCAAACTGGAATTACAACTAAGATAAAGATAAATCATTGGGAAAAAACAACAGTAAAGTATCTGGAGAGGACCCATATAACCAGGGACAGGAAAAAAGGACACTGAATCGGGCTCGGTAGAATCTGTGGAGGCAGGAGAGGGCAGGCTGGGAGCCCACAGACAGCAGCTGAGGGCTTTTTTAGCTGTGAGCTCCCTCAGGATTAAAAGCCCAAGCCGGCTCCACAGCGCAGAGGGCCGGGACAGAGCACTACATTAGCTACAGCTACTCACCTTGGGCTCCAGCAGAAGGAGGGCAGACTGGACTGGAACTGTGTGGACACTCGGGAGCTTGGAGAGCTGGGAGGACATTGGGAGTTTTGTGCTGAATCATTCACTGATAGGACAGTAGCTATCTCATTCAAAGAGCCCCTTCCCAGAGCCCCAGGGAGAAGCAACAGCCCCTCCCTCAGGAATTTAACTCAACTCAGCTGGGCCAGAGAAATGCAAATTGAGGCTTATGAACAGCCAGCATCTGCCCCATCCTCTTGAAATCCTCTTATCTTGAACACCTAAAAGATATTTTAATTCAGCTGAGGGCTACAACCCAAGGCTTATCAAGTAACTGAGACTAATAGCCTTCAGGCAAAAAGCTAGAGGATAACTGAACCTTTTCTGGGCTTGCAAATCTACCCAGGGAGGTAAGACTTGACAGTGGTGTTTAACATGGGTCCTCCCACACTCATCCAAACCCAGTAGAGGAAGCCACAAACAGCGGAACAACAATACCCACAGAGAAAATTTGGCAGGCTCCAAAACCCACTGAGATAGCCAAAATGATGAAGCAAAGAAACAAATCCGAAATGAAAGAACAAAAGAAGTCTACTGAAGATGAGATAAATGAAAAGCAGTTAAGCAAGTTACCAGAGGTAGAGTTCAGACTGATGATAACGAGGAAGCTCAACAGCATGAGGAAAGAGCTCAGCACCATGAATAAAGATATAGAAACACTGAAAACCAACCAATTGGAAATAAAGAATGACATAGCAGAAATAAAGAACACATTGGAAGGAATAATCAGCAGAGCAGAGGAAGCTGAGGACTGGATCAGTGAATTAGAAGACAGGGTAGAAAAAAATTCACCCAACCAGAAAACCAAAAAGAAAAAACAATTAAAAAAACAGGAAGACAGCTTAAGAGAACTGTGGGACAACTGGCAATGTAACAACATTCGAATCATAGGAGTTCCAGAAGAAGAAGTAAATGAGCAAGGGTTAGAGAATATATTTGAACAAATAGTGACAGAAAAGTTCCCTAACTTGGTGAAGGAAAAGGGCATTGAAGTTCAAGAAGCACAGAGAGCCCCAAGTAAGAACCCAACAGGCCCACACTAAGACACATAATAATTAAAATGCCAAAAATTAAAGACAAAGAGAGAATCCTAAAGGCAGCAAGAGATAAGCAACAGGTTACCTACAAAGGAACCCCACAAGGCTATCAGCTGACTTCTCAATAGAAACACTACAGGCCAGAAGGGAATGGCATGAAGTAATCAAAGTAATGAAAAGCAAGGATCTGAATCCAAAACTACTCTATCCAGAAAGGCTATCATTCAAAATAGAAGGTCAAATAAAAAGCTTCCAAGACAGAAAGAAAGGCTAAGGGACTATATTAACACAAACCAGCATTGCAAGAAATGTTAAAAGGACTGCTGTAATTAGTAGAAGAAATAGGAAGAAAAACATAACCACAATAAACAAAAATGGCAATAAATAAGTACATATCAATAATCACCTTAAATGTAAATGGATTGAACGCTCCAATCAAAAGACACAGAATACCTGATTGGATAAGAAAGCATGATTCATATATATGTTGTTTACAAGAGACCCACCTCACAACAAAAGACTCACATAGGTTGAAAGTGAAGGGATGGAAAAACATTATCCAAGTAAATGGAAAGGAAAAAAAGCTAAGGTAGCAATACTCATATTTGATAAAATAGACTTCAAAATGAAGGCCATAACTAGAGACAAAGAAGGCCACTACATAGTATTGAAAGGGTCTATCCAACAGGAAGATACAACCTTGGTAAACATATATGCACCCAACATAGGAGCACCAAAATATATCAGAAACCTTCTGGAAGACTTCAAAGGAGAAATCGACAGCAATACAATCATATCAGGGGACTTCAACACCCTACTGACAGAGAGACAAAAAATTAATAAGGAAACAGAGACTCTAAATGATGCACTAGATCAAATGGATTTAATAGATATCTACAGAGAATTACACCCCAAAACTGAAGAATTCACATTCTCCTCAAGTGCACATGGGATATTTTCAAAGATAGACCACGTGTTAGGACACAAACTAAGTCTCTACAAGTTCAAGAAGATTGAAATCATATCAAGCATCTTCTCAGATCACAATGGCATGAAACTAGAAATCAATTACAACAAAAACACATGAAGACATTTGAACACATGGAGGCTAAATAGCATGTTATTAAACAATGAATGGGTTACCGAGGAGATCAAGGAAGAAATTAAAAACTTCCTGGAAACCAATGAAAATGAATACACAACAATACAAAATCTATGGGATGCAGCGAAAGCAGTTCTGACAGGGAAGTTCATAGCACTACAGGCCTACCTCAAGAAACAAGAAAATTTCTAATTGACTATCACAACTTAAAGAACTAGAAAGCAAACAAAAGGAAAACCCCAGAGCAAGTAGAAGAAAAGAAATAGTAAAGATCAGAGCAGAAATAAATGACGTAGAGACCAAAAAAAAATTTTCAAAAGATCAATGAAACAAAGAGCTGGTTCTTTGGAAGATAAATAAGATTGATGGACCCTTAGCTAGACTCACCAAGAAACAAAGAGAGAGGACCCAAATAAACAAAATCAGAAACGAAAGAAAAGTAACAACTGACACCACAGAAATACAAAGGATCGTTAACAAATACTGTGAACAATTATGCGGCAATAAATTGGACAATCTAAGTGAAATGGACAAATTTCTAGAAACACAGAGTCTCCCAAAACTGAACTGGGAAGAGATAGAAAACTTGAACAGACCAATAACAAGTAAGGAAATTGAAGATATACTCAAGACTCTCCTGGCAAACAAAAGCCCAGACCCGGATGGCTGCACAGGGGAGTTTTACCAAACATCCAAAGAAGAACTAACACCCAATCTCCTCAAACTATTCCCAAAAATTCAAGAAGAAGAAAGACTTCCAAACTTGTTTTATGAGGCCAGCATAATTCTAATTCCAAAATCAGATAAAGACACTATAAAGAAAGAAAACTACAGGCCAATACCCCTGATGAACATAGATACCAAAATCCTTAACAAATCGGATCCAGCAATACATTTAAAAAAGTATTCACCATGACTAAGTGGGATTCATCCTAGGGATGCAAGGCTGGTACAATATTCGCAAATCAATAAATGTGATACAACACATAAACAAAATGAAAGATAAAAACCATATGATCGCCCTGGCCGGTTTGGCTCAGCGGTTAGAGCATCAGCCTGCGGTCCGGAGAGACCCAGGTTCGGTTCCCGCTAAGGGCACGTTACCTCGGTTGCAATTAGTCCCCGGCCCTGGTTGGTCGTGCGGGAGGCAGCCACTCGATGTGTCCCTTTCACATCAATGTTTCTCTCTCACTCTTCCTCTCTCTCCCTCCCACTCTATCTGAATAAAAAATGGAAAAATGTCCTCGGGTGAGGATAAAAACAAACAAACAAACAAACAAAAAAACCATATGATCATATCAATAGACACTGAAAAGGCACTCGACAAAATCCAGCACCCATTTCTGGTAAAAACGCTCAGCAATGTGGGAATAGAGGGATCATATCTCGACATAATGAAAGCCATGTATGAAAAACCTACAGCCAACATCATACTCAATGGGCAAAAACTAAAAGCATTTCCCTTAAGAACAGGAACAAGACAGGGATGCCCACTTTCACCACTCTTATTTAACATAGTACTGGAAGTCTTAGCCACAGCAATCAGACATGAAGAAAAAATAAAAGGGATCCAAATTGGAATGGAGAAAGTGAAACTGTCATTATTCGCAGATGACATGATATTGTACATAGAAAACCCTAAAGACTCCATAAAAAACTACTAGATTTAATAAATGAATTTGGCAAGGTAGCAGGATACAAAATTAACATCAAGAAATCGACGGCATTCTTATACACCAATGATGAACTCACAGAAAGAGAAACTAAAAAACAATCCCATTTACCATTGCGGCAAAAAAATGAAGATACCTAGGAATACACTTAACCAAAGAAATAAAGGACCTATTTGCAGAAAACTACAGGACATTGAAAAAATAAATAGAGGAAGATATAAAAAAGTGGAAGTACATACCTTGTTTGTGGATTGGAAGAATTAACATCATTAAAATGCCCATACTACCCAAAGCAATCTATAGATTCAATGCAATCCCCATCAAAATACCAACGACATATTTCACAGAACTAGAACAAATATTTCAAAAGTTTTTATGGAACAAAAAAGACCCCGAATAGCCACAGCAATCTTGAAAAAGAAGGACAAAGTAGGAGGGATCACAGTACCAGATATCAGGTTATGCTACAAAGCCATTGTAATCAAAACAGCCTGGTATTGGCACAAGAACAGGCATATAGATCAATGGAGCAGAACAAAGAACCCAGAAATTGACCCAAGACATTATGCTCAATTAATATTTGACAAAGGTGGCAAGAGCATACAATGGAGTAAAAACAGCCTCTTCAATAAATGGTGTTGGGAAAATTGGACAGCTACATGCAAAAAAATGAAACTAGACCACCAACTTACACTATACACAAGAATAAACTCAAAATGGATAAAAGACTTAAATGTGACTCATGAATCCATAAAAATCCTAGAAGAAAATGTAGGCAACAAAATTTCAGACATCATACACAGCAGAATTTTCACTGATACAATGTTTACAGTAAGAGAAACACAGGAAAAAATGAACACATGGGAGTACATCAAACTAAAAAGCTTTTGCACAGCAAAAGAAACAACCATCAAAATGGAAAGGGAACCCACTATGTGGGAGAGCATAATTGCCAGCGATACACCAGATAAGGGTTAGTTTCCAAAATATATAGAGTGCTCATACAATTCAACAAAAGGAAGACAAAGAACCCAATTAAAAAATGGGCAGAGGACCTAAACAGACACCTCTCCAAACAGGACATACAGATGGCCAAGAGACATATGAATAAATGCTCAACGTCAATAATCATGAGAGAGATGCAAATTAAAACAACAATGAGGTAAGGCAGCTGAGAAATCTTCAAAATGGGAAGGAGTCCGCCATGTTACTTTACAAAAATCAGGAGAATTAGGCTGTTACTTTAAAAATTATATTTCATTTTGGTTTTTCATCTGAGGCAACCTAGAACTTGAAGGTTGATTGAGGATGAAAACTAAGGCATCTCTAGCCCGGCCGGTGTGGCTCAGTGGTTGAGCCTCGACCCGTGTACCAGGAGGTTGCCGGTTTGATTCCGGGTCAGGGCACGTGCCCAGGTTGTGGGCCCGATCCCCAGTGAGGGGCATGCAAGAGGCAGCCAATCAATATTTTCTCTCATCGATGTTTCTATCTCTCTCTTCCCCTTCCTTTCTCTCTAAAATCAATAAAGGAAAAAGAAAGAGTTTAAGAAAACTAAGGCATCTCCAGAATAATGCAGTGCATGAGGACTGCAATGCAAGCCACAAATATGAACTAAATATGTAATTTTAAATGTTCTCGTAGCTGTTTTTAAAAAGTAAAAAAGAAGAAATGTAAAATTAATAATGTATTAAATCTAATATATCCAAAATAGTATTATCTCAACACATAATAAACATAAAAGTATTAATGAAATATTTTACTTTTTCTGAACAACACATTCGAAAGCCAGTGTGTATTTTAGATTTAAGGCATGCTCAGCCCAGACCAGCCGTGTTTCCAGAGGTCAGCGGCCACATCTGGTGGTGCCTCTTATTGGACAAGCAACTCTCCAGAAGCCAAGCAGGAACGTACGGTACCCCTTGTGGCGCTAAAGACCATTCCAACCGGGCTGAGCTTTCAGTGACAAGCTGCCCCAGTGCCCCCAAAGCACCAGCCATGCCCAAGCCCTGGAGGACCCATTGCTGTATTCAAGCCCGAGGTAGGATTGGAGCTAGGAGAAGCAAGAACTGACAAAAATTAGGAAATTGGTAAACGTGTTTCCAAATTGTTCCCAGTCTTTATTATTCATCTTGAATGATGATACTTGGCTATTCCACTGAAGTTAAATAATATAGGTATTTAATGTATAATTAAAGTGTGAATGAAGGTGTGCTAATATCTCTTAAAAGTCATTGGGATCGTAGTGATTCCAACCACAGGACCCTCCGATCGTGGCTAGTAAAGTATCCAAGAGAAAATATAATCACTTTTCTTACTGCAAAACTTTTAGAATAAACCTTGAAAAATAAAAAGAGCTAGTGAAACACTGAAAAGATAGACCTGGAAATATATATATACCAGGATGCCAATTAATGGCTGTTTCAAAGTAAGGGGCACGGTGGCAGGCTGCTGTGACAAAGCCTGGGCTTTGGAGCCACACTGTTTGACCTTGAGATGCCCCAAGTCCTGATTCCCTCATCTGTAAAATGGGATAATAATATCTGCTTCTCAGCTGTTAAAGGGTTACATACAAAAGAACGCATTATTTCGTTTTTGTAATAAAAACATTTAACGGTCAACATGTGGCAGACACTGAAGTAAACCAAAGCATACACGGGGGTAAGGGCAGGGAGCACCTCTCAGAGGGCTTCTCCTTCCTAACACAGGGGTAAGGGCAGGGAGCACCTCTCAGAGGGCTTCTCCTTCCTAACACAGGGGTAAGGGCAGGGAGCACCTCTCAGGGGGCTTCTCCTTCCTAACACAGGGGTAAGGGCAGGGAGCACCTCTCAGAGGGCTTCTCCTTCCTAACACAGGGGTAAGGGCAGGGAGCACCTCTCAGGGGGCTTCTCCTTCCTAACAAAGGGGTAAGGGCAGGGAGCACCTCTCAGGGGGCTTCTCCTTCCTAACACAGGGGTAAGGGCAGGGAGCACCTCTCAGAGGGCTTCTCCTTTCCAGCAAAGGGGTAAGGGCAGGGAGCACCTCTCAGAGGGCTTCTCCTTCCTAACACAGGGGTAAGGGCAGGGAGCACCTCTCAGGGGGCTTCTCCTTCCTAACACAGGGGTAAGGGCAGGGAGCACCTCTCAGAGGGCTTCTCCTTCCTAACACAGGGGTAAGGGCAGGGAGCACCTCTCAGAGGGCTTCTCCTTCCTAACACAGGGGTAAGGGCAGGGAGCACCTCTCAGAGGGCTTCTCCTTCCTAACACAGGGGTAAGGGCAGGGAGCACCTCTCAGAGGGCTTCTCCTTTCCAGCAAAGGGGTAAAGGCAGGGAGCACCTCCCAGAGGACTTCTCCTTCCTAACAAAGGGGTAAGGGCAGGGAGCACCTCTCAGAGGGCTTCTCCTTCCTAACACAGGGGTAAGGGCAAGGAGCACCTCCCAGAGGGCTTCTCCTTTCCAGCAAAGGGTTCCACCGAGCTCTGCAGCCCAAGACCTGGTGTTTGCTGCCTGTGTCCTGCTCACTCACTTAGGAAACCCCCAGAGCCACCCCGTGGCCTCCGGAGTTTACTCTTGTCCTATCTGCTCACCATCGTACTCCAGGAGAGGACAGGAGCGTTTTTTGAGGGCCTAGAGAGCATGTGGGCATGCATCCCGGTCACCCGAAGGGAGAGGATCCAGGAAGTTCAATTACAGGAGTGAAACGACTACAGAGAGAGAGGTACCAAAAGCCCTCTCTGTGGCTCTCTGGACCACCTCTGTGCTCTCCATCTGCCCCTCCCGCTACTTCGGAGCACCTGTCTCTGTCCGAGCTGCCCAGGGCTGAGCAGGGGACACGGTGTGGCGATGAGCCAGAATTTGAGGAGCTGCAGCTACCCAGCTCACCACCTGCTGCACACCGGAAGTGTGGGTCTGGAGGCGGGAAGCATGGGGTCGGTGCACAGGAGCACGCCCCGTAGTGCCGGGGACCTCAGCACTGCCTAGCGACAGCGACATTGATGTGCTCCCCCTTTGGGTTTCCTCGGGTTTAGCCTGCTTGGCACTGCAGTGAGAGGCTCTCTCTGCCCCCACTTCTCTCCCAGTGTAGGGATCCCCCTCCACCGAGGGCACATCTCCAGAAGTCGGGACATGACCTGGAGCTTCTCCAGGCCGCTTGTCTCTGATAAGCCATGTGTCAGCAACAGCTCCCAGGACTCTGCATTTCCCGCAAGCTGGTACCTGCGGCCACCCACAGACAAGGACTTAGTGCATATCAGGCCCCAAACTAGGCACCAAGAACCTCGCTGTGGAAGAGGGGACAGCCCAGAGGGCAGAGAAGAAAGCCAGATCCTAGGAGTCATGGAACTACCACTTACTGATTTCTCCCGGGTCTCAACAATGTGCCTGACGTGCATCGCCTAATTTCGCCATCAGCCCAGCTCTGTTAGAAATGATCACCCCAATTTCACAAATGAGAAAATTAAGCAACTTGTAGAGTGAAAGTAATTTGTCCAAAGTGCCCCTCCAGGATTGGGCAGGGCTGGTATTAGAACCAGGCCTCGGGACTCACTGGTTTGTTCACTACACACAGCCTCTAGCTTCACAGGCACCTGTTTGCTAGACCCCAGCCAGCAGAGCTCCATCCGCGTGGGTCCGTAAACGCTTCCAGGAGCCGTTCTGGTGGAGTTCTCCAGTCCCTGCTGTCAACCTCACACAGTTACATCCCCAGCCACTGTGATTCTGCCCTGGGACCCTGTCTCACACACAAACACCATTCCTCCCCCTCCGAGATCTCCCATCCACCCGTCCAGGAGCCTCCAGGAATCTGCTGCCTGCCCTACACTAGGGAGCAGGGCCAGGGAGGCCGGGATGAGCCCCAGTCCAGACTGGAAGCTAAACCATTCGAGACCCAAGTCTTCTCAACACTGAGAAGCTTACGGTTAGGAGGAGCCCTCGAACGCATCCAAGTCCCCAACTCAAGCTGGAGTCATCTCCACAGGGACTCCGCCTGTCTCCCCCTCTCCCTTCCCTGGTGAGAAATTCCCCAGTGGCCACTCGATGGTCTTCCTCCAGTGACGGGAACTCTCCCTCTCCTTCGGGAGCCGACATCTCCCTTGGTCCGCCCAGCTGGAGAAGGCTCTTCCTGCACTGGGCCCAAGGCCATCTTCACGAGTTCCTACACGCATTGTCTTTGGACTCTTCAGGGATGTGGAGAACAAGAATGTCCTCTCACTCTCAGTATCCCTGGGCAGACGGTGAGAACGCTCCTGTGGACACAGACCAAACAGCTCCATTTCCTGCACCCGTTCTCCACCAGGCCAGCATCACCTGCCCCCATCTCGGTCACTCTCCACTGAGGGCGGCAGCCCGCGGGCCTCTCCGATGTGCACTGCAAAACGGGTCATTATTGGCTGCAATTCTCCTCTCTCCGTCTCCCACCCTGTTTCTCTTCCTTTCAGGTTCATCACGGAGAACAACTTAGATCAGATCGTGGGGCCTCATCCCCAGCCACTCCCCGCGGACTCTGGCAGCTAATGTATTAGCATCTCTAAGAGGGCCACACCTGGGCTCGCCCGCCAGACCCTCACCACACCTTACAAACACGTTTTCTCCCAGCCATTGCTGGAGGAGGTGGGCACGTTAAATTGTCAGGACTTGGAATGGGCTTGGAAAAACGTAGGAACTCTTTGAGTACGGGCTATGGGACCATCTGCCTCTTCAACTTCAACCCAACTATATCACCTTTGTCCAAATAGTACAGGACAATCCAGGACAAATAAGAACACCCATGTCAACTGCCCCTAGAGCTGGGAGGGGACACTTTTTCCAAAGACACCCCTGTACCCCCCGCACCAGGACTCCTTCCCTTTCTTAGAACACTGTGAACGGGTGAGCATAATCGAGGCAGCACACACTTGGAGTGGATGCTGCTGAAACACCCTGGATTGCAACCTGGGACACGGAGCTTCGTGACAAAGTCATCCGAGGACACCCGGGGAGGCTGTGCTTTGCTCAGCGCTGACGGGGCAGCAGGGCCGTCCATCACCCACACATTTCGGGAAGGCCCCTCAGACACAGGGGCACATTTGAAATCCAGCCTGAATCCACACGTGTGTGTCACTCCTGCCCCACAGTCACACGGCTAGCCTGCACAACAGCAGGAGAGCCCAGAGGAGCAGAAGAAAGAGCGCACCTCACTCGTCCCGCAGCCTGGCGGTGACGTCACCCGGTGCCGGCTATCTTTGCAGAGGCGGCACACAGACGGGTACCAGGGGCTCTCCACGGGCAGGAAAGGCCCTGGAGCCACTGCCTGCCCTCCTTGCTTTACCCCTGTCCTTATCCCCAAGCCCGTACCGTCAGTTCAGGGACCCTTCCTACCCTGATGGTGGGAAATCCAATTACACTGCAGACAGCAGAGCGTGGGGCCATCTGTCCCGGGAGCTAATCGCATAGCAGAGGCTACAGGAGGAACCCTGGAGACGCAGCGGAGCTTCGGGAGGACAGTGTGGGACGCCTAAGCAATCACTGGAGCCAACAGCCCCTCCGGTCAGTCCAATTCTGTTAGCCAGAGAGCCGGAACGGCAGCCCTGCCCGGGACCGCACCCTCAGACCCAGGCACCCCTCCTCACCCGAGCCCAGCCAGCATGCCCAGCTGCAGGCCCCATGGCGGGGGGACATCGGAAAGTGACAACCATGTGCTGTCTCCCTTTATCTTCTGTAGCCCTAGGTCTCCTTCTCCCTGGTCCTGAGTACCCTCTACTGCGCCCCCTCCCCCCGCCCCAGCTAAAAGCACTCAGGAAAAGAAAGCTTTGTCACCATCGGAAGAACAAACACATTAAACTATCAAACTAAAGGAATAGCATGCAAATGATGGACCCCTGGGAATCAGGACATGGGGAGGGGGAGCATTTCTGGTTCAGAAAGTGGAAGGAGGTGTTTCCAAGACCCCAGGGTCTCACTCTGTAGTGGCTTCCCCTGGTTCCAGGAAGCTGTCACTACCCCCTGGAGCCAGGAACCACTGAGTGACATCACAAGGGAACAGCTGTGCCCTTGCCCTGTTCCCGGTGTGATCTGTGGGTGAAGCCACACCCCACCGCAGCTATCCCAGGTAGGTCCCGTCCCGCTGAACCACCGGTTCGCTGTGTGACCCTGGGACCGTCTCCTCCCTCCTTGGCCTGGTTTTGTCATCTGTAAGACGAGAGGCGTGAGACAGGTGACACCTAAGCCCGCTTCTGGGCTGACACTCTGCTCAGCGCGTCTCAGCTGCACTAGTCTCTCGTCAGCACGGTGTCCTCATCTGCCCCACACCGTCTCTCCCTGGACCTGCATCCCCCCTCATGGAGGTCAGAAGATCCAGAACATGTGTGCCGAAAGACCCCTCTCTTTTCTAGCCTTCTTTATTTGCAGAGACTCCCGAGAGGCCTGCAAGGACGAGAAGCTGGGGAAAGACAGGAATCTGTCTAACAGATCGATGAGGTCTTTTTCTCCTGGTCCAGGGCGAAAAGCGTTGGGAAAGGAAGTACCAGAGGTTGAACCTGATGCCCTAACCCCGTCAGCAGCTAGTTTAAACAGACATCCAGTTCTGAGTCCGGTCCAGGGCAAGACACGTGGAGAAGGAGGGGCCTTCCTCTCCAGCAGGCTGCACCGAACAGCTCGGGTTGGAGACCGAAGGTGTCTTGGAGGGAGGGCTGGCAAAAGCCTTCTGTTTCAGGCAGGGGGCTGACCCACTGACCACGGAGGTCCCTTCCGGTCCGGGCGTTCTTAGAACACTGCTGTGCGCGGGCTGGCCCATCAGGGGTCCCTGAAATAGCTGTGAGGCCACCTCGCCTGTCCCTGCTCTCAGCCCCCGCCAGCCGAGGGCCCAGTTTCCAAGGCTGGATGCCCATGTGGGTCACCAGCGGCATCACCACCCACCCGCTGTGGGCACACCCGCAGCTCCTTATTTACGGCCTGGGGAGCGGCGAGCAGGCAGGGAAACAGCCATTCCTATGCTAACTGCCCACACGTGGCCTCGGGTGGAAAACGAAACTGCAGAACTGCCCAGAAACCAGGGGAACTAGACTCCTCCACCCTGAAGGCTGAGAAGGGTCCTGGCCACCTGGGCCTGACCTGGATTTGAGACCCGCCTTGGACACCGAGGGCCCATCACGCTGCAGGAGGGCCGCTGACCCTGGAAATCAGAGGCCAGTGTGACTCCGCTTGGAACCTGCTGTGCCCGTGAGCGGGGAGAGCACATGGCCCCGGCACCACCGCCAGGCTACACAGCAGCCCGCCCGCCCCTCCTTTCCTAACCCCCCTCCAAGAGGAGGCTGCAATGCCCAGTGGCAGAAGCATGACCAGGACTCAGGAGACAGTTCCAGCAGCTATGCAACCTTGTCGCCCAGGTTTCCCCCTCTCTGGGCCTCAGTTTCCCACTGGGTGTTCATCTATATGAGCCCAAAGTCTCCTCCACCACTGTGCCCCTCTAACAGGGGATCTGGCTAAACTCATTGACAGTGAGGTGTGCGAGGACAGAAGACAGTGCTTGTCCTCTGTGTGTGTGATTTGTCCACCACGGAGGAGAAGCGCCTGGTAATTAAACACGGAGATGGCTGGTGTCTGCACCTCCAAACCGCCCTTCTACCCAGCGGAAGGGGGCAGGGAGGACTCTTAGAATTCACAGAAAATATTAGAAGAGTAAGAAAACTGATCATAGTGGGGCACCAGCCACAGTTATAAGGAGTGTTAATAACCATTTACAATGCTCTTTGTGATGGCTTTGTTCTGATCGAGGAACAGCCCACTCTGACCTGGCCGGGAGGTGCGTGCCTCAGGAATTTACCTCGGGAACGCCGTCCATTCCCCTGATCTGAGGACAAGGGGACTACCTGACCTCATGGAAAGATTAACAACCTGGTTATGGAAACACTGGACTCCTGACTGTAACTCACTGGCCACCAGCCGCTCCAGCCCCGCCCACATCCCTTCTCTCTTTTTCCCAGCATTTTTTTCCCTTTATTGATTTTAGAGAGAGAGGAAGGGAGAGAGAGATAGAAACATCAATGAGAGAGAACATCGACTGGCCGCCTCCTGCATGCCCCCCACCGGGGATCGGGCCCACAGCCTGGGCCTGAGCCCTGACCGGGAATCGAACCGGCGACCTCTTGGTGCTCAACCACGGAGCCACACGGCCGGACCCAGCACATTTTACAGGCTAAAGAAGGTACGATAAGCCCCCTGGCACGTCTGCCCTGTCCTTCCAAAAGCCCCCAGTAAAAGAGCAACCCGCTCTTTCTGCTCGGCCTTGGCTTGCAGTCGTGCGTGGTCCTTTCCCTGAATATGGGGAAAGCCAACAAACGTCCTCCCTTTTCTCTCGTCTCTCGGTTGTGAATTCTTCCGCAAGCCCGTGTCACCTGCCCCAGCGAACCCCTACCAAGGCGTGTGTAAATGACGTGGCTGAAGCATTTCCTGTCCTCGCTTAATTATCGTCCAGCAGGGAGAAGAACCTGTCGGAAGGAATGGAAACGACGACAGAACTTCTGCTAGGAGAACAAGCCAGCTGGTGTGCCCTCCTGAGACAGAGAAAACTGGTCTTAAAAGACGTCCTCCGACAAGAATGAAAGGTTTGACCTGGCGTTGGAACTTGAACCTCACTATTTGGCCGAGTCTCCAGCAAAAATAGGCAGAAAGGAAATGGTCATCGGCCTGGAGGCCAGCCCTCTTGTGGACAACTCCAGGAATGAACAGAAAGAGTGTCCTTGGATGCCTTCCCTCCGCTTGGTTTTCGGAGTGTCTGTGGGGGCCCGGGGGCTGGTGGCCTCCTGCCAGTGCCCCAGCCTTTGGGGAGGGGTGGGGAGGGATGGCCCTGAGAACCACACTTTGTACACAAGGGGTCCTGGAGTGAAAGAAACACTAAGGGCCGTCTTACAGGCTGGAAGTTTAAAAACCAGCACGTGCCACCCAGGGGAGGAGGGGGTGGCCTAACGAGGTTTAAAGAGAAGGTGTGGCACACAGGGTGCTCTCCTCCGGTGCTCTGGCTGGACCACCTGGGCCTGCCCAGCCTCCACTGACTAGGACAGGGACTCGCCCTCCTCCTGTCCCCCTTGCCTGGTGCAACAATATCCAGCATTAATGAATTATTGCTTTTTTAAATGTTTTTTTCTTTATTGATTTTTAGGGAGAGAGGAAGAGAGAGGGAGAGAGAGAGAGAAACATCGATGAGAGAGAACATCGATTGGTTGTCTCCTGCATGTCCCCCACTGGGGATCGGGCCCACAACCTGGGCATGCGCCCCGACCGGGAATCGAACCGGCAACCTCCTGGTGCATGGGTCGACGCTCAATCACTGAGCCACACCGGCCAGGCACATTAATGAATTATTTTTATAATATAATTATAGTCCCCAAATTTCATCCACACCCATGATCTCATTTACATGCTGTTGCATTTTACTAACGAGAAAACTGGGGCTCAGAAAGGTTAAGCAGAGCCGAGGGCCGACAGTCAGTGACTGGACCGGCCCCAGGCCTCCGAAGTGTGCATGGGGCAGTGTTTCCGCTGCCAGAGCGGCTGCGCTGGGCTGGGAGGAGTGCGCCGGGCTGGTGAGCGGGCATCAGTCAGCAGGAGGGCAGCGGCCCGGCTCACGGAGGCCCAGAGCCCACGGCTGGTGGGGGCGTTTTCCCGCAAAATGGAACAGGCCGCCAGCATGCTCATTACCCAACCTTATTCCGTTTCATAATAAATGGAGCCCCCGGAGGGCCCGGCATGATGAGGTGGGGTGAGGTGGGGAGTGGAGACTATTACGGGATTTTAACCTCCGTCTTCTCTTTCCAGGCCTCTGGAACAGCTGTTTGACAAAATGAATCTGTGCAGACAATCATTTTTGCTGCATTACTTAATATACAGTTGCTCTCGGCAAGAGATATAATTGACTTGCTTAACTAATCAATCTTTCTATAAGCATAGCTGCTTTTCCTCTCCCACCGGGGGAGGGAAGCAGGGGAAGGGGGAGGAAAGAGAAATTGCAAGGAGCAACCTTTGGCATGAATTACAGAGCTCTAACACCCAGCTGATGTTTCAGCGCCTGGGGCAAAACTGCTGCAAAGCTTTTCCATCCAGTTTCCTCCCAGGTCCAGATGTGGCGAGTGGCGGCCTGGGGTCACTGCCGCCCCACATAAAACAGGTGCACGTGCCAAAGGAGTCCGCGGTCCTGGAATCCAAAGCTCTCCTTCCGCTGCTTTCGGAGTCCTTGCTGGATGTTTAGAAATAGGAACGTGTCTGATGACCTGGGACTTGACTCGGATTAAGGAATGAAGCCAGGGATAAAATCTCAGTTGGGCCCTGGATGGTTTGGCTCAGAGGTTGGAGTGTGGCTCTCAGACCAAAGAGTCGTGGGTTCGATTCCAGTCGGGGACACGTATCTCGGTTGTGGTTCTGTCCCCAGCTCTGGTTGGGGTCATGCGGGAGGCAACCAGTCGATGTGTCTCTCTCACATTGATGTTTCTTTCTCTCTCTCTCTCTCTCTCTCTCTCTCTCTCTCTCTCTCTCTCTCTGTCTCTCTCCCCCACTCTATCTGAAGATAAATGGAAAAATATCCTTGAGTGAGGATTTTAAAAAATATATATCAGTTGGATTGAGCATGAAATCTCCAGCCTCTCCCATGTTCCAGCTGCCCCCATCCCAGCTCAGTTTCCTATCTCTCCCTTTTGGGGGATCAGCAGTATCACCCAGCAAACTCCTCCAAGTACAGGCCCAGACCACTCTCTAACGAACATGCTCTGCCTGACTCACCCCTTCTCCTGATTCTACAGAGGACAGCTGCACCCTCCTTCCCTTCCTCTCCTCCCTCCACCTCTGCTCTCCATCACTCCCCACACCTGCACCTCAGCACACACACACTCACACACACACACTCACACACACACACACACACACACTCACACACACACACTCACACACACTCACATGCACTCACACACACACTCACACACTCACACACACACTCTCACACACACTCACACACACACTCACACACACACACTCACACACTCACACACTCACACACACTCACATACACACACACACTCTCTCACACACATACACACACTCACACACACACTCTCACACACACTCACACACACTCACACACACACACTCACACACACTCACACATACACACACACTCTCTCTCTCACACATATACACACACACACACACACACACTCACTCACCACACACTCTCACACACTCACTCACACACACACTCAGACACACACACTCAGACACTCTCACACACACACTCACGCACACTCACGCACACACACACTCACACACACACTCTTACACACACACACACTCACACACACTCACGCACACACACACTCAGACTCCCCCTGGGTACTGTTGAATTTGGGGCTATCATCGTAAATTTAGTGGAAATGGAGGTTGAAGGTGAGTCACAACATGGAAAGGTGACTACGTTAAAATGATGATGTCAACCAAACGGTTAGATGATGAAATAAAAAAATACCCCCCTTGGGGCTCCTCTCCGCCCCCTCCCAGCACTCCCACCCTCATAAACCCATCTCCTTTTCAAGTCCTAACTCAAGTATCACCAGGCTGAGTGAGGTGCCCCTGACTGGCCTTCCACCCAGGTGCAGCAAGACAGACTCTGAGATGGTACCATGTGCCCACTTGCCTGCCTCCCCAGCTCTGCAGGGCACATTGTGAAAGCAAGGGTTCGGACTTGGACGTCTGGGTTTCTTTGGCTAGCACTGCGCCAGGAGTACAGTGGGCACCAGTGTAGGGTCAGCGTGGGTGTGTGTCAGATACTGTGACGTCTCTGCTTCGGGGCTACAGGGCTCCTGCCCAGCAGGCCTCTCTGCAGAGAACGAGCACGAGACCCAGCTTCTGTCCCATCAAAGTGTTTTTTATCAATGGCACGGATGGAGTTGGAGAAAGGATGATTACCTAATTGGCACATGACAAAATCTGAAGAAATTAATCACATGGCAGACCCAGAATCTGACTATCTGAGCTGAACACAAGCCAACACCAGGCAGGTGAAATCTGGGAGGGTTAAGTATGAAGTTTTACGTTTAGGTTCAGAGAAGCAACTGGACAAGCACAACAGAAAGGGTCTGTCTTGGCAGAGATCCATGAGAAAAAGGTCCTGGGGTCTGAGCTGACCACAAGCTCAGTATGGGGTACAGCTTCTAGGAGGAGAAATTAGGAGAGAGAAACAATCGTCCCTCTGTAGCCCCACCACACAGCTATGCTTGTACTCATTTTATTTATTTATTTGCATTTTTTTTCTTTACTGATTTTAGAGAGAGAAGAAGGGAGAGGGAGCAAGAGAGAGAAACATCGATGAGAGAGAACATCGATTGGCTGCCTCCTGCATGCCCCCCACTGGGGATCGGGCCCACAACCTGGGCATGTGCCCTGACCGGGAATCGAACTGGCGACCTCTTGGTGCATGGGTTGACACTCAGCCCCTGAGCCACACCGGCTGGACTGCTCTTAACTCGTTTTCAAAAGAAGCAGAGGAGTATCTAGGATACCAAGGAGTCTAGGAACAGTGGCAAAGACTCTGGGAGTGTCGGGAAGGAATGACAGCTTTTTTCAAACATGAGACAGGCCACTTCTTGGAGGAGAGAGAAGTCAAGACGTACCTGGCAGTGCCATTTAAAACGTAGGCACAAGAGCCAGAATCACCTGGGTTCAAATCCCAGCTCTGCCATTTGCCAGGTGGGTAACCTAGGGCAAGTTTCTTGCTTCTCCGTACCCCCGTTTCTTCATGTGTAAAACAGGGACATTGGTTCTCAGCTCCCGGGTGAAAGGAGTTCACGCACGTGATCTTCAGAGAGGCGCAGAGTAAACTCAGCCGACGACGCCTGTAACTGTGCTATGACGCCACAAGATGGACGGGATGGAGTGTGGATGTCACCAGAAGCTTATTTCAGTGGTTCGAGAACGGCTAACAACCAGAACTGCCGCCCGTGCTGAATGGGAGGCCTGTGCGGTGAAGAGGTTCTGGTCGCTGGACCCCAGAGAAGCTGGGCTCTGCGGATGGGCCCTCAGTACCAGGTAAACGCATTTCACTGAAGGTCCTTTCAACTCGGACGATCCTTGGACTCCAGGGGAAGTCTCCCTCCCTTCCTCCTCCTTTGGAGAGCTGACTCATGTTTTCCTTTTGTATAGGGAGTGCAAGAAATGAGCACCAGCGGGATTCATACTCTGCAGAAGAGGCTTCAGACCCTCCCTGGCTCACCGCCGAGCCTTGAAGCCCCACCCCCACCCCACGGGGACAGACAGCCGGTCAGGGCCGCACCCCAGCAGAGCGGTTGGTCGGCTCGCTGAGTGCGGGCCTAGGTCTCGGCCCCCAAGCTGTCAGTGAGCACCGGAAAGGGCCGTGCCCAGGAGCTCAGAGCAGAGTAGAAATGAGATGTAATGATGAGAGTCACCGAGCTCCCGGGGGGCAGAGGCGTCACAACCAGGTCTGAGGGTGACACTGCAGGAGGGCCGGGGAAAGCCTTGCTTTGCCCTGCGCCTCTGCCCTCGGCAGCTGCCAGTGTCATTTCCGCAGACAGGCAGCCGCGCGGCCCGGGCCCGGGGAGAAAGGGCCGGCAGGGGCGCCGAGTGGATCCCTGGCCCGGGAGGGGGCAGGTGCCAGAGGTCAGGTCCAGCGGCTGCAGCCGAGCTCGGGTGCTAAGGTGAAGAAATGCTGTCTCAGATCCAGCCTGCTTTGGGCCTTGCTTGGAATGGACAATAGAGACGTCACTGTTCCCTCCCAGGGTGGCCTCAGCCACGCTGTTCCGTCTCTTGGAGCCTCAGTTTCCCTATCTACAAAGCGAGGGGCTGTGCACCTTGACCTCAAATGCCCTTTCCTGTCCAAACGCCGTTTGCCACGAAACCTCACCATCTTGGGAGACTTAATTCCCCCAACAACCCACTGTGGTAGGTAGGCCGAATTCCACAGCTTACAAAAGAGGGAACTAAGGGGTGACCTACCCAAAGTCACAGAGCTAGGGAACAGGAAACCAGACCCCAAAAGGTGGTGCCCTTTTCTTTCTCCACCTCACTGTCTTTCTCACTCCACATCCGGCACCACCCACATGTCCCTACTCCAAGTCCTGTCGCGTCTTCTCTCTGGTGAGGAGCGAGAGGGATGCACGGGGAGCTGGGTGGGGGCGGCAAAAGGCCAGAGCCAGCTGAGGGTCAGGGCCGGCTCCTCCCAGACAGAAGCTGGGGATCGATCCCCCCAGGAGGCAGCTTCCTGGCGGCGGGGAAATCGATCGGGGTTCGCGGTGCGCGCACCATTGTTTCGGCACGTTGGCGTGCAGCCTCCCTCTGTAAATGGATGTGATTTTTATGGCACTGTTTATAGAGCTGAATATTCAGATGGGTTGTCTTTCCCTCCCCCAGGGCTCTTCCGGGAAGAAACAAACAAACACCACCACCACCCTGCGGGGTGGGGAGCTGCTTCTCCGCTCCCCCTCGCCGCAGACACACAATGGCCAGGTCTCCCCGTCCCTTGCCAGCCCCTCCAAAAGTCCCCAGTCATCGCAGGAGCTGAGGCCCGGAACCTCGGATGCCTCCCAGTCCTCATCCATTGACTCCCCCGAAGTCTGCAAGGCTGTGATTAGGAAAACAAGACCAAACAAATGGAACAAAACCAGCACAAGAAAAGGCAGCCCCTGAGCCATCTCTCGTTGGCTGGGTCATCTGGGCTTCTGCTTTTCCAGTCCTCCACGGAGCGGCTTATCTCTGGGTAATCTCCAAGCAGGTGTCTTCCCATTAAACCAAGAGGCCCCGCTCCCCTTCCTTTATTCACTAACAGAGCAGGGACAAGCTTCTCCTCCCGCAGGGCCGCAAGCCCGCCCCGGGTTGTGTGCAAAAAAGGAGCTGATTCACACTCCTCAGGCCACGAAGGATGGGCCACCTGCGTTTTCTCAGCAGGAAAACACGCCCCCAGACACAGCAGAACACCATCTCCATCCCACACAGCTGATCTCTCTCTCTGGGGCTTGGAGAGAGCCTGGGAGAACACCCAGTCCAACTGCCAACGCGAACTAGCGAGACGAGTGCATTCTCTCTCAAACCGGAACACACACAACCGTGATTCCCACTGACCCACAAAAAGGACGCTTCTGGGACCAAACACACCTTCTTCTTCTGGAACCTGAAAGGTACCCAAAGTCCTACAGGAAAGCAAGATCTTCTGCTGTGTTTACCTCAAGATTCTCCAAACTTTTAAACTATGAATTTCTTCCTCCCTGGAATGATTATTGACATTTGGAACGAGGGGTCCACGGAACACAATTCTGGACTCTATGGACCGGCTGATTCTCCAGGTGCACTAGAAACCCTAACAGTTGGTTCTATCACTTAAACCTCAACAGTATCATTTGGTGTGACCGAAGTCATGGACAGCCTCTCTGGGTCTCTGTGATATGCCTCCATGGTCGGTCTGTCACTCTCTGCTGTGGGTAATTGAAGTCTCCTCCTCGGCAGTTACCTGTCAGAGGAGGAAGGGGTTCCAGGTCTACCCTCCTGACTCTCGACACTTTTATCCTCTGTTTCTGCAGCAGTATCCAGCTGCCATGGGCTGTAACGAGCCATATTTCGGCTCTGTCTCTACTGCTTACAACTATGGGGCCTTAGAAAAGTCACTCAAGTCCTCTGAGCCTCAGGGTGGCATGCAGAATTCTAAGACGGCTCCCGAGTGCCGTGGCAGGTGCCCACACCTCGTACACTCCCCTCCCCTACAGTGGGGGGTTGCACTCATGCTATTAGGCTACTAATCAGTTGATTCTGAGTTAATCAAAAGGGAGGTTATCTTGGGTGGGCCTGACCTGCGAGCCGCTTTCTGGAATAATGAGGCTAGAGCCTCACTTTTACTTTTCTGCTTGTCTTTTCTTACTTTTCTTTCAGGACTGTCCCTGGGCATACCTTGGTATCAAGGTGGGCTGAAAGGGATCAAGCCTTAAGCCATCATGTGAAGGAAAGAAACATCTCGAGGATAGATTAGTAGATTTGACCACTTGAAAGTAAGAAGGTCCTACCAAGCACGTTTCCAGGTACCTCTAACCAGAAGGTCAATAGTCAGGTTCGTTGACAGCCAGCCAAACAAGCATTCATTCAATAACAAGCACTTATTGCGTACCAACCATGCAATGGCCTACGCTGGGTGCTAGGAAAAAGACAGCATCCTCGCACTTAAAGAGCTCCCAGGGCGTTGGGGAGTCGAACCAGTATGACAATAAGATTTCCATCAGGGACCCAGCCTGGAATTGCAATTCCATAGACCTAGTTGGCTGCGAGCAACAAGGGGAGGCGATGACTTTATCTCGTTGCTGTGGCCATCAGATGCCCAGTTATAGGATTTTTCAAATAGTTCTATTGCCAAAGCTGCCCCCTACTTCTCTGGCAGTGGCCACAGAGTGAGGGGAAGAACACAGCCTGAATGGAGACAACGTACCGCGTCAGGCGTATCTGCCCATCCACAGAGGAGGACGGTCAGAGGAAAACAGCGAGGGCACTGTGTATGAGTACGCACTGTCTCCCACCACCCGACCCCTGGCAAGAGACAACATAAAAAGGTGACTTGCATAGAAAATTTTGACAGTCATTCTGGCAAATTTATTCGACACGTGCCAAGTGACTACTATGTACCTGGACATTGTTCTGGATGCTGAGCCACACCAGAAGACAGGCAATGATTCCTCTTTTATAGGACTTCCATTCTAGCAAGGAGAGGTAAACAAAACAATAGACTTAATTTTAAGTAAATAAATCACTATATTAGAAGGTAATGGAGATTGCAGATGTAGGGAGGTATTGCAATTTTAAGGAAGTGATCAGTGTGGTCTCATTGTGAAGGTGAGATTTGAACAAAGACTTAAAGAAAATGGAAGAGTTAGCCAAACAGATACCTAAAAAAAAAGAGAGGCTTTCCAACAAGGAAGTAGCTATAGCAAAGACCTCAGGACAGGACCCTAAGCAAAGGGGTCGGTGTTGCTGGATCAGAGTAAGGTCCAGCGAGAGTAGAACACAAGGCAAGGGGCTTGTGGCGGGGTCACTGCAGGGACCTGCACTTTAATTCTGAGAGGAGTAGGGAGCCACCCAGGGTTCCAAGCAGAGGAGTGCCATGATCTCTCTTAGCCTCTGAAAGAATCATTCTGGTTTCTGCATTGGGAAAAAGGAGAAGAATGAATCCAGGAAACCTGTTCAGAGGGTACAGGAGTGACTCAGAAGTGAGATGGCCCCAACCAGAGTGGGAGCAGTGGAAGTGGGAGAATTAGTCAGACTCTATATCTATTTTGAAAGTAGAGCCCAAAGTAGAGTATTTCCTGGCAGATTTGCTGGCCTCACCAACTGGAAGACTGGAGTTGTCATCTGCCGAGATAGAGAAGACTGCAGATAGAGACGAATTCGCATGGGAGGGGTGTGGTCAGGAGTTCTATTAATATTTGGAACATGTTGGTTCTGAGGAGTCTATTAGAATTCAAGCAAAGGCAGGGAGGTTTTGTACTTCTACGTAGGTCAGAGTAGACTCATTGGTTCTATTAGATATTCAACTTATCAACACATAGCTGATATTTTAGGTCACAAGATTAAGTGAGATCACCAAGGGAGTGAAGATATCAAGGAGAGGACCAAGGAGTGAGCCTTGGGCTTGCAATAGCCCAGCATTAGGAGACATAGGAGAAGAGGTGAGAAACCAAAGGACGTAAAGAATTATTATCAGTGAGATAGGAGGAAAACCAAGAGCTTGTCATCTGGGAAGATAGGGGGAGGGTGTGACCACCTGAATGAAAGTGTTGCTGATAGCTCAAGAAAGATGCAGACTGAACACTGTCCACTGGACTTAGCAGCACCGAGGTCACTGCTGGCCTTGATAGGAGTGGTCCGAGCAGCAGTGGATGGAAAGCCTTACTTGGTGGTGCCAACTCATATGAGGAGTTTCGCTGCAATCAGAAACAAAGACATGGGCAGTAGCTGGAAAGGTGGGATCAAGAGAGAATATTCTTTTCTTTTTATTATAAATTTTTTTAACTGATTTTGAGAGAGAAAGGAAGGGAGAGGGAGAGAGAGATAGAAACATCGATGAGAGAGAACATTGATTGGCTGCCTCCTGCATGTCCCCCACTGGGGATTGGGCCCACAACCTGGACATGTGCCCTGACCGGGAATCAAACCAGTGACCTCTTGGTGCATGGGTCGACACAGCCACTGAGCCACACCAGCTGAGCCAAGAGAGAATATTCTTAACATCAGAAAAAAGCACGTTTTCTGCAGATCGAATGGTCCAGCACAGAGACAGAAATGTGTGACGTAGAAGAGAAGGAAGGATTGCTATAGGGAGAGTAAGGGATCTTGAGCACACACACGGAAGAGTTGGCCTTACATAGCACCATGGACAGTTCACCCACCGGAACATCGGGAAGGGCAGAGTGTAAGTGGGCAGATGCTGGTAGGTGGGTGGATGTAGCCACAGAAGTTTGTGGGAGGACTCTTGATTGCTTCGATTTTCTCAATGAAGTAGGAAGCGAAGTCATCAGCTGAGAATGAGGACGGGGAAGGTGTCACATGAGAAACTTCGAGGCACCATGTCATATGGTCTTATGACATACAGCATTTACTGAGCTTTTGCTTCATGCCATGTACTAAGCTCCTGACCTGGGTCCTCTTCACAACAACCCTTGGAGATTAGCTATTATATTACCCTTTAAAGGTGGAGAAATGAGGCTGAGGACGATTAAGAGGTTGGCCCTCAGTCCCCTGGCTGGTAAGTGTGAGAGCCCAGATTCAAACTTCAGACTGGCCCACTGCAAAAACTTTGCTCTTAACCCAAGATGGGATGAAAGGCAGAAGCAGAAGTGGGGGGCATGTGCAAGGGAGGAGGACACTTTCCCTATCTCAAGACAGTGCCAGGCCAAGAGGAGAAGACCGGTGGATGCCTCAAAGACCCATGAGCAAATGAATTCATTAAGGAGTTGCTCAGATGTTCCCCATATCTGCCAGGCCCCCTTTTCTGGGCTCTTACCACATTTTGCCCATACATTTGTTTACTTATTGTTTTTTAGTAATGTTTTTATTTTTCAGTCATAGTTGACATGCAATATTATCACATATATGTATTAAAGACAGCACTTTCCCTGGTCTATTAGTGTCCACTATAATGTACCTCAGGCTTGCCCTCCATGATGTCAGCCAGATTCAGGATGCCTGAGAAACACAGGTATTAGTTTGCTGCAGCTGCTGTAACAAATCCCTACACACTTAGTAGCTTGAAACCACACTGATTGATTCTCTCACAGTTCTAGGGGTCAGAAGTTTGAAGCTGGTCTCACTGGCCAAGGTCAAGGTGTTGGCAGGGCTGGGTTCTCTTTAGAGACTTTAGGGAAGAATTCTTTTTCTCGTATTTTCTCGCTACTGGAGGACACCTGCACTTCGTGGCTCGTGACCCCTTCCTCCCTCGTCAGAGCCGGCAATGGAGGCTGAGTTCTTTGCACATGGAATTACTCTAACCTGTTCTTCTGCCTCCCTCTTCCACGTTTAAGGCCCCTGTGATGACATAGGGCCCACCTGGATAATTCAGGCTCCCCTCGCTAACTTCAGATCAGCTGATTAATTCCATCTGTAACCTAATTTGCCTTTGTCGTAGTCACAGAATCCTAGGATTAGAACGTGGACATAGGGTGGGGGTATTACTGTGTCTGCCACAATGTGTCAAAATTCCTAGCTCATCTGCAACAAGCGACATCTCAGGAACGCTAGCTGAACAGGTCCTGACCGTCTTCATCCATTCATGTATCCATTCGTTTCTTCATCCACTCAGGAGTCTGGGCTCTAGGAACCAGCCCAGGTCTAGAGTTATTTTCCTACCTCCCCTGCAATGTTTATTTTAGTAATAGATATGTTCTTTTGCCCAGAAATCCTGCAGGAAGTCTGAAGTGAAAAATTATTTTGCATCTAATCTAATACCACTGCTGCTCTGGGAGGGTGTGGGGGGCCCAGGAGAGTGCAGGGAGGGGGAGAGGTCCCCATTTCCCCAGCATCTCTTCCCCTCTCCTTCCTTTCCAGATGTAATAGATGTACGGGGTGAGCCCTGGTGGGTTGTGGGTTTTTTCCTGACAAACTCTGTTAGCAGGGCTATTTAAATCATTCTAATTACTCCAGAAACCCCATTAAATTTCCCAGTGAGGGATGCTGAAGAAAAAGGTGAGGAGACATTGAGGAGGGGCTGAGAAAGAGAAAAGGCAACCAGGGACTCGCTCCGGCAGCCTCTTCCCCGCTCACTTCAAACGAGGGGGAGGTGGGGAGCCAAGGGCAAGAGAGGAAATGGAGTTGGTGTCAGGTCCTGCCATTAGAAATGCAAAATCCATTAGAAAAACATTGATTGCAAAGAATTGATTTAGCAGTGATTTGATTGTCAGGCCTATAGTATATCCAAGGAAAATTTTCATTATGATTCAGAATTTCTTAAAAAGGAGATAAAACAGGAAGGCCACGGAGCAAGGACGCGCTGGTACAGTGTCTGTGGTCAGAAACTCATGCCTGGCCTGTGGGCTGCCGCCCAGAGGACCACGTCCCCTGTGTGATGGGGGGACTGGTGATCTGCATCTCACTTTCCCAGGACCTACAATATGTACTCTGCAGAAGGGCACAGACCAGTGGGACCTGACCCCATCTCATGGGCTCAGTGGGACAATGTCCTTGTTGCCGCCACCGCCCAGGGAAGGGAGACCACATTCCAGCCCAGACATGTTTTATTATCCTTCCCCTTCTCTCTTGTCCCCTGCAGTGAGGCTACAGTATGGGGCCAGATAAGAGTAGGGCTTCAGATACCAAGAATGCCCATTCGTATGCCACCCTGATCCAGCCTCCCAGTGCTCAGAGAGCTCTGCTGTCTTCCTCCCGCACGCTTGCCCATGGTCCCGAGGCCTCTCCCTCTTTGACTCATCTGTGTCCACCTTCTCACTCCTTTAGATCCCCGGGGGAAGCCAGGTTCTTTCTGTCTGGGAGCTCTCGACTATCCCTTTTAGAGTCACCTTTCAGGAACATAGATTCTCCAGGAAATCTTGCCTTTTTCTCTTCACTTTTCCAGTCCTTTATAGAAGCTCCATTGAGTCTAAAGATAGCTTTCCATCCACTAAAACCACTTGGACTGTCCTGTTTTATGCATTGGGCTATTTGTTCCAGCAGACTCTGTCTCCATTTCTGCCCATCGGTTCTGCCTTCTTCCACCCCCGGGCTTCTGCCTCCGTTCTTACCTATTTGCTCCTGGTCCCTTCCTTCCCCCTCTGCTCTCTCTTACCAAACACCAACACTAGCTCTTCCCCGCTGTGCGCCTTCGGTGCCCTGGACACCTGGCCACGTGCGGGATCTTCTCCATCACTCAGCTCGAACACCCTCTCCCTTTGCAGGATTCTTGACCTCTGAGCCTAGATTCTCATCTGTAAAATGAGCATAATAATAACACCGTGCCTGCCTACCTCCGAGGAGCAAATATAATCACACTGTGTAAGTGCTTTGCAGACTGAAAGGCTACTTACATGTAAATTGTTTTGTTTCGCCAATTCAGGAGTTCACAATGTACATAATTTGCATTTTGAAGGCAATTCTCCATGATTCGCATTAAATATTTAAGAGATACTTCTGGCCAGTGATTCTCAACCCCAGATGAAAAGTAGTGGTTTCGTTGGTCTGGGTTAAGACACAGGCAAAGTGTTATTCTAAAGCTCCCAGGTGATGGAAATCCTCAGCGAGGGTTGAGAGCCAGTGGTCTGCCCTTGACTTTCACATTCCTGCACAGCCCCACCCATCTGTCCCTGGTCCAGGGCTGAACTCCTCTCCTCTGCCTCCTTTATTGCCTACCCTCCTTTCTTAGCCCCCCACACACAGTGGGCCGGTAGAAAGAGCTGTAAAAGGAACAGAGTCCTGGAACTTGGGAGGCTGACAAGAGACCCGAGGGAGATAGTTGGCCCCTTTGGGGTTCACTTCCAAGGGGGTGGTCGCCCCCCCTCCTCCTAAAAGAAAGCAGCTGCGGCAAGATGCCAACTGCATCTCTGCTTCCCACCCTCCCCAGGTGCCCCGCCCTCACCCTGGCCCTGCCCCTTTCTAACCTCCAAATCCCACTTCATTCAGCTATCACTGTCTCCGCCCTGACCTCTGCTCACCAAACCTATTTCCTGTGCAATGCTACCCACGCGTGGTGAGATCCGTTTTGATTTGATAGACACTAAATGTGAACAAACGTAGAATTGATGAAACAGGAAACCGTTGGCCCCACCTCTTGCCCCCCCCCCACACACACGGATTCTCAGCCGGCCCTCTGGGGCTGACCCACTAAGGCCTCTGGTTTCATCTCACTCTGCAGTCCTGACTCTAGCTGTTGGCTAAACACAGAGGAGGAGGAGGAAGCCCTGCGTTCAGTCTCCTCCGCCACCCCACGTGGAGAGCTGGTCCCTGAGAGCCCGGGAGCAGAGGGGCCTTGGCCACAGGAGACCCCTGCCCTTGGCAGCCTTCGCCCCACCAAGATGAGCAAACAGGCCTCACAGCGTTCCAGTAGTGTTTACCGGCACACAGGCTCAATGCCAAGCCCTGGGCTAAATGCTGGGGGTACGGGGATGACTAAGCTAGCTCCCTGACCTCCAGCATCTCAGCTCACTCAGTCTAAACAGCTGCCCCCTCTAATGCACTTCAACAACTCTGTGGTGGGGTGTGATCTAAATGGCAGGGGTTCCTAACTACTGCGTGTTGGGGGCTGGGATGACAGTCAGGGAAGGCTTCACAGAAGAGGTGGCAATGAGCTGGGTCTGGAAGGATAAGGAAATGAACAAGCCAAGAAGAGGAGAAAGCGTGAACAGAGAATCCAGGTACACATGGTCAAAGCATCCTGAGAGGGGGCCGCGGCCCCAGGAGGGCTGTGTGAGGGGATATATTGGGGGGGAGGATAAAGTGGGGGCTGGCTGTGAATATTTTGAATGGCAGGCTGAAGAGTTAAGCCCTGGCAATAGGGAGTCGTGGAAGGTGGGAAAGCAGGAGTGGGCCGTGCCTGGCAGCATCCTTATTGGCTAAGGACTTCTGCTACACGAGCAGGTCTCAGATCTTCTGGCCCCTGGTCTTCTCACGCTACCATGTTGTTTCACAGGCTCTGGCAGAGCTGAAATTCCAAGATGCCAACTCAGAGGGCTTAGCTTGGGGAAATCCTCAGAAGCATGTAATGAGACCGGTAGCACTGACCCAGCTTACAGCAATACAGCCCAGCCCTACGGCTCAGGGGCTGAGCTGGCGAGAACTCTCATCAGGATCATTTAGGGAGAGGAAGGGGTCCTGAGCTGGGAGGGGTTTGAGGAGGGAAAAGCCACCAGGAGCCCCTTGTCACCAAATGTCTTATTGATCCGTCTTCCAAAGGGCAAAGCAATTGGCCCCGAGATGTGTGAGGAGAGCTGATTCTCCCCACAATCCTAAGTGATGATTCTCAGGCATCTTGAGGAGAAGCCAGTGATCCTTCTGAAGAGCGAGGTTTGCTCAAAGGCCAGCCAGGACTGCCGGAGTGAGGACATCCATTAATTTTATCATACTGCACAGGGACAGTCACCATGGTGACTCAGCTTTCCTTCCGGGGTTGGGCTGCCCCAGATGATCAAAAGGGACCCCAATTCATGGCGCCCTGTGATTTAGAGACGATTGCAGGAAGGAGGGATTTGGGAGGCTTTTCTCAAGGGTCATTTCCTGGGAAAGAAGAGGCAGTGTATTAATTAAGGTAATTCTGACTGCTATCACGAATAAACACGAAATCTCAGTGGTTGAATGCAGAACAAATTTTATTTCTTCCTCTTACAGGGAAGTGCTCTGCCTCACGGAGCCATTCAAGGACCCAGACCGACGAAAGCTTTGCCAGTGTCAACATGCGTTTACCCCAGTCACTGGGCACTCACGGCCAGCCAGCAGTGGGGGAAGACAGGGATCGTACGCCTGGAGGGTTACAGATGAAGCCTGGACCTGGCATCCATCCATCACGTCCCCTCCTATTCCAGCTCAGACCTCAGCCACGTGACCCGCACAGACCCTCCCGTGGCAGCTCCACTCTGTGGACGGGAACACGAACCTTCGGTGGACCACACACCATCGCCCTGGGAAGCCTTGTGCAAACAGGGGAAAGGGCACTGGGCCAGGAGCCCAGGGGTCAATGTGTGGCCTACGATAAGCCCTCTTTCTTCCCTTGGCCTCAGCATCATCATCCCTGCGACGGGAGGGTCGGACTGCCTGGTCTCCCGCAGGCTTCGACCGTGGTGCTGAAGTTGAGGTTGCACTACGTACGGGAAAGAAGTGGTTATCGGAGCCCTCGGAATGGTCTGCCCAGCACGGCACCTCCTGGGCATGGCTCTGAGAAGACTTCTGGCTGCTGTCCCACTCTCAACCTGACATCACACAAATGGAACCCCAGAGAGGCTGGAACCTGAATGGTACCCACAGGACAGGAAACATTAAAAGTTATATGATAAGAGCCTGCGTCGGGGTCCAAGAGCCCTTTCCTTGAGTGGAAAGATGCCGTCTGCCGGTCAAGTGACCAGTGGAGCGGGGCTGTCCCCTGGGACCACAAGGACGGAGCCTCAGGGCTGCCTGAGTCACAGAGCCGAGCACTTTATTTGCAGGTGGGACCTGCTGGAGCTGTCTGGAAACAGACACACAGCCCATCTCTCACCACGGACACACAAAGCATTTACATGGGTGGGCGCCAAGGTCAGGTGCATACCGGAAACACACACACGTGGGCGTGCACACACAGCTGCACAGAGACGGATACACACAGGCCAGGTGAGGACGGACCCGTAAACACACTCTCGCCATCCGTGAATAGGCATGCACACAGACACACACGGAGTTACATTATTAGGTGCATGTACATGGCTGCCTAGGCTCATTTCCACGCAGAATTCAATCAATGCATTTGGAGCATTCCCTTGGATATGCGCATAGTTTCCCACAGGCGAACACGCACCCGGGAACCCCTCCACAGGCGCACACAAATGCAGCTACCCATGTGTGACAGTGTACACGCACATCTGCACAGAGACCACACGGGTGAGCACCCCACAGTCACCCACGATGACTAACACCACAGTGTACACGCATCTCACAGGGGCCACTCAGGTGAGCACCCCACAGCTACCCACGATGACTAACACCACAGTGTACACGCATCTCACAGGGGCCACACAGGTGAGCACCCCACAGTCACCGTCTCACCGCACAGGAGGCTGGGAGCCTGTGGGGAGCCCTGGTCAGACGTGCCGGCCCGGGACTGCACACCTTCCTCTTCGGGCTCCAGCAGCCTCGTCAGTGAGCTGTGGGCTGGACTGGGAGGTCTCCAGACGCCAGTCCTAGACTTCCTGACAGACAGTCCCAATTCAACGAGAAGGCACGGGCCCTGTCCCTGGGGCGCTGCCAGCCTCCTGAGAAGTGGGCAGGCACAGCCCAGAGATGACAGGAGGCACAGAGATGGCATCTACACAGACAGTCACGGTTCGAGGAGATAAGCAAACGTGGCACCAGCGCTCCCCTGGGAGGAGACAGCGTCCTCAGCTGGCCAGCACGGAGGGGAGCCGCGTGGCCGCCAGCCCTTCCAGAGGTGGCACTCTGGGGCGGCCTGCATTCAGGGAGAAGAGGGCAGGCGGCCCTCTCCCAGGCCTCACTGGGGACAAGTCTGCCCAGGAGTCTCCAGGGACTGCGAACCAGCACCAGGAGACCCAGACTAACCATCTGCCACGCGCTGGGGAAACGGCCATGGTGACAGCTGGGTGCCAGTCACTCTGCCCACACTTCGCCCGCAGCAGCCTCTGGCTGAAGGGACTTCTCGTGGCCTCTGGGGAGACGTGTGCACTGTCTCCACAGACAGACAGCTCACGGTCCCTGCAGGACACCGCCGGCCATGACCCAGGCAGCGCGGGCCCCATGGTGTGCATACCTGCATACGAATGCGCCCACACATGAGGACCTGTGTGCACCTGCGTGAGCATGTGTGTGCGTGAGGCTGCGTGTGTTCCCTGGGCCTCTGTGCACGTGCCAAAGCGTCTGTACAACACAAGTCTGTTTACAAGTCCGTCCTCACCCTCCTCGATCCGCTGTGTAAAGCACACTTGAATGTGCAAAGCATCTGTGGGGAGGTGTTTTTTGTTTTTTGTTTTTTATCCTCACCCGAGGACATTTTTTCATTTTCTGTTCAGATAGAGTGGGAGGGAGAGAGAGAGAGAGAAACATCGACGTGAAAGGGACACATTGAGTGGCTGCCACCCGCACGACCAACCAGGGCCGGGGACAAACTGCAACTGAGGTACATGCCCTTAGCGGGAACCGAACCCGGGTCTCTCTGGACCGCAGGCCGACGCTCTAACTGCTGAGCCAAACCGGCCAGGGCGTGGGGAGGTGTTTTTATATGCTCTTACCCATTCGCCCCAGCCCTGGGTACCCAGAAGGGTCCATCGAAAGGGAAACCCATTTCCTCCTTTCTGCCCTGACTCATACAATGGACCCCGACGCAGGTGCACTTCCTCCCCACCTGCCTCCTTTCCTTGACCCGCCCCTCTCTTCATGTAATTGGTGAGAGTCGGAAAGACTGGGGCATGCTGCCCGCACGGGCGAGGTCCGTGTACGAGGCACACCCTCCCCTTGGCAGGGTGCACGGGCCCAGGCCGGCTCTGCCCAGAAGCAGGGAGGCCTCAGTGTCTGGGTGCTTGGCTCGTGACTCTGGGAAAACTCGGCGCAGAAGGAAGGGGAGAAAGCCCATGTGGGCCTCATTGCTGTAAATCACCTTTGCTGGCAATAAAACTAGTGTTTGGATAAACCTAATATGCTGTCAGTTGTAAAACACACCCCGATTTCAGAAATGTGAAAATGTGTGTCTTTTTTTTTTTATGTGATAGCTAAGTAATTCTTTTTTTTTCTTTATTGATTTGAGAGAGAGAGGAAGGGAGAGGGGGAGAGAGAGAAACATCAATGAGAGAGAACATCGATTGGCCGCCTCCTGCATGCCCCCCACTGGGGATCAGGCCCACAACCTGGGCATATGTCCTGACCAGGAATCGAACCGGCGACCTCTTGGTGCAAGGTTGACGCTCAACCACTGAGCCACACCGGCTGGGCAGTAATTCCTTTTTTTAATCTTTATTGTTGAGAGTATTACAGATGTTCCCCCCTTTTTCCCCCATTGACCCCGTCCCCCCCATTCCCACCCTCTCCTGCCTTCCCCACATTATTGTCTGTGTCCACGGGTCATGCATACATGCATAGAAGTTCTTTGGTTTATCTCCTCCCGCCCTCCTCCCCACTTCCCTCTGAGGTTTGTCAGTCTGTTCCCTACTTCCATGTCTCTGGGTCTATTTTGTTCATCAGCTTATTTTGTTCATTATATTTCACAAATAAGTGAGATCACGTGGTACTTGTCTTTCTCTAATTGGCTTATTTCACTTAGCATAATACTCTCCAGGTCCCTTCCTGTTGGTGTGTCTTTAGGAAGGGATGAAAGGCAGAAATGTTTCGGTCACTAGCTTCCTCTTGTGTCTATTTCCACTTGGTCCAGAAGCTGGTGGGGAGAGGGCTGCATTGGTTATTACCCTCAGACCTCCAGGCTCGCACGCACCTGCTACGGGTCTGTGTCCCCGCAGCTGGTACAGCTGGGCTGTGGGGCTGCCCACCTGCGGGGTGCTGGCTGTGTCCACTGGTCGGAGGACCTGCAGTCACACGTGTGAATCTCTGAGCACACACAGGCCTTTCTCTGTGGGTGTGACGATGTCATGGGAGCTGTGTTCACCATCTTTGTGTGTGAAGGTGAAACACAGCCTCGGCCCAGACTCCCCGCCCCTCATCCTGAGAGGGCCACCAGCTACAGCCAAGACAGACAGGAGGACAGCTGCCTACCTGTCCTGCTCCTTCACTCTCCTCGCCATGGCTTCTCCCTCTCCAGCAGCAGGTCACCCTGAGGTCCCTCCGGGGACAGGCCTGCGTGCCTGTCAGAACAACAGGTGCACAGCAGTCTAGCAATTAGAAAGAACTGTGTCTCCCTGACAAGCCATTATTTCACCAGGGCAAAGAAGGAGCTCGGGGGTTAGGAGGGCAGGAACAGGATGGGGACTGCTCTCCACGTCTCTGGGCCAGCACTTTGGGACCCTCGGAGGAGAGCGGCCTGGGTTTCCCCCTACCCCACTTCTGCCTTCCACCCTCCTGCCCTCTTTCTTTCCCTTGCCCGAGTGTCCAGGCCAACCTCACTTCCAGCCTTGCAAAGGGCATGAGACATGGGTCAGGCCCCGAGCAGTGCAGCCCCAGCCCGCGGCTCAGGGCGGGAGCGCAGAGTGGCCGACAGGGAAGCCCTGGTCCTAGGCTCCTCCCGGGTTCTCGGCGGGACACTCGGGACTGAGCAGGTGTGGGGCTGCCTTCGAAAATGAGCTTCTAGAGGACACGCCTCAGCATCCAGCCCGCACTGGGTCTCCCTGACGCTTCCCGAACACAGATGGCTGTTTTTTATCAAACTTATTGGGGTGACATTGGTTAATAGGATCATATAGCTTTCAGGTGTGGGTTTCTATGTTATAAGGTCTGTATATCGCACTGTGCCCACCACCCAAAGTCCAATCATCTTCTGTCACCATATGGTAGGCCCCCTTCACCCCCCAGCCCCCACCCCCTTTCCTCTGGCAACCACCCCACTGCTGTCTGTGTCCACAAGTTTCCGTTTTATATCCCACATGAGTGACATCATACGGTTCTTAGCTTTTTCTGCCTGACTTATTTCACTTAGCATAATATTCTCAAAGTCCCTCTAGTATTCATTGAGGCTTCTTGGGTACAAGGAATGTTGACAAGGGGACCCAGGGCCCAGAAGACATAGTCCCTTCCCCTGAGGAGACTAACCCCACACGAAGGAAAAGAAATCTCCACAAATGACTTTTTAAAAATATATTTTTATTGATTTTTTTAGAGAGAGAGGAAGGGAGAGAGAAACATTGACGTGGGAGAAATACATCGATTGGTACCAGGGATCAAACCCACAACTTGGACATGTGCCCTGACCGGGAATCGAACCCGAGACCTTTCAGTGCATGGGACAATGCTCAACCACTGAGCCACCCCGGCCGGGGCTCCACAAATGACTTTTAAAAAGCGTGCAGTGAAGAACTGCCATGAGAGAGAGGCCAGCAGGTGCTTGCGAGAGGAGACACCACTGTCCTCGAGGGCGTCAGGAAGTGCGTCCTGATGAAACCGTTCGGAACTGAGACACAAGGGATTCCAAAAGCAGAAGATGGGAACAGGGCACGAGTCCCGTACAGCATGAAGATGAAGGAGAAGGAGGAAGAGGTACGGGAGGAGGAGGCAAACCACAGCAATGACGACATCAAAAACGTTGCTCGTTACTTTCTAGCATCTTCTCCTGGGCCCAGACCAGCCACTTGGCTCGTTACTGCCTGACCGAGCCAAGCCTCACTTCCTGGAATTGCAAAGACAGAGGTGACCCTCCCTGCCCCCCGCACAGACAGCCATTGTGAGATGGGAGGCAGAGGGCTTTGGTCCTGGCTCAGTTACAGGGCAGGTTGAGAATAGATGAGAATAAAAGAAGAGGGGGAAAAAAAGATACTTTGAATCTGTATAATACAGCTTTCAAAGCACTTTTATATACATTATCTTATGTTGGCAAAAAAAAAAAAAAAAAAAAGCAACATCGACAGCGCTGCAGAGATGATACCCAACTCAGAGAGCTGGGGGTCAGCTGCAATTACGCCGCTCGCCTGGGCTCTGTCGCCGCCACACCAAAGTGCCTGGAAGGGCTCAGGTGGACCCACTTTGAGCCCATTTAAGAGGAAGCAGGTGAATGCCCTGGAGATTACTATCCCCACAGTGTGCCCTTCTACCCAGAAGGATGGGAGGGGCCCATGCCCGGCAGAGCCCGTGGTCGGACAGCTCACTCCCAGCCCACACCTGTGTTGAATTCCAGCTGCAGCCTCGCTCTCTCTGTCAGCAAACCATCAGGAGCTGCACAGAAGGTGGCCCCAGCTCTGTGTCAAGCTGTGTGCCCACTGGAGATACAGCCACCCAGGATGCGCCTCAAAGACCGGCAGACGACCTCAGGTGCCCACAGGGCAACACTGAGCCTTCCGTGTCTGGCTTACCCCCGTCGCCCACTGCCCATCCCTGACCATCTTTCCTTCTGCAATCCCGGATGTTCACTCTTCACCCCCAAACTCACCTGCACGCCCGCCTCTGACCGTTGCTCTTTCTGTCCCTCTACCTAACACATCCCCTTGCCTCCCTGCTGACCTTCACAGGGTCTCCCTCCTCCTCCACTCATATAAGAATCCATCTCTCCCTCCGACTGTCCACCTCAATAGTGCACTATGCCAGCCCACCAGGTGGCAGGGTGATTGATGAGTGCCTACATCTCCCTCCAGGGGACTGTGGGCCACAGAGAACCACGGCACAGGCCTCCTTTATTCTGGCATCTCCCCACTCCTCAACACATGCACACACATGCACGCACATGCACGCACACACAGTGAGCCCTTGGTTCATATTAATGTTGTTTCATTAAAAAGTCTCATAATACTGAGCCTTACATAGCAGAACAAGGTCACACCCGGGCAGCCCCTGGGTGTTACCTGGGCTGGACACGATCCAGCTGTCTGGGGCAGTGGGCATGGATGGAGAAGTGTGCCCGGGCCCGCTGGGCATGGAAGCCCTGCCAGAATGATCCACCTGGAAACCCCCCACTAGCACCCCCCCCAGTCTAGCCTTCCCAGGGAAAGGAAGGCCCTAAGGACCACTCAGATCCCCCGGAAATGTCAACACTCCCCGAAAGAGGCTCCACTGGCCTAGACTCTCCCGGCTGCCTGCACTTGTGACGAGCACAGTAAACAAAACAAGGACGCCACTGGAAGGCACTTGGGAGACCGCAGAGCCGTGACAACTTATCTCCCATGACTTTGAAAGGCAGAGGAAAGAACGAAGGAGCTTCCTCTCAGGCCCAGGTTTGTTTACCTGCTTCTCAGAAGCTGGAGCCTCCGAGCTGGAAGGTGTGACTGGCCCTACATGTTCCTTGAAGCCTAGACCAGGCGACTGTAGGCCAGAGGCACCAGCCTGCCCTGGGCCAGATCCCTCCAACTCCCTGAAGGGAAGCAGAGGCAGGGGAGGGGAGGAGGCATCCAGGCTTGGGCGCCCCCTTGCGGGTGCACAGAGGAGGTGGGGAGCTCCAGGTAAAGGGGGAATCACAGGTCCGAGGGGCTGTGACAGGCAGTCAGGGGAGCCCCTGTGGGCATCCCCCACTGTGGCGGTTGAGAGCAGAGTCCTAGCCCCGGAGACTGAAGCCCAGAGGGTGGGGCTGGGGCTGCCCTTCACTTGCCTGGTGCTAAGTCTCCTCCTCTCTGAACCTCGTCTTCAAAATGAGTCATGGCTGAGGTGCCTCTGGACCCCGCCTGGTCTCCACCTGTCTCCAAGCAGGTGGCCTTTCTGCAGGGCCCAGAGGCTGCCTCCCCCTCTCCTCCCCAGCTCGCCGAAGCCCCCGTTCTGCAAGGGCCTCCTCCGTCTCAGCTGTCAGCCTACCCCAGCCTGGACCACCCATGGGGCTGGAGACCCCACTGTGGCCCTGGGAGGTGCTCCCCTGTCGTGGACACTCACAGCCCTGGGCCCTGCACCCACTTCCTAACAGCGCTGACAGGCTGGAGTTCCCACAGCTCTCGTGCATGGCAAGCGCTGTACATGCACTCGCCTGCTTCACACAACCCTTTCCACGGGGGAGAGAAAACCGAGGCTCACAAAGATGAGTGTGCCCCCCTGCTGCCTTCAGCGAGACTCTGCACCCATTCCATCCTCAGGAGGCCCCCGGGTAGGAGGCCAGTTAGCCCCATTTTAGCAACAGGAGATGGAGGCCGAGAGAGTCGAAGCCCTTGGCCAATATCAGGCCAATGAGGAGCAGCGCTGGGGCTCAGGTCCCTCCCCACGCCCACTGCCCTGCCTCCATGCCCCTCCTTCCCCAGGCCCCGTGGCCTTTGGTCAAGCTGCTCCTGGGCTCACACTCGGGCTGAAGAAACAGTGAGGCCGGGAGGGGAGGCCTGAGTATGTGTGAGCCCCGCTATTAACCGCGCACACACACGACCGCACCCCTTCCCAGGACACCCAGACACGCTCCCCCCACCTCCACCACCTTTGCCACAGCCAGACAGGCAGCCGCCGCCCCCCTCCGGCTCTTCACAGAGCGCCGCCAGACACTAATTGTCTCTGAGAAGTGATCACTTCAAAGAAGTTCCCATCGGACCAAGACTTCTCGGAATAAACAAACAGCAAGGGCTCTGGCTCCCGCTGCCTGCAGAGCTCAGGCCGCGGCTGTTTGCTGCCTGCCTGTAGGGGGAGCTGCTGAGACACACAGGGAAGCGGGGCAGGCTGTTTGCTGCCTGCCTGTAGGGGGAGCTGCTGAGCCACACAGGGCAGCGGGGCAGGCTGTTTGCTGCCTGCCTGTAGGGGGAGCTGCTGAGACACACAGGGCAGTGGGGCAGGCTGTTTGCTGCCTGCCTGTAGGGGGAGCTGCTGAGACACACAGGGCAGCGGGGCAGCTCCCCGCCAGGCCGGGCGTCCTCCTCACCACCTGGGCACTCGCTGTTCCCTTTGCTCCGAGCCCATCTGGATGCAAAGACTTCTCAGCTGGAAAGCACTGAGCAGTAGAAGGACACCCCCCTCCCCCATACAAGTCTGACCAGAGAGGAGATGCGCCCTGTTCAGCCACACGGCCCATTGTTAGACTCAGGGCATGGCCCCACGCCACCCAGGATGCCCCACACTCTCTTCCTCTCCACAGCATAGGACCTGCACCAAGCGGAATGCCACCTGCCCACAGCTGAGGACAGGAGCTGTGACACTCTGCGGGGAGCAGGGTCCCAAGGGAGCCAACCTGAGATCTCGGGAGAGACTGTCCAGTGCACCTGCTTTGTGTGGCCCTGTGCCAGGCCTGCCCTCCCGGAGCTTACAGCTGTGGCAGGGACAGGCATGTTTACTGACCAGAAGGGCCAGCCTTCCGCCCACGGCCTGCCCTCAACAGGAAGGAGCACGGACATGGGGCAGCTCTGGGCTGTTGAAGCCACCACTACAGCAAGCTTGGGTCAGAAGTCACCACCCAACGGGGGTACCTGGCCCATGGTGATTTTTCGTAAATTTTTGAAGTAGTATCCAGCAGTCAAAACTCCAATTTCTCATTAACTTCAGATTCCTGGCTTCTCTGGATACACTCGGGAGACGGCGCCACGGCCTGCCTTCCTTCCTCCTTCCGTTCAGCCGCGGGGCTGGTCCCATTCCCAGTGCTGGGGACACTGAGGCCCGAGGGCAGCCGGTCACCGCCCCGGGGAAGGCTCTCTTCCAGGGCCCAGGTCATGTGCCCGCGTGGTGGCCTCTCCACAGTTCCCTAGGCCACCCCTCTGGGTGCGGAACTTCCCTGGCCGTTCGATGGGACAGGGACTGAGGCAGAGGTGACACCCTGCCGGCCTCTCCGATCTGTGGTGGGGCCCGGCGATGCTCCCATTATGCTCTGCGTCTGTATGAACAGTTGAACTTCTTCTCTTTGTTAGTTTAAACACAAGAGCGACAGTGAAGGGAGTTACTGTGAGTGAAAGTCCAGAAAGGGGAAGGAAGGAGGAAGCAAACAGGAGTGCGCGGGGCCGTGGGGGCTCTGGGAAGGGTCAGCAGGAGAGAGGGGATGTGGGGATGCCCCACCCTCTTCGGGACAGTGAGACCCAGAGAGGGAGAAAGGGGGTTTTTAAGTTTTACTGTACGTTAGGAATGAATGACCCTTTGGCATTTTTCAAGTGGCTTCATAAAAGATTTAAATGATTTTGCAATGCTTTGGATGTCTGTCTTCTGCTCCTTTTGAGTGTAGCACTGTGGGATGGGTGTGGGGAGGGAACATCGATATGACATAGTGAATGCCATAGCCGGGGAAGGACAGGGCTCTGGGGGGCTCCTGAGAGGAGTGCCCCACCCCCCATCTGGGAGTCAAGAACGGCCCCAGGAGAAATCCTTTCAACTAAAACGGGGATGACTGGATGTCAGGCCGACACAGGGAGCAGGTGACGAGAAGGAAGCAAGGAATATCGCAGGCGGTGGAAGGGCTCTGGGAAGGCTTGGAGGGCAGACCCCGGGGTCTCTGTGTCGGTCAGTGGCCTGTGGCAGGGACATAAGGAGAGATGCAGCTGGAGGGGGTGGATGGGACCCCGCCAGGCCTTCTGAGCTGCATGACAGCTCCTGGACCGTGGCCAGAGGGCAATCAGGAGCCACTGAGGACTTTAATCAGGGCAGTAATGTAGTCAGTTCGTATTTTTAACACTCTGTTCTGCGGGAAATGGATTGGAGTGGAGCAGAGTGAAGGTGGGCCGGCTAGGAAGCTGTGAAGTCGATGAGGCAGCGGACACTGGCGGCTCGGGCTGGCTCCCGGCAAAGGCGATGGGAAACAGGCTGGACTCTCACGACAAGTCGGAGAGGGGAAACAGAGCATCTCACTCGGAGCCAAGTCCCTGCACCCAGCGTGCTTCCTGGACTCGCTGGAGACGTAGTGAACCTGCGTTCGGTGAATGGGTACGCGAACCACAGACCGAATTAACAAATGCATAATCAAGTAGCGGTACGTAAATGTGAGCTGGCATAAACCTCGCCATGCACACTGTCCAGACAAGTGGCTGCCAGTTTCCGAAGGCCTGCTGCGTGCTGGGTGACAGCATTAGGTGCTTCCTATGACACCATCTCTCCATTTTCTCTACGCCTGTCGGTCTCATTATTTTCATTTTGCCGGTCAGGAAACACTTAGAAATTTGACTAGCTTGCTCACATTCCCTCGGGGAACAGGAAACAGGGCTGAGTTCCCACACGGGTAGACTCTCTCCATACAGATTCCAGAATGACCCTTCCAGGCTGAGGTGCCCCAATGCCCAGCTCCCCCACTTCTATTCCCCCCAACTTTGTTATTGTAGGTAAAAGGAGCAGCTACTGATGAAGTGACAGGTCAGTCCACTGGTCCTCACCGTCACCAGCAAACACGTAGTGAGCGCACTCCACGCCAACCAGTAGAACTGGATACACCGCCTGTCTGGACGAGCTCATCCTGTAGTGGGAGGAGGGGTCCCCGAGTGGGGCCCAGGGTTTTGTAAGAGCATGTGCAGACGCTCAGAGTGGTCCACGTGTTGGGCACATGCAGTGAGACTAGGAGTGAGACCTGTGAGGGACAGTGGCGGCTGAGCATGGAAAGGGGGTGGCTGAGCACCTGAATTAGGGGAATGGTAACAGGGACGTTACAGATGTCTCAGTGATGGCCCAGACAGGATGGGGACCGGTTAGTTATGAGACTGAATGGACCACTGGCCACCTGAAGGTCCTGAAGGCTCTGGGATTCCAGCCAGAGCAGCCGTCCAGCAGACCCGTGCTCCCCAGCCCCACTGTGGTTACTGAGACATTTTATTGTCCCTCGGGGCCAATGTCTCAGGAGTGGGCCAGGGCTCAGTCTGCCCCAACTCCCTGAACACACACAGCTCCGGCTTCCTCTGTTCTCTCCCGACCTGTCAAAATTCACAAATCTGATCAACCCACTTGCCCTCAAACCAAATAACTCTGTCTTTCGCTAAATAGAGAAGGAAAGATCGAGGATCTGAAGAGACACTTATTTATCTCTTTACCAGACAGTCTAATGAATAATTTCATGTTTGCAAAAGCTCATTTTGAAATTTGAAGACAAGAGATATATTGCCAAGGCAGCTCTAATACTGCGACATTAATTTCGCACTGAAAGATTTACTCAAAAATTAGATTTTACAATTTTAATGCCTCCATTCTTTTCTTTAAATAAGCTGTGAAATACAGTTAATTAGACTTAAACCCTGGAAGCTTAGACAGTCGAGCTTTGGTGTAAGCTACAAAAGAAAGCAAGCTTTTTCACTTGCAAATTAAATCTAAATTCATTACATGCCTAACCCTATACCACTTGCAGAAATCCTCCTGGGCTGGGGAGGGTCTTCCTGAGGCGCCAGATGTCTCCCTACGAATCCTGGCTGCAGAGGAGGGAGGAGGAAACGAGAGGAGACACAGACGGGCGGCGGCGGAGACCGGGCATCCGACAAAACTGTCGTGGGCGACGGGAGGGTATTCTCTGGAATATCAGCCGAAGAATTGCTCCTTGGGGAAGAGCGATTCTGTGTGAGAAAAAAAAAATAGGGAAGTGCCCCATGTCATGCATCTCCTTGGAAAGCCACAGGTTTGAAGAAGTAAAGCGCAATGAAATAAACAAAAAGTGGTTTAACGTTGTCTCATTCAGAATTTCCCTTTTCGTCGAAACCCCTAACACCGAGTCTGTGTACTGCTCAGTGGAACACGGTCTGCTTGGGCTCCGGCAGCTCCACTAGGGCGACCACTTTCTTCTCCTTGGACGTGGCCTTGGAGACCCAGCCCACACCTGCTCTTTTCCACACTGACCTCTTCACTGTGAGCTGAGAAACACTCACATACACAGCCAGCTCAGAAACACAAACGGGATTCACAACAGGCTGAGGAGCTGGGGGGCCCGAGGATCACGCAGCAGAGTGATCGTGTTGGCTTGACATGGCTGAACAATGGATCGGAGAAGCCATTCGAAGGTGTAAGGAAGCTTAGGAACATTTTGGCCCAATAGCTCACCTAATGCTAGCATCCCTTCCACAAAACCTGTGATAGGTTCATTCAGTGCTTGATCACGTCTCAGGACAGGGAACTCACTACTCCCTGGAAGTCCATCTCATCTCTGGACAGATCTGACTTCAAATGTAGATATAAGGCTGCCTCCTTGTAAGACCCTTTGGTGGCCTGGAGGCAAACTTGTCCAAGAACCTGCCAGGTGGGCTTCGAAGGAGCTGGACTAGGAATTCCACTCCCAGTCACCCCCAGCTCCCCCTCCCGCCCCCATCCCTGACTTTCATTTCTGAGTCAAAAATCCTCTTTCCAGACACTGGTTCCTGATTCCATGGACCAGTCCCTTTCCTTAGACCACTGCTTCCTCATCCTTCTGGGGACCATGGACTTGGTCCCCAGAATCTAATGCAACCACTGGGTCCTCCTCCCAGAATTGTCCAATATTAGGAGTTTCCTAAATGCCTTGAAGCTGGTCCCTCCGTCTACCCGGGACTTCCTAGCAGAGGCACCTTGATCTGATTGCTGTTGGCTAAACACCTCCAGCCCCAGTGGGATTTTCTGCATGTCCCCCGTGAGCCTGCACCTGTGCCTTCTACTGCTCAGGACGCCATCCTTCCTGTCCACGCCTAGCGTTCTATTCAGGACAGAATCCATCGTTGGGGAGAAACAATAAAAGTGGCAACAATAATAATTGCACCTCATTGTTGTAGCTTACAGAGCGGGGACAGAACTGCATTTAATTCGGCCTTCACCGAGGCTCTAGTCATGGGAGTTATGTTTTGCTTTTAACAAAGTAAACAACAAGCTCAGAAAACTTGAATGACATACCCACAGAAGAGTCGAGAAACAGGTTCTCTTCACCTAGTTCAGCATCCTTTTTTTTTTTCTCTTTTATTGATTTTTAGAGAGAGAGATAGAAACACCGATGAGAGAGAACATCGATCGGCTGCCTCCTGCATGCCCCCCACTGGGGATCAGGCCCACAACCTGGGCATGTGCCCTGACCAGCAATCGAACCCGTGACCTCCTGGGGCATGGGTCGACGCTCAACCACCGCGCCACACCGGCTGGGCCAGTATCCTCATTAAATAGCATGCTGCCCCCAAGTATAAACCCTAAAACTCCTAGTTCACGTAGAACTCAGAGCCCTCGGTGTCACAGAGTGGAGGAGGCGACTTATCCTTTGCATAACACGTGCAAGGACCTGAATATGATTCTGTATATCACAGGGTTAAGAACGACGCGTGGGCTTTTGACGCACCTAGTTCGGCACGTGCGTTGAAGTTGCAGGGACATAGCTCTGAGCCAGGTGCTGCACCTCTGCGACAGCAGAGCTGACATCGTGGAGCTCCTGGGGGACTGAGGTCTCACACAGAGTGCTTGGCACCTGGTGCACGCTCACAGATGTTAGACTGAAGAGGAATCGGGGCCAGGGAAGCCAAAACAGTCTTCCTAGGAGAGATAAGAATAAAACTGGGCTCAGGAAGTGGTTGTAGGTGTGGGTCCATGGAAGACAGAATGAGGCCTATGGGAAGGTGTGTAGGCAGGAAATCGCCAGGCACACAGGAGGTGGGTGTGGGGAGTTATAAATAAGCCCCAGTCTTGAGCAGTTCATGCTGCATGGGTGGAGGGAGAGGAGAGTAGAAAGTAAGGTGGATCGGGGCTTCTTTCCGAGGCCCCTGGGATCACTGAAGGTTTCGAACTGGGGAGTGATAAAGGATGATGGTTAGTCAATTGACTGATGACTGGAAGCAGGGAGAAGAGACCGAAGAGGAGATAGCTTGGGAAGTTACTGCCGTGGCCTGGGTGACAGACGTGGAAACGAATCTCTTGCATCTTGTTTGACTCCAGCACGCTGCCTGCCTTATTCCCAGCATCCAGGTGCCCCTCCCATCTCACCCTCAGCACCCTGGGTAGAGCTGCTGGGTCTCTACAGTGGGCCCCATTCCAGGATTCCCATGCAAATGGCCTGACGTATAACAGTTCTAATCTTGGTCTGGGATAGTCCTTACCTCTCGCCTTCCTGCGGACTGGCCCCTGTCCTGGGGACGCACCCACCCTGCTATAACTCGCCATGAAAACAGCAGTATGACAACGGCTCTCCCGTGGCCTCAGATTCACTCGCAGGGCTGTTCAACCTACTGCCCACCGTGGGCAAGATGCCATGGCCAGTGCTAGGGAGGGTGCAGAACGGGGTGCAGGAAGTCCACAGCTGCAGGGAGCTTGCAGGCTGGCACAGAGGGCGAGCCAGGAACGGCTGTGAGGTAAGGTCAAGGAGGAACAGCTCTGGCTAAACAGCTATGGTTGTTCCCCAAAATGACGTGGAAGCCGTGAGAAGGTCTCCTTGTATTTGGCCGATATAACCGTCGCCATCAGAGCTTTGTGTCTCCCAGCTGTGAAGAAACAGCTGGCACAGGAACGGTCACGATCCCTTCCTGACCTGGCTCTGTGCCTCCTCGCCCATCTCTGCGTGCCCCAGGTACCTGCTTCCACCCCAGCAGCCCGGAAGCCTATCTCCCCCGCTTAGGTCTGCTTACACACCCACGTGGGATAGGGATGGGGGACTTTTCACGGAACACAAAGGAAAAATACCAAGGGCTATAAAAAGAAACATGTTTGCAGAGCACTTGTTTCTCATTGCAAATTAAACATTTAGCAAAAGATTAACTTGGCGGGCACAGCCCGTGAGGACCCCCCTCAGGCCCTGGACTCTTCTTGTCATTTCACCTTTTCTTCACCAGATGCTTAAGAGTTGCTTTCATCTCTCCCAACAGGTCCGGTGGGCCCTGCTCTCAGGCCTGTGGAATCCTCAGTGATGTCCCGAACAGGCCTTGTCTCTGATTTGGGGTTCCTAGTTACTCCCATTGGGCCAGCGCTGCTCCTCTGACTCCCTAGTTCTGTCCCATGTGGTCCATTTCCACGGGGACGCTGCTCTCAGCCCTGCCCCAGCCTGCGCCTCCCTGCATTACGCCAACAGATCTTTCTTACCTTCTGCTCAAAACTGTCCTGATTGGCCTGGAATAGTCCTCTCGCCCACCCACCCCCTTGGCTATGTCTGCTTGCTTTGCTGATCACCAAGTGCCAGGTAAAACCTTTCTGTTCCCAAGGAGGCTCTGCGCTCTCGTTCATCCACACCTCGCTCTCACCAGCTTCCAGGCAGCCTTCCGAGCTGACACCCTCTTTCCCTGGCAGAATCATGCCGCCCCCTTCCAAGGATCAGAAACAGACAGCATTTCCTTTCTGCCTGTACACACTCCCCCTTTCACCCACCCCCGTCTCCTCGGGTGGGCGCAGAGCTGGCCAGCCTAGAGCAACAAGCGGAGATGGCACAGAACTCTACACCCCCGCCTCCTGCAGCCTGCCCCTCCCCATCTAGATTCCCGGGTGCAGTAGAAGACAGGGCCTCCAGGGTACCACTGTGCCACGCCCAGCTTCAGGCTCACAGCGACTCCCATGGCTCCTACAGACACCCACTTCCTTGGCACAGCGGCAGTGCCCTGCGTGATACGTTTCTTCTCTGCCTCCTCAGCCTCATCCTCGGGCAGGCAAATCCCTTCACGCACCCTCCCTCCAGCCTGCTCTTCACCCGTCCCTCCTCCTGCCTCGCCCTCCCCATACCCAGAGAACGCCTACTGAACCTCATCCCCTCCGCCAGGATCCCTCCCTGGCGTCCCTAGACAGAGGCAGCCGCATGACTCTCTGTGGATCCCACGTCGCTGTATCTGGACTTGAACTATAAAACAATGCCATTTCTGTAATTACGTATGTCCTGTCCCCCCAAGACATAAACTGTGGCCAGGAGATCAAAATCCCGATCCACCATTTACTAGCTGGGCACCCTTCTGTAAGAACAGGTTACCTGAGCCTCCGTTCCCTCCTGTACAAAGTGGTGCCAAGGATAAGACCTGCCTTGTAAGGTTTTTGCAAGGAGTACATGAGTTAACGACATAATGACTCTGCCTGGTATACAGTGTGTTGACTCGCTCTATTTTAGACTGTGGGACCCTGACTTCTTAGCACACAGGAACGATAACTACACTTATTTAGCATTTTCTAGCTTTCCTTGTATCGACCTATACAGTGCTTAGAACAGGTGCACGAAGGGGGTATTTTTATGCCCATTTTGCAGATGAGGAAACAAACAGAGACAAACAAACGTGCCTCAGTTAACTCAGCCGGCCAGCAGCCGATTCAAGATTCAAACCCAGGAAGTCTGGCTCCAACCCTCAGGACTGTCACCCACAGGCCCTTTAGATGGTCACTAAGCATTTATTTTAGAAAATGAGCCAGGCAATCCGCTCAGCTTTGCACCCCTAGTGCCTGGCCTGGCCCAGCACAGACGGAACTGTCACAGGTGATGCTGGCTGATGGGGGGCAGAGATGGCAGGAGCTCCCGCTTCATGGCTCTTAACTTAGGAGCCCCAGTGGGAGCGGACTCACTGTCCACAGCGAACAAGCACAGCAGACAGAGCGGACTTGCACTCCCTAAGAAGGGGGGGACATGCCCTCACCCCGCGGCAGCCCGCGGCAGCCTGCGGCCACCCACACGGCCCAGCCTGCAGTAGTCTGCGAGAGGCGGGAAGAGCAGCCGGCAGAGCTGGGGGGCTCCTTAGCTGCACCTCCGATTCTGACGTGTGTCCCCGACGGAATCCGAGTGGGCTGAGTAACGAGTTGATCCCAGGGAAGAGGAGAGGTCTGCCGCTCCTCAGCCCCTGGCAGCCGTGTACAGGGGAGCCCCGCTGAGCGGCAGGAGCCGAAGAGTGTGCGCCCCACCACCTGGCTGTTCGCGGAACCTCCCGGTCTGGCCCAGGCGACCTCAGGGCGAGCGGCGCGAGTTAAGTGCGCAGTGTGTGTCTGCCAGTCGGGGCTGGCTGCAGAGTCGGTCACCCCCCAGGTTCACTGGGGCCACAACCAAGCGCTCTAGTGCTCTGTGCCCCAATTAGCAGCGCCCCCAGTTCAGGCCCTACCTTTGCTAAGATCACAGATCAGGGTGTCTCCTATCAGTGGATCACAAAGGAAAAGTGGTCATCAGTCTCCCCAGATTTATATTTATTTTGTCTTTCTTTCTCTCTCTCTCTCTCTCTCTCTCTCTCTCTCTCTCTCTCTCTCTCCCTTCCTTCCTTTCTCTCTTTTTCTTTCTTTGTTTCTCTCTTTCTTTGTTTCTCTCTTTCTTTGTTTCTCTCTTTCTCTCTCTCTCTGTCTCTCTCTCTCCCCAAACCCACCACTCTCCCTTCCAGTCTCCTTGGCTACCCACATGCTTATTGACGCCAGATCCGAGGGTTACAAGATGGTGCTGGCACGAACCTTCTCCAAACAAGAAAGACAAGAGAGGGAGCGACAGAGAGGAAAGGGGCATCGCGTGCCCCGCCTCTCTTCTTCAGGCTGGACTGTCTCTAACCCCAGGCCACAGAATTCATCGCTCACTCTGATTCAGTGGGACAGTTATTTTACATTATTAAAATAAGAGATTATCATCACCACCAATCTCCATCTCCTTTCCAATCTCATCTGAAAAGCCGGCATTGCCTCCTGTTCCCAGACCCCTCATTCTCTCTGCCTCGGCTGGTAAATCATTTAACCCGGGAAAGTGTCGGGAGATGCATTTTACATGGCAGACATGAGGTATGATAAATCTGGGCTCACTGAAGAGGCTGAACAGAAATATCTGAGGTGCGGCCAAGGGTCAAAGGAGACTTGGGTGGGACGCAGAGTCAGGAAGGGCGGGGTCTTTCCCCTCTCCCCTCCTTCTTAGGGGACAAGAGAGCCAAAGCCTGATCCCCCTTTGCAGAGAGGTTACTGAAACCCAGAACAGACACCAGTAACGGGGGCCAGTGGACACCATGCAACTGAGCCTGGCCTGGCCTTACCAGGCTCTGGGACTGAGGTGAGACCCAGGATTCAGCGTTCTGCTTGACCCACTGCAAGCTGGACTGCAGAGCTCATCACCGGTGGCGCTGTCTCAGACTGTCTGGACTGCAAAGAACCCCAAACATGACCCCTCAATATAGAGATGAGGGAACTAGAGCTCACAGAGGGGTGGGACTGAGCCATGGGTACAAGATACCAGCAGCAACCAGGACCCGCCTCCACAGCGGAGCCCAGGCACCCTGGTCTCTGGCACAACGGGGACCAGGTTCTGACCCTGGCCGTTTTTGGTACCCTTAACCCTTTGCACTTTGTAAATAATAACTCTCTTTACTCAGGAGCCTGGGTTAGAACTCAGAAAAGGTTCGTTTCCTCATGAAGTCATTGGATCAGCTTGAGGGTTTGCCCTGTGTTGGCCCTGAGCTGGGTGCCGGGGAGGAGTGCGGACCCCGGTGCCGTCCAGGAGCTCGGGCTGGGTAACCCCCACGAGACTCAGTGCTAAACACAGTGATGGGCGGGCAGTTCGGGTGGAGAACGGAATTTCTCCACGTGCTTTGTCAGCCAAATGGAGACGTTGCACACCACCGTGTGTGAGTCCCGTCAACGCTCACGTGCCGCCGAGTTCAAGGCCGCTTGTTCCCTGCTTGACCTAGAAAGAGGAAGCAACAAACACTCCCTAGGACCCTGGGCACGTAAACAGCTGGCCCGGGGCTCAAACCCAGAAGTCCCGCTTCGGCTCTGAGGTCGGACTGCTGAAACAGGGCCGGGGAGCAGTTGTCAGATTCAGCGAATAAAAATACGCAAGGCCCCATTCGATGTGAATTTCACATACACAACAAAAAAGATAATTTTATAATATGGCTGTGCCGCAAATATTGCATAAAACACACCCCAAAAAGCATCCCCTGTAGTCTGAAATTACATTTCACTGGGCTCCTTGTATTTTATCTCCTTGTATTTTATGCGGCGATGGGAGAGAGCAACCTGGGGGGGAGATGCCGGGGCGTGGGCACCAGGAGCAGTCGGGGGAGCCCACTGGGTTCTATTGGATTCCCAGGGGAGGCTGAGCCCTTCCTCCGGGACAACATCTCCCAGCCCAGCAGCAACATGAATGGCCCCTCGCAGCTGTGCTAACGAGAATGCTCTCCCCCAAACAATAGATTAATTGATTTAAAACTTTTAATGCCAGATGCTTGGTGGAAGCATTTTAATAATCCTCGAGTCAGAATTAATCGTGTCTCCTGATCTTTAAGGAGGGCGGTTATTAAATCCTGCGGAGGCAAGGCATGGGAAGAGCCAGATTTTCCTAGGTCCTTTTTCTCCGTTCTCCTCTAATTATAAGCCTGGGGGCCCACGATGGGTGCAGGTGGGGGGCAGAGACAGGATGTGGGCTGGATGTGGTCCGGGATGGCCCCCGAGGGGCAGGAAGTTGGGTAGCTTTGCCCTGGTTTCTTGCAGCTGGATACCAAGGTGGGGTGCAGGGGGGCCTATTCCAGAAGCTCCCCATCAGCCAGGCCACAGTGAACCACAGAGCCAGACCCTTGCTCAGCCCAGGTCCTCCTTTTTCCTGGGAATGAGGCTCCTGCTGGTGAATTTCTCTCTCTTTTCACTTCCCAGGAACTTCAGAAGAATTGACTTCTCTGAATTTGGGGAGGAGAGGAAGGGAGAGGGTCTCCTCCAGTGAAATCGGGGCTCTGCTGCCCCTCCATGCTGCACCCGTCCGCTGCCTCTGCTCCCTCCCTGGCACAGCCCCTCTGCCACCTCCGCTCACCGCCAGCCCTGGCCTCTCTCTCCCTCTGCCCGTGGGCTCGTGGTCCTTTCTCCTCCTTGATCCGGAAGCCCCCTGAATTCCTCCCTTGTGTCTCCAGAGATGTCCCTAGTTTCTCTCAGTTCAGCCTCTTACGCTTACGATGTGCCCAGCCTGTCACCAAGACCAGCTCTACCCTGGACAGCCCTCCTATTCAGTAGACTGTTACTACGGAGGGGTAAACTGAGGCCAGGTTAGGTTGCACCGCTTGTCCACAGCTGCATTGCGTCAGCCCACTCGGCCCCCCATAGCCTCTTACTCTTGACATCTTAAAATAGGAATAATTAGAGGGAGTGGATTTCGCAATCGTGATACCAAGCGTCTTGCCCTATTCAGAGACCGAAAGTCCACGTCCACGCTGTGCGCCCCCTGCAGGGCTGTCTGAGCACCTGGGGGTACTTGTGCAGGGACCAACAGGAGGCTCCTGGCTGGGGTGCATCTGTCTGGGCACCCGAGTCTCCCGCTAACTGAGCCGAGCAACTCCACTCCTCTTGAGAGTCACTCCAACCACAGGGGGTGGCATCGCCCTTGCCTCACCCCTCGCCCCTCGCCCCTCTCCCCTCACCCCTCGCCCCTCACCCCTCACCTCTCGCCCCTCGCCCCTCGCCCCTCTCCCCTCGCCCCTCGCCCCTCGCCCCTCGCCCCTCACCCCTGTCCCCTCGCCCCTCGCCCCTCGCCCCTCGCCCCTCGCCCCTCGCCCCTGTCCCCTCGCCCCTCGCCCCTCGCCCCTCGCCCCTCACCCCTCGCCCCTCACCCCTCGCCCCTCGCCCCTCTCCCCTCGCCCCTCGCCCCTCGCCCCTCGCCCCTCGCCCCTCACCCCTGTCCCCTCGCCCCTCGCCCCTCGCCCCTCGCCCCTCGCCCCTCGCCCCTCACCCCTGTCCCCTCGCCCCTCGCCCCTCGCCCCTCGCCCCTCTCCCCTCGCCCCTCGCCCCTCGCCCCTGTCCCCTCACCCCTCGCCCCTCACCCCTGTCCCCTCGCCCCTCGCCCCTCACCCCTCGCCCCTGTCCCCTCGCCCCTCGCCCCTCGCCCCTGTCCCCTCGCCCCTCGCCCCTCGCCCCTCGCCCCTCTCCCCTCGCCCCTCGCCCCTCGCCCCTCGCCCCTCGCCCCTGTCCCCTCACCCCTCGCCCCTCACCCCTGTCCCCTCGCCCCTCGCCCCTCACCCCTCGCCCCTCTCCCCTCGCCCCTCGCCCCTGTCCCCTCGCCCCTCGCCCCTCGCCCCTCGCCCCTCGCCCCTCGCCCCTCGCCCCTCGCCCCTCGCCCCTGTCCCCTCGCCCCTCGCCCCTCGCCCCTCGCCCCTGTCCCCTCGCCCCTCGCCCCTCGCCCCTCTCCCCTCGCCCCTCGCCCCTCTCCCCTCACCTCTCGCCCCTCGCCCCTCGCCCCTCGCCCCTCACCCCTGTCCCCTCGCCCCTCGCCCCTCACCCCTCGCCCCTCTCCCCTCGCCCCTCGCCCCTCGCCCCTGTCCCCTCGCCCCTCGCCCCTCGCCCCTCTCCCCTCGCCCCTCGCCCCTCGCCCCTGTCCCCTCGCCCCTCGCCCCTCGCCCCCGCCCCTGTCCCCTCGCCCCTCGCCCCTCGCCCCTCTCCCCTTACCTCTCGCCCCTCGCCCCTCGCCCCTCTCCCCTCTCCCCTCGCCCCTCGCCCCTCTCCCCTCTCCCCTCACCCCCCGCCCCTCACCCCTCACATGCTCCTCCACACAGTCGTGGAGACAGTAAGCTCGGAGCGGGCTGGGCTTGCCAGTGACCTCCACCACATACGAAGTCCAGCCCCAAAGGAACACAACCCCAGGACCGCCTGGAGGGCGACACACTCTGTCCCCATTAATGCTGAACACCCTTGGGCTCCCCTGGTCCCCTGATGCCCCACTGGCAAAGCTAAATCGATACTCCCTTTTTTCTCTGCAAGAACATCTCAGTAATCCTAATTGGTCACTATGGCAACCCAGCTTCAGCTCCTCGTGGCCTCAATGAAGAGACAGAAGGATGAGAGAGGGTGAGATGGAGGTTAAGCCTACTTATTGTATAATGCTCTGCCTTTGATATCACCTAGATCCACACGCTAAGTACCTGGAAAGAAACAAAATCCCGTGTAAATTAGAATGATACCATCCAATCCCCTGCTTATACCCTCGCTAGGAGCAGCCGATAAGGCCATTGTCTGCAGCCGCTGGGCCTGACCTCCTCTGCCTGGCGCCGATGGGCTTTCAGTGGTGGGTCACTTTCATCAGGGGGGATGGGCTGCAGGCCTGCAACACCCCCACCCCACCCTCTCCAGGAGGGGTTCCCAGGGAAGAGGAGCGGTAGGAAGACCACCACACAGAGCCTTGCCCCGTGTCTCGTCTTTGCAATAGAATAATGGGGCTGCCACTCTATTTCCAGAGTAAATGGGTCACTCCTCACTTGGGGCACCCCCAAAGCCCCAATCCTGTAGGGCGGCAGGGTTAAAGTCTTCCCGTTTCTCTCTCTCTCTCTCTCTCTCTCTCTCTCTCTCTCTCTCTCTTTCTCTCACACACACACACACACACACACACACACACACACACACACTTCCTGCCTACAGATGTCTTCCCATCCAGCTACCCTCAGGAAACGCCTCTGCTCTCTTCATTCATCAAGCCTCCCTCCTCTCTTTCCCCTCAGTGCAGCCTCCCGCATGGGCGGGAACTTCCTGCAGTGACTCCGCGCCCCTCTGTCTCCAGGCTGGAGGTTGGTACTGCAGCTGCTGCCCACATGCGCCAAGGAGCCCAGGTCCCTCTGGCTCTGCCCCCTGCGTTGTGTTCTCAGAGCCAGACCTCTCCATCCCAGGAGACGGGGGTTCTGGCTCCTTCTCCTAACACCGGCCCTGCTGTGCCCTGCTGTGCCCTGCCCCGTGTGGCACTCCTTGCCAGTTTCCCACGGGCGGCAGCAGCAGACTCCTCAGGTCACGTCCCGCCTCAGCTGGGGCCAGAGTCTGGTCAGCTGTCTGTCTCTATGGGGCGGGACTCAGTGTCGCCTCTGTTCTCAGCCCAGCTGCCCCGGGTCCATTTGAGCAGTCTGTGATCCTACCTGGTGTCAGAGAGAGACCTCTTGCTGGAAACACCTCCAAGTGTCCCTATGGTGTGTTCAGGTCCCCTCCCCCTGGGAAAAGAGGGTCCATGGACACGGGGTGGTTCTTACTGTTAAGCAGAATGTGGGAAAGCCTTGCCTCTCTGGCTGTCTTTCTGTCTGCCCCTTTCACGACTTCTCCTCCGTCAGCACACACAGCATCTCTCCAGTGCTCAGCCGTCCTTGCTGGACTCTGGTCACCACCTACGGCTTTCCCTGCTTCTTTCCGGTGCACTCCCTCAGCCGTCCATCTTCCACCCATTCAGAGGACACCTTGCATGTACCAGGCACTTTTAGGGACACAGAGAACCAGAGAAGTGTTCCCAGTTTCTCACCCAAAAAGGATTAGACAGACACATCTGTCCACGTCTAGCTGCAGGAGGTAAAGGCCTTCTCTTGGTTGTGTCTGGGAACGGAGAGACAGAACAGCTGTGGTGTGGTGGGAGGAGATGCTTTGGAATCAGGCAGATTGTGTTACAGAACCTCGGACACGTTTCTCAACATCCATGAGGCTCAGCTTCATGAGGCCGTAACGTCTGGTGTGAAAGGTTACTGCGAGGAGAGACTATGATAAAGCCTAGAGAAGGCTTTCTAAGTGAAGAAACGTGGTACACGTGTAAGGAACTGTCATTGTCACAGCCGTCCTGTGGGACCGGAGCGCTCTTGGCCTCAGGTGGGGGTCACGTCTATCCCTGGGGAGCCTGTGCTGGGAGGGGAGGGATACTAGTCCCTGGCAGGCCCTGACCCTGTGCATTCTTGCCTTGTCCCCCAGGTCGGCCCGGGATTGTAGTTAGAGACTTGGAGATGGAGTCCTTCCTGTCACCCTGACCCAAAGACAGGGGACAGCTACATCCTCTTAGACCGAGGTGTGGTGATTACCTTTTCACCTCTGAGCCCCAATCCCACCTGTCTGGGGACATGTTCCAAACCCCTCACTTCACAGAGGAAAGTGCCCCCATCAGGTAATTTTTGATCAGGAATGGGGGTGTAGGCGCACGTCAGATACACCTGTGAGCCCCGACAGCTCCTGCACCACAGATAAAGCAAGTATTGCATGTGTCCCTATTACCCCGGTGAGGAAATGGAGCAGAGGCGAAGTGACCCCTCCCAGGCTGTGGAGCTAGTCAGCGAGCTGCAGATCTGAGACTTCAGATTCCCCAGTGCAAAACCTGCACCCTCCCCCACGCCGCCGCTGCCTGTCTCCCGAAAGCTGCCCCCCGCGGCCCACTCAGCTGCCCTGCTGGCGGGGCAAACTCTTGAAGAAGGCCCTTGGCTGGAGGGCGTGTTGAGTGGAATAGCGGGTCAGGGTGCATCTGCATTTTTGGCAACAGAAGTCTGCTGAGATAATAGGAGCCCCTTTGTGCTCCGCGGGGCTGGGTGGGTGTGCGCGGATGTCTGAAGGAGATTACAAGCAGTTATGGATATCGCTTGTCATGCTGCCCTCAGCAGACGCCTTTTTCAATCCACTCGTTGCTTGTATTTCCAGATAGGGGATGCCAGATGGATTTACCGCCTGAGAGGGAGTGCTGAGAGCCCTGGGAGAGAGACCCAGCTGCGGGTAGAGACCAGGGCGCTTGAACCCCTGGTGGTCTCGGAATCGGAATTCCAGCCTGCATCTAAGAAATGAGTGGAGACTTGGAAGTCCCTTCTGCATTGCTTGTTTGCAATTCAGACTTTACTTTCCTATGTAAACAATGCTATTAGCACTAGCATTCACTGAGCCCTGCAGTGTGCGAGGTGGGTTCGAGGCATTATTTGCATGACATCATCAACTCATGATAACCTTGCAAGGTGGGAGTGGCGGACTCTGGCGTGCAGTTCACAGCTCGGTGACCCTTTTCTGCCGGGCACGTGGTCCCTGTGCAGCCTTCCTTGGATGAGCGGCAGCCACGAGACAAGGGGATCTGGATGGAAATCATGAGCACCTCCCCCTAATCCGGCCCCGAAAATGCCCCCTGCCGAGTCCGTTGTGTGTTCCCTCCTCTGTCATCTGTCTGCCTGATCCCCTGGAAGTCTTCCAAGCTCTAGGAATTACATCCTCTAAATGGAAGGTTCCAGGGTCCCGGGATGACTGTATGGAGCCCAACCCCACTACTGACCTACGTTGGAATATGCTGTGAGTGAAAAACAAAACTTTATTGTGTTAAGCCACTGAGATTTGGTGAATTGTGTTACTGAAGCTCACCTACCCTAATTCAGTAAATACCAGTAGATAGCAACAGTTCCATTTACAAGGGAAGAAATCAAGGCTCAGAGGGAAGTGTTATCTGCCCAAGACTACGTAGAAAGTATGCCATGAGGACAAGATTCGAACTGAGGTAGGTCAGCCTTTAAAGCCAGTGATTTTCCATGCTGCCTACCACAATTGGTGGCCAGGTTCCTGGTCCAGTCACAAAAATCTACTTTCCCAACAAAATACCCCGTGCATTTTTCAACTACCCTTAGCCATTACCCAGAGCAGTTTCTGTGGGACCACTGAAGCCCCAAAACTGACTCTGAGAAGACACCCCGTCACCACCACCTCACGCCCAACAGTTTGGGACCACACTCCAGGCTCGAGTCAGAACACGCATCTGTAGATGTGGGAGCTGCTCTCTCCGTGGCTTCTAGGGCTCTGAGTCAGGACAGGAGGGCCGCTTTGCCCCTGGGAACGAGGGGCCCACACTCAAGCTGTGCATCCCCCGTAGACCTTGTTCGGTGAATTGTTGGCAGTCTGGGAGTTTGCCTGTGACCTAGGACAGGCAGGGCAGTTCTGGTTCCCTGTATTCTTCTGTATTGATCCTGAAACCATGCATCCTTTCTTCTGAGCCTGAAACCCAAGTGCGTGGTTAACCAGTTGAGGCACACTTATGGTGACGAGGGGACGTTTAAATGTGTGAGAGACCTGGAACCCTGAGAACCCTGATGCTGCAGGCAGAAGGAACCCCATGCTTCTTCTCTGGACGGGACTCGGTGTGGGATGTGTGCCCCCTGAATGTACCAGTTCACGCGAGGGTGAGAGGCGTGCCTACCCTCCAAGCTGGTTAGGGAGACCAGGCTGAAACACAGGAGACAAAACTCTAGACACTCTCCACTCCCAGGGCGAGGGGAAGTCTCTCCAGCCAGGTGGTGTTCATTTGCATGTGCTCACATGTGGGACACTGACCTCACTGTCTCTCTCAGCCCCCTTCAGGCTGCAGGTAAGTGCAGCTGCACACAAATCAGCCGCGTGGAAGCTACTGAACATCTGGCAGAGAAGACGAAGATTTGCTTCCCATGCGCCATTGAAACTGCTTTTATCTCCCTCGTTCTCTCTTTACCCCAAAGCCCCTCTCTTCCTTGTCCCTACTTGTGCCCTCTCCTCTTTGCCCAGATACTTTCTCACTTCTTAACCCAACCTGCTCCCAAACCCCTCACCACTTTCTTATTGTTGCAAAGAACATGACGCTGTCCCAGACCCCGTCTTCAAACGTCTCCATTTCAGGAGGTCCCCTTCCACCCACCACACACATCCAGGTCCTTAGAATACAGTGTCCCCTGGTCACCAGAGTGCGTTCCAGAGGGACGATGTGTACATTACAAACACCCACTCCAAAGCACTTCTCACATTCTGCTCTGGCCGTTCACCCCAGAACCTTAGCCCGGGCTTTGCCTGCAAGCCCGTCTTCTGTCCGTGGTGCTGACCTGGGAGGCTAAGGTTGGTCATCCTTTTTCTCCTCACCATTCAGCGGGGGAATTGATCACCTCACTCTGCTCTGAGCCTCATCCACTCGCCAACAAAATGGAATTATTAACAGTCCTTATCTCGTGCAAAGCATGCAGCATCACAGCTGCACCAAGAGTTCTATAAACGGTAGTATTCGATAGAATCGTGCCACTGCCCACCTCTCCTGTTCATTCACCACCACTTCCCAGACATATTCTTCCTGCAAAATCCATCGCGAAATGGTGTTTGGATAAGTGATGCCACCCTCCTCTTTCTTCCCTCACTTTGCTTCAGAGTGAACATTTCCAAGGATTCTTGCTCAGACCGTGAAAGAGAAAGAGGAGTTAACAAAACAACCAGCTGGTTTCACTGGTGGAAATACGAGCACAGCTAACTCCAGAATTTTTCAGCATTGATTTTATCCCGTCATTAATTGATCTCTTGGCTCCTCATTCGGGAACAACAACCAATCAAATGCACCTTTTTTATTTTTTATTTGGAAGTATATGTTCCCAAGAATCTCTGTGCTTGCCTCTCTTCACAGCACATCTCATGCTTGGCTGGAAGTGTCTGTTTATAAAGACTAAATTGCTCACCTTTGTATCCTCAACTTGCATAATGCCAGCCACATTTCCAGGTTCAGACAAAGAAATAAATTAATAAACAAATAATCAAAAGGACAGGTGGAATGTGGGGAGCTTAGGTTTGTAGCCCCAATCTTCCACCCCTCCCTGTATCCACATGTTCTTTTCCAATTCTTCATAGTTCTTACCACGGAAGGAGTGGTATCTTAACTCTGGGTTTACATGTGTGAGGTTTTGGGGGCACACAATGAAGCAGAAGAGATAGTGAGCCAGTTCTAAGCCTAAGCTTTGAGAGGCCCTGCACCTCCGATCTTCTTATTTAACAAACATGCCCTGGGTAGCCCATGGTACCAGGAGAACCTGAGACAGAGTCCCCACCGGTCTAACGAGCAGAAGGAAAGCCATACAGCCAGGCCCATTCTAGAGAAGCTACATCTCAGCTCCCCTGGGGATTGTTGGGTTTTGTTTTTTAAATCCTCAGCCTAGGATATTTTTCCATTGGTTTTTAGAGAGCGTGGGAGGGAGGGAGGGAGGGAGGGAGGGAGAGAGAGAAACATCAATATGAGAGAGACAGATCAATTGGTTGCCTCCCACACAACCCCAGTTGGGGCCAGGGATCAAAACTAGAACCTAGGTACATGCCCTTGACCTGGAATTGAACCCACGACCCTCCAGGGCACAGGCCAATGCTCTAACTGCTGAACCAAACTAGCCAAGACATGGTTATTGTTTTAAGTCACTAAGTCTGAGAGTTGACATGTTACACAGCATTATTTGAACGCTAACCAATACATTGAGGAAAATGCACAGCGGAAATTTTAGTCATCTTCATGGTTTATGGAGTTCAGCATCGCACTTTCTCTGAGTCTTAAATCCTCATCTATAAAGCTTGGAAAACAATTTCTGGCCAACCTATCTCACAAAGGTCAAGGTTAGTTTCAACTGATATAAGGGTGGGAGAGCATAGCGGGGAATCACCCAGCACAGAGGTAGAGGAGAATTGTTATTAGGGGCTGTTATCCATAAGTCTCTCCAGCACCCTGCATGCCCACGGTCTCTAGCCCTATGCACTCAGTGGACATGGGACACCAGATGGCTAAGAATGAGTATTTGGGTCCACAAAAGTACTGCTAACATCGCTCTTCCAAGAGGAAACTTGGAACTGTCTCTTTCATGCTTGACCAGGAAATTCAACGGAATCTCTCAATTTTGGGAATAGGAAGCTCTGATTCTAACTTATCCAATGCTCAATGCACTTCACCCCACACCCATCCAGAGTCTTCCAGCCACTGCTAAACCCTCAGTCAGAAGGAACTCAGTGGCAACGCAGCCTGTTTCAACTTTGGACAGCTCTGATTGTAAGAAAGCGGTTCCCTGTCTTCCCTAACCCCAGACTGGGACAGTTTCTCTAGCTACAACCTCCTTGTGGAACTCTATCCTTTTCTTTCGGAGCTTCCACTGAAGATTATACTTCACAAGTTGTTTGTGTAATAATGTGTTCAATGTCTGTCTCCCACGATGCACTTTCAACTCTTCAGTACCTAGCATGAGAACCGTAAATGAATAGGCATTCAATAAATATTTATTGACTAAATAAATGGACAAGTTGTTTTTCATATTATTTAACAATCTCATGATATTTACTTAAGGAAGATTAACTCACTTTACAACGAATGAATAAATGAGTGAGTAAATGAACAGAGGATGGTGTGTCTTCTTCAACTTCCTCCGTGCCAAATGGCATTAATTCTATCACTTGAGGGCCCCACACAGCAAAGCTCCTTTCTGTATCAATCCCTCACAATCACGGCAGCAGAGAGCGAGTTCCTGAGAGACTTCCGGTTAGGAGATAAAGGGTTGAGAGTGAAGAACTTATCATTCATAGAGCAAATATTTATTGAGCATATATTATATGTCAAACGCATGTATGGGTAGTGGGGATACAACAGTAAGAGTCACAGACTCTTTCCTCATATTGTTTATTCTCTAGTGGGAGGAGATGAGAAACAGACAGAAAGTAAAATACATAGTGTGTCAGGTGGTGATAAATGCAATGGAGAAAAACAGAGCAGAGAAGGAGAATATAGAAGACCGCTGTTTTAAATGAGATGGTCAAGCCCTGGCCGGTTTGGCTCAGCGGTTAGAGCGTCGGCCCGCAGACTTGAGAGACCCGGGTTCAATTCCCGCTAAGGGCACGTACCTCAGTTGCAGTTTGTCCCCGGCCCGCCGGAGGAGGGAGAACCTGGACAGAAGAAGGACGCTAGGGAAAAATGAAAGAAATCACAATAAAATTTGAACTTTAGTTCAGAACAATGTATTAAGACTGGTCCATTAACTGGGACGAGTGTTCCATACTAATGCAGGAGGTTAATAATAGGGAAAATTGGATGTGGGGTTACACAGAAACTCTCTGTGCTATTTCATAATTTGTATACAGCTGAAATGATCTGGGGGAACAGTGACCATTCAGGCCTGGGAAATGGAAGAAAGAGGCTCAGTGGTTTACCAGCCAGAAAGCACGGGGTGCTCCCCTCCGCCCTGCGGAGCCGCGCCCATCCCGGAGACTCGGCCATCCTTCCACAACCCATTCTAGGGCCACTCCTCTGTGTGTGCCCTGGGCAGCAAGCTGATTGCTCAAAATCATAATCATAAGGGGAGAAATGCTTGATACAAACAATATTTCTAAATGACTTTAATGTCCTCGGGGCTTCTGGGCGGGTAATCTGGGCCCCGCCTGTGTGCAGGCTGTGATTGCAGCACGACCCGCACTGGCCAGTCCCGGGCCCCCCGGCCACTGCCCGCCCTAACCACATTAGCAGCGCTGGGGCCACTTATCAGACTAATGACAGGGGCCTGGGATTGGGCCTGAGCCTCCTGCAAGCAGCTGGGCCCTGCTCTCAGGAGACATCTGGCTCTTACTTCTCAGTCCCAGATCAAGGCTATAGCTATGGAACTGATCTGCCCGGCTGCTCCCCTCTCCTTCTCACCTCAACCACCCCACTGCATCCTCAGAGCCGCTTGGTGAGGGACAGAGAGGGGGCTCCTTGCTTCCTGTGGACAGACCGAACCTGGCTGGGGTGAGAGGCCGTGCTTCCAACCACCATCTGCCTCCCTCCCCCAGTTCAGCAGGTGCCCTCTCTTCTGCTCCTGCCATCCACTCTCCCAGTCTCCCTGGCCCAAGCCTGTCAGAAATAGAACTCACTGGCAGCAGGAGCAGGAGAGTGGAAGGGGCGGGGGGTCTTGTTTACCTAACACTGTGCTCGTTGCTACAAAGGTCAAGGCCCATCTGCCAGGCAGCAGGTGCCAGGAAACCAGCTGCCTTCATGGCACAGGCACCAAACATTAGTGAGGGGCAGGCGGGCAGACCAAGTAACTGCCCCTAGTGCCCCGGCCTGCCACACACACACATGCACACACACACGTGCAGGCACACACACACACACACGTGTACCCAGGATAGACTGGGCAGGCCGTAGGTAGCTCATTTGCTGCATGACTCGTGGTGAATGTTGAGTCCTGTGTTGGCTTCTTCCTGTCATGTGCCGTGCCCACAACCTACCATCCCTGTTCCCTGGGTAAGCTCAGGAAACCCATTTTAATATTAGACTAAATCCAACATAATTAAAAAACGTAATCAGCAATTGTTTGGGGGGAAATAAGTAACACCACAACTCATGTTAAATCGGAACAGTTTTGGAGTCCTTGGGCTTTGGGGGTCAACTTCAGGTACTTGAGAGTTGTCTCTCCAGGAATCCTTATGTCCCAGCTCCTGATTCTGTCCCCTTCTCTCTGCCATCCTGCTTCAGTCCTTGTGGAAAGTCTGCTGGGACAGGTGGCATTGAGCAAGAGTGAAGCCATGAATCCTGGAGCATCCCGAGGGCAGTGAGGGCAGGTGAGGACAGGTGAGGCAGGTGAGGACAAGTGAGGGCAGGTAAGGGAAGGTGAGGACAGGTGAGGGCAGGTGAGGACAGGTGAGGGCAGGTGAGGCAGGTGAGAACAAGTGAGGGCAGGTAAGGGAAGGTGAGGAAAGGTGAGGGCAGATGAGGGCAGGTGAGGGCAGATGAGGGCAGGTGAATGCAGGTGAGGGCAGGTGAATGCAGGTGAGGGCAGGTAAGGACAGGTGAGGGCAGGTGAGGACAAGTGAGGGCAGGTGAGGACAGGTGAGTGCAGGTGGGGGCAGGTGAGGGCAGGTTAGGCAGGTGAGGCAGGTGAGGGCAGGTGGGGGCAGGTGAGGGCAGGTGAGGGCAGGTGGGGGCAGGTGAGGGCAGGTGGGGGCAGGTGAGGGCAGGTGAGGGCAGTGAGGACAGGTGGGGGCACGTGAATGCAGGTGAGGGCAGGTGAGGGCAGGTTAGGCAGGTGAGGCAGGTGAGGGCAGGTGGGGGCAGGTGAATGCAGGTGAGGGCAGGTGAGGGCAGGTGAGGGCAGGTGAGGGAGGTGAGGGCAGATGGGGGCAGGTGAGGGCAGCGAGAGTCGTGTGGCATGGGCCTCTCCCAGCCTCAAAGCCCCATCAGAGAAGGGAGGGATACCCCAGCTTGGCTCTGGGGAACTCAGAAATGAGTTGCCAAAGCATGTCCCCTGCAGGCCCCCACTTCCCAGGATTTCACCTGTGGGCTCAGGGACACCAGGAAGCAGAGTGATGTCCCTGCAGTAACACCCCCTTCTTCAAGGTGTTTTCCTCACGCAGGTAGGCAGGGCTGAAAGCACATAGTCCAGAAAACCAGGTCCTGTGTTGACAGCAAGGGCAGGTGCCACCTGGCAGGACATGGAGGTGTGGCCCCTGCTCTGAAGGGAACAGGTGAAGGTGCCCAATGGCTCACAGGGTGCAAACACATGCAAGAGTGGTTTCTAGGAGCTGCTGACCCACCCAGGCCTGGAAACAGTGACAAGCTCCTGGGAGGAAAGCAGGGGCCTGGAGAAGGGTCGCACCAGCTGTGTGTCCCTGACAGGCCCCTTGCCCTCTCTGCACCTGTCTGTCTGCAAGCTTGTATGGGACCAACCAGAGGCTTATTAGAACACAGAGTCCTGGGCCTTGCCTTGAGGATTTCTGAAGCAGCAGGTTTGGGGGCCTGAGAATTTGCATTTCTCGCGAGTCCCCAGAGGGTGCCGATGCGGCTGGCCTGGAGATGACACTTGGAGAACTCTGAGAGTGGCGGCAGCAGCATCTCCAGGAACCTGCTGGAAATTCCAAACAAAATGCCCTATTTCCAACCTGACCGTAACGAGCCTAGGTGATGAAGAGGGGATGATGATGTTGACAGGAGCTGCAGAGGGTAAAGGAGGGGGGCTCGCGTGAGGAGGCGCTGGCTGGAGGCAGCACTGCACTGTGCGGATGGAGGGAGAGAGCAGGAGGCATCGAGCCCGAGCCCCGTGGCCCTGGCAGAGGCCCCTTCTTTCCTTCGCCTTCCCGCACTACCATGGGCAGGTTCAGGAGAGCTCCCCTAGCCCATTTTCCTCAGGGGGCAGATTTGCATTCATCACTGGCTCAGCCCCCCATAAGTCACCATGTTCAAGTGCATCGCCTCACCTATGTTACAAATGGAGAAGAATATGGGATTTGAATGGTTACCTGGAGACCCCAGGGCAAGGCTTAACTCACTGTTGATCCTGGATCCGCGCTCTGACTGGTGCTGTCCCCATGAGCGTGGGCAGGCTGGCAGGCTGAGCTCCTGTGCCCAGCCCCTTCTGGGCTTGCTGCCTGATTTCTAGCCAGGGCACCTCCGCAGACCCTGAGCTGCACAAATACTATGAGTCATTAAGGAGAGAGGAGGTGGCACCGCCCGCTGGGAGTCCCTGGCCGGCCAGGCAGGTCTGGTGCTGCGCTGGTCTCACATTCAAATGACTGTGATACTAGCCCAGCCCCCCACTCTCTCGGGGTCTTAATTTCTCTCTCTGCAGAATGGGAAGAGGAATCCTTGCTGGCTTCCCTCAAACGAGGTTGCAAACATCCCATAGACACTAGATTGCCCTTCATTTGGGGTTTTCCCCTCCAGCCACTGCTGACTTGTCTCTGTTTGGAGAAGAGCCTGTGAGTATGGGGGGACATCATTTGGAGCAGACCCTGAAATCTCACATCTAGCGTCTTCACTCTGGAAGGAAGCTTGGCCAGGTGACTGATCTGGACATAATATAGCAGAAGCATCAAAGGGCGAATAGGGGGCATTCGGAATGGGATTCCATTACTTACGCCATCACTCAGTCCCATTCTGGGAACTGCCAGAGAAACCTGTCGCACATGACTTCGAATAGCTCATGGGTGGCAAATCTTCCTCGTAGGAGGGGGATTTGCTTGTTGGAGACAGCCCAGAGTTACTCAGAGCCAAGAATGGTGACTCGAGTGAGAGATTGGGCTGGGAAATACCACTTTTCGTCTAAAACAAGCTGTAACTATAATTAAATCGATCTGGGGGCTGATCTGAATGGCTTCTAGTGTCTCCTCCAGCTCCAACATGCTGTGATCCTCTTGTATAGATAGAAAGTGGGTTCTGAAAGCAAAGGAAAACATTCTACAGGTGTTTTGAATAAAGTAACTTCAAAGGGCTCTGGATAAAATTACTCTTTCCGAGACAACTACTTTGAAGGGTAGTTCTCATATCGATACACACCTTGTTCCATGCCTTCAGAGACACTTTTATTTTCACATTTTAGCTCTGAAATCAGGATACAGATGACAATTGGTGTCGGGTCACAGTTTAAATGGCAGCATTTTTTCTTTCTAAGTGGTACATAAAACAATGGTGCATCTTTCTAACAATGGCATCTTAGATTCGAGAAATACAGAAAATCTCCACCTGCTTTGATTTTTTCCTTTCAGTACCAGTTACTTCAGATGTACACTTCTTATATGTTCACTCCTCAGATGAGTCTCATTCTCAACTTTGGCTGCACCCCCTCGACCATCTCAAACAGAATCTCTGGGGAGAGGATTTGGGCATCAGTAACTTTTCAAGCTCCCAGGCACAAAGCCTGTGACGCCTGAAGGGAACTACAGCTGTCTTGCAACCCCACAGGGATGCAGGCTTGTGGGGAAGCCACACTTAGCTGTGGGTCAGAGAAAGGGGAAGGGTTTAGGAAAAAGAGCTGAGCTCCTGGCTTTAGCCATGCCTGAAGGCTTCCATCAGCTCTGGACTTCGCTGTTTTGTAAACAGTCTCGTGAACTGTTTAAGCAGGTTCCACCTGAGTTTTTTATTCTCGCAACACACGGAACGAGATACCAGCAGTGGTGTGTAACATGCAACTGACCGAGGAGGTAAAGGGGAGGAGAACGAGGGTCATCAGAAAGGAAGCTCAGGAGGCTGGTAATCCTTGTTCTGAAGTCGAAAAACAGTTGGCTAAATGACGGCCTTCTTCCATCATTAAGACTCATGAATTTCCCAAGGTTGCAGCACCCCAGAATTTGTTAGCAAAATTTTAACATATTATAGGATGTGGACCACTTTCTGAAACTCAGTGAGGCTCAAAGCAGGCCCACCTGAAAAGTCTAGAGAAGAAAATAGGGATTTGCAAAGAAGCTCTTTTTAGCTTGTGGTCTGCAATATACGTTCCCCAGGGTCTAGTGATTAACAATTAGCCTTGAGGAGTTGGAAAAGCCACATTCTCTACCTCAAACTCCATTCCCTGCGAGTGGACACAGGAAGTAAGAAACACAGCGCAAGACAGATTAGGACCCCGGAGAAGCCTAATCCCCCAGGTGTCTTTCAAGTACACCTGTTAAGTATTGTCTGCCTAAGAAGAGGATTTCTCACTCCCCTGGCTGAAATGCAGCTGGAAGCCAGAAGACACAGAGGCGCTTTCGGAGATGTCTGAGAGGTACAGCCTGAGACTTCCAGTTGCCCCAAAGTATAGCCCGCTGCGGACGGCAGGAAAAGCAGAGCATTACGGCCAGGGCTGGTTGCTTGGAGACAGTTTACAGACTCTGTTCTAGCCCCAAAGACTAATTCTCTAGCCTTGTTTAATAGCCTGTGTCCTGAAGCAAATAGACTCAGGGGCTACAGGACCTATAGGATTGAGTGTGGTTACCTCTACAAGAGACTGACTCTATTAGCTTCACCAAAATAAGGTTTACTTTTTTAAAATGTTTTTATTGATTTTTTTTATAGAGAGAGGGAGAGAGAGAGAGAGAAAAACATCCATGTCCGAGAGAAACATCAGTCGGCTGCCTCCTGCACGCCCCCTACTGGGGATCAAGCCCACAACCCCAGCATGTGCCCTGACCGGGAATCGAACTGGGACCTCTCAGTCCAAGGGACAACGCCCAATCCACTGAGCCACGGCGGCCGGGCAGGTTTTACTTTTTAAAGCTGTATCCCAGACATTAAGCAAAGATCTGAAAGCACCGCCGATGGTGTGCAGAATGTATAGCTCAAAATAAAGCGAAGGGATAAATAGTGCGATGAGTGCCCAGTTTGGGCCAGGATGAGAGATTTGAGGCTTAACCCCTCAGACCTGAGCTGCTTCTTTGTGTCTCAGTGGGATCCCCACTTTGCCAAGCAACAAACACTGCCACTGCGACTCCACAGGGCCTTCCCTGGAGGTCTGCACTGAGGACCAGAATACAGTCCCATTCCCTGGGAATTTCAATGTGCTGGGTGAGGGTAAAGATGGATATATTCAAAACTGTTCACTCTAGGTGACACACAAAGGAACTGGGGACACAATGTATCAAATGTATATGGAAATCCAAAGGACCCAGAATAGCCAGACCCGTCTTGAAAAAAAGAACAAAGTTGGGGAATTTACAGTTACCTCTGTCAAAGCTGACTGCATCGCTGATAATAAGGACAGTGCTACAGGTACGAAGATAGACATTAAATCTATAGCATGGGATTGAGGGTCCAGAAATACAGCTGTACACTTGTGGTCAATTGATTTTGGCAAAGGTGCCAAGACAATTCAGTGCAGGGGAAGAGTCTCTTCAACAAATGGTTCTGGGATGACCAGGTATCCAGGTGAAAAAGAATGAATCTGTACCTCTGACTCACACCGTAACACAAAAATGCACTCACAATCAACCACATACCTAAATGTAAGGACTAACTAAAACCACAAAACTCTTAGAAGAAATCATAGCAGTCTTTATGCCCTTGAGTAGGCAATGATTTCTTAGACATGACACCAAAAGCACAACTGATGAAAGAAAAAACTGATTAATTGGACTTCATCAAAATTAAAAACTTCTCTTCAAAAGACATCAATAAAATGAAAAGACAAGCCACCGATGGGGAAAAAATATGTAAATATATTCACAAATCCTGTATCTGACAAGAAACTTGTGTCTCTATGTGGTAGGCAGAATTATGACTGCCCCCGTCCAAAGATGTCCACGTCCTAATTCCTGGAACCTGTGTGTATATCACCTGACATGGCAAAAGAAACTTAGCAGATGCCTTTAAGATTAAGGACCTTGAGATGAGGAGATTATCCTGCATTATCCAGGTGACCTCAACCGAATGACATGATTCCTTTAAATCAGAGAACATTTCCAGATTTGGTCAGAAAAAGGTGTGACCGTGGAAGAAGGGTCTGATGGATGCTACACCGTTGGCCTGGAAGATGGGGGAAGGAGCCACAAGCCAGGGAATGTAGATGACCTCTAAAAGCTGGAAGACGAGGAAACAGATCCTTCCCTAGAGCACGCCAACATTTTTTATTTTACCTGAGTCAAATCGTTGACCTACAGAAGTATACATTTGTGTTGTTTTAAGCCACTAAGTGTGTAGTAGTTTGTTACAGTAGTAACGGTCATCGGTGCCCATTCGACACCAACAGCAATCCCCATTTTGGGTGCAGCAAAAAAAGAAACTTTATTCAGAGAACAGCAGAGCTGTGGAACATGTCAATAGTGTTCCAGCTCAATTATGCAACAGCAAGGCTGTAGGGCAGAACAGCTGTGAGACGACCCTGGGGCGAGGCGGCCCTCTTCCGGGGAAACACAGTCTCCAGTGGAAAAGGGAAGTTCACTCACCAAGGCAGAGGGGAGCTGGCTTAAGCAGAGAGAAGTGACAGCCCCTAGTCCATGATTGGGCTTTTCTCATGCAAATGAGGACTCCCAAATTCTCAGTGTTTGATCCAACAAGCACTGTCTTGATTGGTTAGAATGAAGATGCTCTGATTGGTTGGTAAAGATGCAGATAAGGCTAGAGCTGCACAGCTCTGATTGGATGGGGAAAGTCTCAGTCCTGTTGGTTGAAATAGGATTCCAGGAACTCCTTTGCAAGGGCTGGCTCAGAGGGCAGGGACACAGTGCAGGCTGCTCCCCGAAGCGCAGCTAGTGTGGGGTCCCCTGTGCAGAGATAGCTGCTGGGCTCTTGTTTTCTTAGTTGGAGCCCAGTTAGCCACCAGGAGCCCTTCTTGGTAGATACCATCTTTCTCAAAGTTTACACAATACAAAACTAACACACCCAAATACATAAGAACTATTCCAACTCGATAAGGCAACTAGTCCCATATAAAAAAAGGAAAAAAAAATTTGCATAGACATTTCACCAAAGAAGATGCATGAATAGTTAATGAGGATGGCAAAAGACGGTCCACATCATTAGCCATTAGGAAAATGCAGGTGAACACATATCCCTTTATACCCACTGCAATGGCCACAGTCAAAAAGACACACAGTAACAAGTGTTGGTGAGGGTGTGCAACACTGGAAAGCTCATACATCGCTTGTGGGAATGTAAAATATTGCAGCCACTTCAGAAAATACTTGGTGCTTTCTTGAATTGCTTAATATAGAATATATAATAAATATAGCATATAGAAATACATGACCCGGCCATTTCACTCCTAGGAATTCCATTCCTACCCTGAGAAATGAAAATGTATGTCCACGGAAAGATTTGTCTATGCATATTTACAGCAGCAGCATTTTAACAGCCAAAAAGTGGAAATAACCCAAATTTTATCAGCTGGTGAGTTGATGAACAAAATAAATGAGGAAAATAGGAACAGATGATAAGGTACAAAATACAAACACGTGCTACGGCATGGGCGAACGTTAAAAATACGCTGAGTCAAAGAAGCCAGTGGCACGGGACCACAGATTGTATGGTTCTGTTTCAATGACATGTCCAGAGGAGGCAAACCTGTAAGAACAGAGTGTGAATCAGTGGTGGCTTAGAGCTGGGAGGAGGGGGTGGGAGGGTTATGGCTAATCAGAGTATAGGGTTTCTTTTATGGGGCAATAAAAATGTTCTAAAATTTAATTGTGATGATAGCACAACTCTGTAAATATACTAAAAATCATTGAGTTGGACACTCAAAATGAGCGAATTTAATGGCATGTAACGTATACCTCGATAAAGCTGAGGAGGAGGACTGGAAGGGGCGGACCGCACGGTGCGGTGGTCAGGCCCGCCCAGGGAAGCCTTCCTCTGCGTCAGGAACCTGGGCTGTGAGAACTCACACCTGCAGAATCGCTAGAGTACCCACAATTTCCAACCAGAAAATAGGGCACACGCAAACACATTCAGAGGGCGAGGAGACAATCGCACAGAACCAGGCCGACCCGAGGATGCCCAGCCTCCGGGTACAGCCACGTTAACCTGCGTCCGCGTCTGCCCTTGGGAGAGCAGGAGGAGCACCCAGGGCTTGCGGCTTGCTTCCCCGGGTTCGCGCGGGGCTCACTCCAGGGCCACGCGTGGGGCTGCAGTCTCTGCAGAATGAATGCGCCCTCCAGACAGGCAGCAGCCGCTGGAAAGCAAGGCTGGGCGGCCTGCCTTCCGAATACACGCAGCTCCTCCTCATCCATCTACCTCCACACCTGAGAGAGGCAGGTGCGGCGACCAGCACCTTGATAGATACGTGTCTGCAATCTGGTTATGAGGTTATCGAGCAAGAAAGACGCCCCGAGGGAATGGAGATGCTTTTTTCATCGAGGAAACTGTGAGTAAATAGCTAGGATTTATCTTGAGGGAGATAATAGAAGCACTTTTTTTAAATGTGGAAAAAACAATATTTTTCCCCAGAGCATTTCAAGCCTCTCCAGGTTAGATCATGTTTCTCATGAATGGGGCTCCTGGCCAGATTCATCTCGGCTCCCAGGACAGGACAGGGAGCGGGCCTGCCGCTCAGTGGTTGCACTGTGCGCCAAGTTGGGGAGAGGGAAGACAGACAGCAGCCGGGCCTCCATTTTGCCAGCCTCAAAGTTTCTCCAAGGGCGGCCCAAGGGGAGCCCAAGGGCCTGCACTGTCCGTGACCTCAGGGGCACCAGCAATTTGGGAAGGAAGGCATGGCTTCTAAGACGGTGTCTGCTGGGATCTCTCTGTCACTCCTGTCTTGGTGAGGGACACAGGCCTCGCTCCCTGCATAAATGGAAATACTCAACGTTGTCCTACCCTGCCAACCGAGTATTCACTTACTGAGTATTTACCTTACGACCCCTTCGCTAGCTGACACAGTCGATGCGAGATGAATGCGAAGGCCTTTGTCAAGTGAGAAGCACTGGATGGGGTGATGGGGGAGGTGGCCCAGGCAAGCACTTCAGTTATTTTGTCAAATTCTTTTAAAAAACTCATGAAGGCCTGGCTGCTGTGGCTCAGTGGTTGAGCATCAACCCATGCACCAAGAGGTCACCAGTTCGATTCCCGGTCAGGGCACATGCCCGGGTGGCCGGCTCAATCCCCAGTGGGGGACGTGCAGGAGGCAGCTGATCGATGTTTCTATCTCTCTCTCCCTCTCCCTTCCTCTTTCTCTAAAAATCAATAAAAACATTTTAAAAAAATTTTAAAAACTGCCTTGGCCAGTTTGGCTCAGCGGTTAGAGCCTCAGCCCTCAGACCAATGAGTCGTGGGTTCGGTTCCGGTCAAGGGCACGGACTTCAGTTGAGGTTCATCCCCGGCCGGGGTCATGCGGGAGGCAGCCAGTCAATGTGGCTCTCTCACATCAATGTTTCTCTCTCTCTCTCTCCTTCCCTCCCTCCCACTCTGCCCGAAAAAAATCAATGGAAAAATATCCTCAGGTCAGGATTTAAAAAATAAATGAAAACATTCATGAGGTAGCCATTTCTACTTACACATGGAGAAACTGAGGCTCATGCATTCCACGTGACATGTCTGACCCAGTCTATAAGTGGCTGCAGGATTTGAACTCCCGGTCCGTCTGACTCCTACTCCACAGCTGGTCCTGAAGACTGTGAGTGCCCGGGCCAGGGCGGTGGCCGGCATGAGCTGGAGCCTCAGCGAAACCACTGTGCCCTGGAAGAGTGCCTCATGGCTCCATCACAGCCGTCCTGGTCCCTCTGACTTCCGGTTTAGAAATCCTTCGACCTCTTCTCCTCTTTCAGTGACCGAGTCCGAACTCGGTGCTCTCAGCTGGCCCCTGCCCCTGGGGAGGAGCGGGAGGAGGGAGCTCCTGTCCCTGGCTTAGCCATCGTCGTCTTTCAGGGATGGCATATTCTTGTCCTGGCTCAGCACTTAACCTCTCTGAGCCTTGATCTCCAAATAGAAAAATCAGAACAGTTTGATGATTTTCGAACTTATTTCATCACAACTCACAGTAGGAAATACACGTTCTCTTACAATCCCGTTCCCATGTAAATATCTTTTTCCAAAAAACAAAGCTTATCTATACTCTGTGTGAGGTACTCTCCTATTTCTCTATTTTATCCTATTCTTTTTCCTTAATGCTGGTGGTCACAGCCCATTAACCCATGTGATTTCACTCCCCTAATGGGTCATGACCCACAATTTGGAAGATTCCCTTTTAGATGCTCCGTAATGACCACCCCAGCTGTGACGATCTTGATGGCTCTTTACCCAGCCTGCTCCTCCTTCCCTCCTTCGGGGAGTCCTCCTGAGCTGACGAGCCCCCGCTGCACCTGCCGCTCCTCTGGCCTTCTTCCCGTCCCCGGGAATGTCCCATGTGTGTGCACATCACCGTCATGTATCCCCCAAGGTGAAACGACTCACTCGAGTTCACATCATTAGTAGCTGGACCAAGGACTTTTTTATATATTTTTTTTCTTTATTGATTTTTAGAGAGAGGAAGGGAGAGGGAGAGAGAGATAGAAACATGGATGAGAGAGAACATCGATTGGCTGCCTCCTGCATGCCCCCCACTGGGGATCGGGCCCACAACCTGGGCATGTGCCCTGACCGGGAATGGAACCGGCAACCTCTTGGTGCATGGGTCCACGCTCAAACACTGAGCCACACCGGCCGGTGGACCAAGGACTCTGACTACACGGGCAGGGCTCTCCATGCCCCCGTCCACCTCCTGAGACAGGCACCCGGTGGTCAGGCAGCACCCGGGTCTCCCAGGAAGAAATCCTCCACCCCACCTGCTTGCGGGCCATTCGCCTCCCCGAAAGAGCAGAGCTGTCCTTGCCTGTGTCCAGCGCCCCTCACCGCCGTGCTGCCCGTCAGCACATGCTCCCATGCCTGTCTCTGACATCTGTCTGGGTACACTGGAGTCATGTATGTTTGGGGATAAGGGACAGGTAAGTCAGTGCATTTCGCTTTGTCTTGTCTGTGGACATATTTCTAAATTCCTAGTCTCACAGAAGCAGGCATTCTACCACGCACAGGCTTTGCTTGTTCTAACCAAATGTGTGTCGTTAAAGCTCTGCCTCTCTCCCAATGCCACAGCGAACCTTTATCTCCTCCTGTCAGACACCCCAGGATCTGTGACGTGGTAGCCAGGAGTCTCATTGGTCCAGGAGCTAATGACACTGAGAGGGGCAGCGGGCCTGTGGCCTCCCGGCTGTGAATACACAGGGACAGCCCATGAATCATGCCACTGAAAATGTACAGGGCAGGCCGAGGCTCTCACCCCAGAGGGACATCCATAAGCAAAGTTCTGGCTTATGATTTGCAATGACTGCTAATTACTGTATGTACATCAGGCAGAGAGGGCAGATGGAGAAAGATAGCTAGGTGACAGGTGACAGATGTGGAATAATAGATAGTAGCCGGTAGACGGTAGGTACCTTTGGATAGTAGAGAATAAAAAGTAGCTGATAGATCGCAGCACGTGGCAGATAATAGATAGGCACTGATAGGAGATCACAGATAACAAATGGAAGATACTGGATAATGGCCGAAGATAACAGAAGCTCGCAGTAAATAATAGTAGGTAGGTGCTGGGAGTAGCTAATAGTGGATAATAGGAGCGAGGTGATAATAGCCGCTGATGGCGCTAATAGCTGGTAAGTGGTAATAGCTGCTCACAGCAGGTAATTGGCTGGTTGTGGGTCACACCTGGTAGCTCACAGGCAGTGGCCCGAAAGACCACTAAAGACTAAACCTCTCGCCCTGGCCAGTTTGGCTCAGCGGTAAAGCGTCAGCCCTCAGACCAATGAGTTCTGGGTTTGATTCCAGCCAAGGGCACACACCTCGGTTGCAGTTCGTCCCCAGCTCTGGTTGGGGTCATGCGGAAGGCAACCAGTCGATGTGTCCCTCTCACATTGATGTCTCTCTCCCTTTCTCTCCCTCTCTCTCTACATAAAGATAAATAGAAAAATATCCTCGAGTGAGGATTTAAAAAAAAAATTTTTTTTTTTAAAGGACTGAACATCTCTTAGTTCCATCTATGACCCTAAATGGCTCCAGGACTCACCTAGAGACCTTTGTGTAAGCCTGTTCTGAAGTCTCTACAACCCACGCAGGGGTCCGGGTGAGGTGGGACCCGCCAGCCAGTAGTCACCAACTCTGGTTTCGGGGTAAGTTCCTTCATGAGCGGGCTGCAGCACGGTGGACCCACCGACAGCCCACGACTCCTCCTCCCTCAGGGAGGAGGTGGGTCACATTGCCGCCCTGTTCACCGCAGAGGGCAAACCGAAGATGAGAGGTGCACACCCTCTGACATTTCAGTGACGCAGAGGTCAGAAGACCCTCGGCCAAGCTGGTGCAGGCCCAGCCGCAGGGGTCGACCTCGGAGCCCAGCTTGCGGGCCACAGAATAACTGCGTTTTCCACCCTCACAAGCAGTAGGTTTCATGCCCAGGGACAGGGACAGCCTGTGGTGACAGGCAGCCAAGCTGCAGGTAGGCAGAGGCACGCTCCTGGGCTTCGTGGGGGAGGAAAAACGTCCCCCTCTCCTCAGAGTTCCACTGGCTGGTCTAGTCATTAAATACACACGAGACAGAGTAGCGGAAGAAAAGAACCAAATGTCATACATACACACATGTGGGACTCCTCCATACATGAGAGAGTCAGAGACCCCCATGAGGAGAGGTTCCGAGACAGAAAGTGAGCATGGGTATACACACGACACCCTGAGCTAGGGAGGCCAGAGGTGCCTTGGGGGCTTCAAAGGTCACAGCAAACGATAAGAGCAGACCTTCAGCAGAGAGAAGTTCGCCCGATAGACAGGTCAAAGGAGTGAGCTCTGGTCACCTCTCATAGGCAAGGCCTCTCATTCACACTCTTCAAGGTTGCTAAGAGAGGGCGGTGCAGAAGTATGTCTTGAGCCTGGGACCAAAGTTGCCTTAGCTCAAAGCAATGTGCATACCACAGAGGCACATTTTGGGGTGACTTGTTCTGGACCCCCACACCTTTCCCGAATGCCGACAATCAACATTCTCCTAACACCATCCAGTGGCCTCTGTTGTTTTGCTGATGGCTTCCTTGATTGTACATGGAGCAAAATTCAAACCCCTCATGAGGTCCTACAAGGTGCTTTCTGATCTGGTGCTTTCCCAACCTTCTGACCTCAGTCTACCCTTCTTCTCATCATTCACACTGCCTTGGTGGCTTCTGCCCATTCCTCAAATAAGCCAAGTTCCAAGGGGCCTTTGTACACGATGTTCCCTCTTCCTAGAACATTGTCCCCGTATCCAGACCCTTGAGCTGCATGCATGACTCGTGCCTTCTCAACGGCCTCCCCCTCCCCAAGAAGCCTACCTACCCTGAGTCACACTCCATCACATGGTCTTCTTTTATTTTCTTTGTAGCTCTTACTCTCCATTTCGAATGAACTGTCCGCCATCTTCACGAAGCTGTTCAGATGTAACGTTCATGAAGTCCAGGTCCTTCCTGTCTCTTCACTGACGTTTCCCAGCACCTAGAACAGTTCCTGGCACAGAGCGTCTCAGGCGGGATCTGTTGAGTGAATTACTGAAGAAAAGGCCATTGTCACTGGAGCAAGAAGGCAGCTTTGGGCCCAGACAGGCTGGGGTTCTGAGACTGCTCCACTCCAAACTGGTTGCAAAGTATTGGACACGTTACTTAACTCTCCTGTTACCATTAGTCTATTCCACTACAGACTTCACGAGCATACTGAACACGATCTGAGCCCTGTGCTCCCCAAAGTTAAGAAAGCGCCCACCCTCTAGTTTCCTAGACATGACTAGCCTCAAAGGACCACCCTGCTTTCATATTCTAAGACCTACTTCCACCCTGCCTCAGTAGGTCAGATAGATTCGCCTCTATCCCTTCTCATGACTCCCAGAAGACTGTTTACCTGTCTCTTTGACACCCCAGACGCCCTCCCTTTCCTTTGAGACACTCCTCACTAATGAGCTTTCTTCCTGTTGCAAATAGCTTTCATAGAAGCATCTCCTTAATTGCTCGGTGCCTTCACAATATTTTCCCCCTTGTGGAGTGAACATGAGGTTTGAACGGAATAACGTGAGAAAGGTGCATTCCACAGCAGCTCTAAGGTAATTGTCTTATTGATCTGAGAGAGAGAGAGAGGAAGGAGAGAGAGAGAAAGAGAGACATCGATGTGTTGTTCCACTTATTTATGCCTTCATTGGTTGATTTTTTTTTTATGCTCTGACCGGGGATCAAATCTGCAACTTTGGTATATTGGGACCATGCTTTAACCAACTGAGCTACATGGCGGGGCCACCTCCAATGTCATGTATCACCAGTGAGACTTGAATAATCTCTAATGATCTTCTCGAGCAGTGGTTCTCAACCTGTGGGTCGCGACCCCTTTGGGGGTCAAACGACCCTTTCACAGGGGTCACCTAAGACATAACAGCAGCAAAATTACAGTTATGAAGTAGCAACGAAAATAATTTTATGCTTGGGGGTCACCACAACACGAGGAACTGTATTAAAGGGTCGCGGCATGAGGAAGGCTGAGAACCACTGCCTTAGAGTGAGGCAGAATATTGGTCCACTCACAGGTCAGAGAAAAATTCACCACAAAATAATCCCAGTTCCTCAGAACTCCAGCCTCCCCATCACTTCTGCTCTCATAAAAAAGAGGAAAAGAAAAATGCCTACCTTGTTTTTGTTATTTCCACATATGACCATTTATATACCCAGGAATATATAAATGTCCACATACATATTTTCATATATATGTACAATGATATGAATTAATATGAAAACATAATACATAGTACATATTAGGAACCATTTTGGGTGTCAACTATGTATTGTATGATTAATTATTATTATGTAATAACATCACACATGTATATACTATGTAATAGTGCCATTTACTAATAATACTATATACATGTATTATTTATCTTATAATACACGTGGTAATTACTGTGATTCCCACTTTTGGTGTGAAGAAACAGTCTCAGAGAAGGCAGAGGAGTCATCCAAGGTCCCACCGCTAATTAGTAACGAAGCTGAATTACGAACCCAGGTCTAGCTGACCCCAAAGCTCAGAAACTCTTCCTCCTCTACACTGTCGTCTTGCTAAACGTGACTCATTTAACATGTATCTTAACTGCCTGCTCTGGACTTCTCACAAAGGCAACATGAAGGATGTTTCTGCAAACGTTGCCCTCAGAAAGCTCCTGGTCCTCTTCCCAGGCCCGACGTGGGTGCTGGGGAGCAGGAAACCACCCCAGACAGACGCGGCAAGTGACATCTCCAGGGACAGCTGACGGGAAAGCAAGGTCCGTGGGCACCAAGGAGGCTGGAAGTGCACTGCTTCGTGTGTGTGCTAAGTAAACAGCCTGGATGAATAAATGACTTAATTAATGTTTAAGGAGAGGGGTGGAATTTAATTCGGTCTTTAATTATGACTCGCCCAACGTATCTGGTCCTTTCATTGCCATAGTGATGGGGGACGAGGAGAGGCATTCTGACCTCAGCAGACGTCTCCCCTGTGCATTTTCCACCTGCCACCCCTCCCAGGAGGCTGGATTTGCCTTCCTGGGGAAAAGACCTTGCTAAGCACCCTGGTCCTTTTGCATGTGGCACTGTTACTTCCAGCTCCTCGCGTGACTGTCTCCTCAGAGCCTCCCCCAATCTGCTGAAGACTTTTAAGTTATGGAAATTAAGGAGCACGCATATTCCTCAATTCCCTGCGTGGCATGACGGCCATTAACCAATTAATGGCTGGGCAGGTGCCAGCCAGTAGGGTAATGATTAGATAGTAATTGCCGTATCATTACAAGGTAAATATAGGGTCGGACTGTCATCCACCCCGAATAGGGCAACTGGGAATTCATTTTATTCCTATTAAGTATAATTATTCCTCAGTCTCTGGGAACCTGTGATTTCCAATATAATTATATAGTGTTCGCCAACTCTATCCACGAGGGATGGGGTTCAAAGGCAGGCGATGGGGTGCAGCCTGAGGAGGTGTGGGCCGGGGCTTGAAACTCGCGGCAGCGCCAGCCTTTGTAAGACAGCTCCGTTGGGTGTATCTGAAGGCAAAGCAGTCAGGTAAGGGGAAGGAAGCGGGAAGGAAGTTTCACTGCGATCTGATAGAATCCTCCTCTCTGAATGTCTAGAAGCAAGTTCTACAGGTCTTCATTGCCCCAGACCTCCTGTAGATGCCCATTCACTCGTTCATTCTAGCGAGAGCCGGTAAGTGAAGATCACGTAGCAGGTGTTACACAGAGCCCTGGAGGGCGGAGGGGAAGGAGAGCAGGGAGCCTGTTTAGGAGACCAAGTAATGGTGGGGAGCATGCTGTCTTTACTCCTCATTTTACAGGTAGGGAAACTGAGGTTCCCTGGCTGGCTACATTTGCTCAGCTCTCTCCAAGAAAGCGAATGAACAATCCAAAAAGCCAAAGATCACCGACATGCCAAAAGGTGCAAACCGAGAACTTTTCATGCTTGACAGGGGCCGTGCAGGTGTGACAATCGGGACATAAAGTTGATGAAGAGCCGTAAGTGCTGCTGGGTGAGATGGTGGAGAGCAATCTCCCGGCCACGGGAGCAGTGAAGCTCTGCCCCAGTGCACTCTGGGAGGTCCAAAGACACCACTTTTCATGCTAATGTAATAATGCCATATATCACCTTTAAAGAGAACTTGCCTGCAATAAACATTTACACCAAAACTATTTCCTATAAATCAAGCAACAAATCCCTGGCCTAGCCGAGACACGCTTGTGTCTCGGAGTCTTGCTATTAAATCAAGTATTGTAATTTGCTTCAGAAATGTTTTGCCAAAAGGTTAAAATATACATACTCGTAGCTCATCAATCTCCTGTGTTGGTGGGAAAGCCCTTCGGGTTTCTTCTTTCTTACTCAGGCCTTCTTTCCATTTTGCAACTGGTTACCCTGTCGACTTGCAGACGCTGGACTGGGAGGGTGGCGGCTGGTTGAGGGAGAAGAGGAGGCAGGAGGATGAACTGGACCCGAGGGTTTTGATTACCTGCTGTGATGTAAAAAATCATGTTGTTAAAGAATTGTAACAACAGTATTAATAGCCCTGGCCAGTTTGGCTCAGCGGTTGGAGCATCGGCCCTCGGACCAAAGAGTCGCGGGTTCGATTCCAGTCAAGGGTATGTACTTCTGTTGCGGTTCGGTCCCCGGCCCTGGTCAGGGTCGTGCAGGAGGCAACCAATCGATGTGTTCCTGTCTCTCTCTCTCTCCCCTCTCTCTAGCTGAAGATAAATGGAAAAATATCCTCAGGTGAGGATTTAAAAATAAAAAAAATAAAGAATTGTAACCACAACAAAATTACTAAAACAGTATTTTAGCTACATGAATAAACCCATTACAAAGTAGGCCCAGAAGATGCACGAGGGATAAAGAAGAGAAAAAGATGGACAGGCCTCGCCCTGGCCAGTTTGGCTCAGCGGTTAGAGCATCGGCCCGCGGACCAGGGAGTCCCGGGTTCGGTTCCCGCTAAGGGCAGGTACCTCGGTTGCAGTTTGTCCCCGGCCCTGGTTGGGGTCGTGTGGGTGGCAACCACTAAATGTGTCTCTCTCACATCGATGTTTCTCTCCCTCTCTTCCCCCCTCTCTCCCTCCCGCTCTAACTGAAGATAAACGCAAAAATGTCCTTGGGTGAGGATAAAAAAAAAAAGAAAGATGGACAGGCCTCTGCCTTTATGAAACGTACGCTGAGCAAGTTACAAGAACCTCCTCATTGCATTGATGAGGCAAGACTGTTCCCATTGCACTGTCCCCATTGCATTGATGAGGCAGGACTGTCCCCATTGCATTGATGAGGCAGGACTGTTCCCATTGTATTGATGAGGTAGGACTGTCCCCATTGCATTGGTGAGGCAGGACTGTCCCCACTGTATTGATGAGGCAGGACTGTTCCCATTGTATTGATGAGGTAGGACTGTCCCCATTGCATTGATGAGGCAGGACTGTTCCCATTGTATTGATGAGGCAGGACTGTCCCCATTGCATTGGTGAGGCAGGACTGTCCCCACTGTATTGATGAGGCAGGACTGTCCCCATTGCATTGATGAGGCAGGACTGTCCCCATTGCATTGATGAGGCAGGACTGTCCCCATTGCATTGATGAGGCAGGACTGTCCCCATTGCATTGATGAGGCAGGACTGTCCCCATTGCATTGATGAGGTAGGACTGTCCCCATTGTATTGATGAAGCAGGACTGTCCCCATTGTATTGATGAGGTAGGACTGTCCCCATTGCACTGATGAGGTAGGACTGTCCCCATTGTATTGATGAGGTAGGACTGTCCCCATTGCATTGATGAGGCAGGACTGTCCCCATTGCATTGATGAGGTAGGACTGTCCCCATTGTATTGATGAAGCAGGACTGTCCCCATTGTATTGATGAGGTAGGACTGTCCCCATTGCACTGATGAGGTAGGACTGTCCCCATTGTATTGATGAGGTAGGACTGTCCCCATTGTATTGATGAGGTAGGACTGTCCCCATTGCATTGATGAGGCAGGACTGTCCCCACTGTATTGATGAGGCAGGACTGTCCCCATTGCATTGATGAGGCAGGACTGTCCCCATTGTATTGATGAGGGCGTGTGCAAGAGCTCTCAGCTTGGCGCAGTGAGAAGGGGCAGCACAGGGCTTCCCGCCCACACCCGTCTGCTCCCAGCCAGCGCCCTTGGACCAGCCTGCTGCTCTCCAGGTACAAGGAAGTAGATGCAGCTGTCAGAACACTAAACCTCCCTGCACCTCAACTCCCGGTGGCCCCACACGTGTGACAGGATGCCTCCTGTCTCCCCAGCCTGCCAGTCACCACTCTTCAATTGTGTGTTTATTATCTCTGCAGCACACAGCTACCGTAGCAGCAGAACGTACACTACACGATACAGTACTCCTATTATTTTCAACTACTAATGGAATTACTATTTTTGTTTATTTTAAAGCCATAGCACATAAAATAGCCTCCTACCAATATTCTCGCAGTTTCTGTCTTTAAATTTTCCGGAGAGTTCTGTAACTAAAATGACAGAATGCCTGTAAATGTAAAGATGGCCTTCTCAGGACAGGGGGCTTGCTTTCTGCCAGGGCGGGCCCACGGATGGCAGGTGGAAGGGAACGTGGACGGTAGAGGTGGATGAGCACTGTAACCAGGGAGGTCCAGAGGGGTCTAGGACGTAGGAACCCAACCCTAGATGTCTGATCGTCCAGCGCAGCGAGTAAAGGGCCATTGTCTCTCCTTTGCTGGGAGCACCTAAGAAGTGATTGTTAAAGACAATGGAAGCTGAAGAATCCGGTGGGCGGGAGCTCTCACTGCTCCCCTTACCTGCTCCTGGGGGAAGTGGGTGTGAACAGGGTGGGCCACGCCCCTTGTCCCTGTATGCCACCTCCTCGCTTCCAGTCCAAAGCTCAGGGGCAATTTGGAGGGCAAATCAGATCAAAATGGAAACATGCCCAGCCGGTGTGGCTCAGTGGTTGAGCGTTGACCCATGCACCAAGAGGTCGCCAATTCGATTCCCGGTCAGGGCACATGCCCAGGTTGTGGGCCCGATCCCCAGTGGGGGGCATGCAGGAGGCAGCCAATCGATGTTCTCTCTCATCGATGTTTCTATCTCTCTCTCCCTCTCTCTTCCTCTCTTTCTAAAAAACCAATAAAGAAAAAAAAATTTTTTTTTTTAAAAAGAGTGCTTTGAAAGGAAATTAATCCAGGAGCCTGAAAGCACAAAGTTCAAGGCACACGGAATAAGTCCGCCAGCCTGATTGGTGTGGCCATCTGAGTCACACCAAATTAAGAGACCAGGTCGGGATTACAGAACTTGTCAACCAGTACATGTTGTACACCCAGGACTTCCTTACACACGATTGCTGGGCCCGGCTAGGGCTGCGTGGATGCCTTCCAGGAGATGAGACAGAGCACTGAATGTGAGGAGGCAGAACTTGCCCCGTGGGGATCCTTGGCTTGTTTCAACACCCAAACTGGCACAGAACTGGGTGCAAAGGAAGCATCTGCCTTCCAACCTCCCAGTCTTCTCCAGCACGTACCCTCTGCAGACACCCACCATGTCCCGGGGGTGCACCTGTCACCCTCCCAACTTCCCAGGGCATGTCCCTATCATCTTAGCTCTCACCCCCATCCTGGTCCTGAAATGATCCAAATGCACTCTCATTTCACCCACAGCACCCACGCCTGACCGTGCATTCCCAGCACGGGGCCTCAGATGACAGGGAAGAGGCCAGGACTGCAGCCTGCCCTGAGCGCTCAGCACCCAGCTTCGCTGGGCCGGACCCACAGCACACGTGCACCTCCTCTGAACCCAGCATCGGAGGGTATCCAGTTTGAGCCAGCTGAGACTGACACTGAAGGACTGAGCAAGCCGGGCTGGGAACCATCGCGTCGGCTGCTTCAAAGGGAAGAATTCAGTGCGTGCTCTGCCGCAGGCTTCCAAAGAAAAGCAGGCAACCCTGAGGCAACCCGGGACCACAGGGGTGCATGTCTGAGTACCTACTGAGGTACACGTGTACCTGCTACCGAATTGATTCTTGCAAGTGATAGCCAACTCTGCAGATCCATGGGGAAAATAATCTGCGGCCAATTTCTAACAGCTCCTCCCCTTCTCCGCCATTCAGCACATTTCTAGGGCTCTCTTCAGATGGTTTGAGTCCCCACCAGGACTGCCCACCCACCTTCTCTGCCTCTTCAAATCGTATCCATTCTTTAAATCCTACCCCAGTTCCCCACCCCCAGGAGGAACAGCCCCCTCTGACCTTGAGAACTCCCGTTTCCTGTCCCCACTCAGGCCTTTTGTCGTGGGCTCCCCTCCTCAAGGCGGGGTCACTTTGCATGGATTATTATCACAAGGAATATAGGCTCCTTGAGTTGACAAAAAGATCCTGTCATATACTGCTCTGGCGTCCCCACGGCCCCCAGTAAGTAAATGGTCAATAAACCTTCTTTATTAATCAGTGTCAACAAGAACAGTGATCTCTCGCAGGTTCTTACAGGGGAGGAAATGAGGTCTTTCCTGCTCTGTGAGGTCTTCGCTGCTGTGAGGTCAGCAACTTATTTAGCTTCCCTAAGCCTCCAGCCTCCTGGGCACAGTGGAGAGGCTGAGCCCTTCTTTATGGAGCTTGGGATCCAATGAAATCCTGTGTGCTCAGGGTTTAGCACCGTAATGGACAAGATGCTCAAACAGTGCTGGCCTGCTGCCCCCCCCCACCATGTTTGTTCAGTGCTTTTAACTTCAGAGAATGCCTTTCTATACATCACCGTACATGAGCCTGGTAACAACCCCACGAGGTCTATCCTATTAGGATGCCTGATTGCCAGGTGAAGAAACTGAGGTCTGGGAGTTTATGTAACTCTCTAACCCAAGGGGGCACAGGTAAATTCTAGAAACAGCCTTCTAATGGGGTCTATCTGACTTCAAAGTCCAGGCTGCCTGGCCGGGACCCCATGGGGAGGTGCCTAGAGGTGGTGCCTGTTAGGGTGTGGTCTCAGGTTAGAGCAGTGAATGAATGGATATGGAGAGGCAGCCAGAGGTCCAGGGCTGGTGCTCCAAACAGGTGGGGGCAAATCTCTCACACTGACCTGCCATCCCACGGCAGCAAGGGTACAGGGCCAGCAGGACCCGGGTGTGACCAGTACCCTGCATGGTTTTGCCTCATCAGGATGCTGAGGGATGCAGGCTGCAGGCAGTCGCCATGGCAATGGGGATGGAGAAGGCATCAGCAGTGAGCTCTTCCTGGCCCAGCCCTTCTGCTGGGGACAGAGACACTAGATTCCTCGGGTCTTCCTGAGCCGCAAAGTTCAACCCCCCAGCCCCCCAACTTAACCCTCCTTATAGCAACACCATCACAAGCCTATGGAAGGGGCAGAGTGAGTGAGAGAAATTAAAGAGCACCGCTGTCTCCGTGTCTCCCCCCCACTGCAAATCCACCTCCAGACAGTCACTGCGGGGCTTCACGGAGGTGGGGGAGGGAGGGGCATGCACGGAAGCTGTGTTGATGGACAGGAGCGTTTGTGAGCATTGTGCTACAGCCTTGCCGTCCACGCCCTCCTTTGCTCTGCGCAGCCCCAGGAAGGAAGGTATGAGAATTCCCATCTTACAGATCAACAGACCGAGACCCAGAGAGGGTAACGCAAACTAGTGCTTAACTCAGCCAGATGTTGAGGCCAGGCCCGTTGGATTCCAAATCTGCAGTTCTGAAGGGGTGACAGGCCCACGTGTCATGACTGCTGGGTGAGAGGAATCGGGGTTGGGGCAGGGTGGGTTCACGGGCGGGAGATGGGGCCAGGCTGGGGGAAGCGGTCAAGTCCAATGTCAGCCAAGAGCATCCTTGTCTGGCCTGTCCGGCCCTGACCGCTCCCTCTCACGCCCCTTCTCTCTAGCATATGCCCTGGCACCTGCTACACGAGGGCAGCTGGGTGGGATGGGGGTGGGAAGGGAAAGGCCTGTCCCCCGCTCCACCCAGCCAAGCAAAGCCGGTCCCCTCACCCTCCAGCAGACTTGTATTGAAAAGAATCAGGGAAATAATTGTGGGTTGGGGAGGATTTATTAAATTGGATAAGTCCTGGCTGCAGCCTTCTTCTTAGGCTTTGTGGTGTGTGTGTGTGTGTGTGTGTGTGTGTGTGTGTGTGTGTGTTTATTAAGACTGCATAATAAAATAATTGCATAATTAGTGAGGAATTTGTTACCTTTCAAGGAAGCATCTTTAATCCCCCTAAAGAACACCTCCCCCTCCCAGGCTCTTTCTCGATGCTGGAGAGGAAATACGGAGAGAGGAAGAAGGCTACCCTTCCCTCCACCTCTCGTCCCCAGCACCCCGCTCCTGCGAACATGACTGTCTGTCCCAGGGAATCACTGATGGCTCCATGGAAGTCACTCTGTCCACCCTCCTCCTAGCCCCTTGCCGTGGCCCCTACAGTGTTTCCCAGACGTGTGGTTCTCGGGTTCACCAGAGTTTGATTGAAAACAGATCCCCAGGGTTCAGTCCCATATAATCCAGGGAAGGGGTGGAGCTGCGGACTTCCACATTTAGCATCACCTAGAGATCAAGTCTAGCTACTGCCCCGCCCCCTACCTGGGCCTCACCTTTCCCAGCTGTATAATGGGGATGGTGCCAGATATTCTAAGGTCCCTTCAGCTCTGAGATTCTTTGATTCATTGCCCTGTTATCAACCACCTGTTCATCATCTTCTACCTTCTGCTCTGATCTGTTGTTCCTCCCAGGTCCAAGTGCACGTGACCCTAAGATGTTTATGAAAGAAAAGACAGGTAGGACCGGTTCATCCTGGAAAGGACTGTCGTCTTCAGATTCCAAAGTGAAAGCCCTGGTCCCTCGTCAAACACAGACATTCCTGGGAAGGGTTACAGTTCAAGCTGTCACCAGCTTCTTGATCCTTACCTTGGGTTTCAGTAGGAGGAGGATGCAGAGAGAACTGTGGCTGGAGGGTGGAGAACGACGTCACACCGCAGTGTGGGGGCCCCGGTCCTGACCCCAGCCCAGCACTGCCGTGTGCGGCTGCGTGGTGACCACCCTGGACTCACCTGAACCCTTGAGCCTGGAAAACTGTGAAGGTTAAGACTCCTCTACGATGTCCAGCCGGTGTGGCTCAGTGGCTGAGCATGGACCCATGCACCAAGAGGTCGCCGGTTCGATTCCCGGTCAGGGCACATGCCCAGGTTGTGGGCCTGATCCCCAGTGGGGGGCATGCAGGAGGCGGCCAATCGATGTCCTCTCTCATCCATGTTTCTATCTCTCTCTCCCTCTCCCTTCCTCTCTCTGTAAAATCAATAAAGGAAAAAAAAGGGGGGAAAAAGACTCTTCTATGCTTTGTGCTCCAGAAAACAGCTTCCTGCAAAAATACCTCCCTTCCCCAGGACTTGGAAAAGACTCAAAAACGCCCCTGGTTTCCCTACGATGAGGCCGTCACAGACCCTCAAAAGTCCCTTCCTTGCCTCTCAAACGATAACCAAACTGCTTGTTCCCACGGATCAAGCAGAACAAAAGACTCCTTAACCGAACTTCGGTAGTGCTCCCCTCCTTCCTCCAGGCCCCTCAGCGTTGGCCTGCCCTCACCCCAGCCGAAGACAGCCGCATTCTGGGCTAGTGTCCTATCACCTGTCACCCCTGCCCCGCAGCTGGTTCCTTCCGGCTTGTTGACTCCTCGCTATGAAGTAAAGCCCTTTCGCCCAGCTCACGGCTGCTTGGGGCTCTGGTGGCCAAATCTTTCTCCCTACTACAATAGTCCCTCTCCCTGGTCCTCCTGAGTAAAAGCTCTCCTTCCCAAGTCCGGTACGTTTTTATTCGTTTTTTATTTGGCAGTGACCACGGGCAAGCCATTTCAGTAGAGTTTCTGCATCTCTCAAGTATGAGAAATACGTCACCAAGTTGTAAAATCGAAGACATAACAGATATCAGAGTACTTTGCACACCATCAGAGAATAAAATATAGTCCCAGAGCATGCTCCAGTCCTCCACCCTTGACCGCCCGCCGTGGATGGACCCCAGCGCCCACTCCCGCTCCCCTCCACTCGGCCGCTCTCAGCCTCGGGCCCCAACCATCCCTGGCTCCCACTGGAGCTTCCGGACGATTCAGCTCAACTATCTCCATCCAGAAAGCCACCACTCCCTCCCCCAGGCGCAACCACCCCTCATTCATCACTGTCACGTCCCACAGAGGGCTTTTATTTAACAACCAATTTATTTTCAATTTGACTAATCTGTGATGGGCCATCTCTCTCCGCAAACCAAAGACACCTGGGTTGCAGGTGGCCTTACAAACCAGGGTGCTGGGCAATACAGACTCTCATCGCAGCAACAGCAGGAGAGAGGAGGGAAGGAAGAAGGGTCGGGAAAGGGAACCGGGATGAAATATGCACGCCCCCAAGGTGAACGGCCCTGCTGACCTTCCCGCCTGACCCCCGCACCCGGCGCTGCTCAGTATTATTTATTTATTTGTCTCACCAAGTCCCCAGCTCACCTACAGCCCGGAAAACGCCTCATCAACAATGCATGAGATGCTGGCTCAGGTTTGGGCGGGCACACAGGTGGTCGCAGAGGTAGCCTCCATCTGGCCCCGAGCCAGGCTCCTCTTCCCTCCCACCACCCTCACCCCACCTGTTGCAGGGCTGCTGGTCCTTGAGTGGGACACTGGCCCCACACCAGAGAGATTTCGCTCTCTGAAAGGGACAGCTAATCAGTAGTCTGGCAGGCGCAGCCAGCTCAAGGAACACACATTGATCGCGGAGACTCGCGAGAGAAGGGCTTTGTTTACAGGATGACCAGCCTGGGTCGACAGATGACTGGCTGGGCTGCGGTGTACCACCAAGCGTCCTGGGGCTGCCTGTGTCTCTGCTCCCAGCCCTCCCTCTTTCTCCAGATCCTCGGCTATGTGCAGACCCAGTGATCCCATCCAGGGCTGGGGGCCTCGGAGAGGGGAAGAGGAGCTGGGTTAGGGAACTGGGTTTTAGAAAGAGCGGAGCCCCTCACTAGCTGGGTGACTTGGACTAAGACGCCTCCAGGTCCCGTCCCTAAAAGGAAGGTGTTGACTAGAGAGTCTCTGAAATCTTGTCCAGCTCTGACCTCCTAGAGGCGGAGACGCAGAGAGGGCAGCCAGGCTGCTGAGAGCGCGCCCACCCCCCACCCCACCGCACACGAGGCAGGCCAACACAACCCGCAGGCAGGTGGGCTGCAGTTGAAACTCAATGGTAACAATAATAATGCAAGAATAAAATCTGTCTCACAACTGTAACACAATGATAACAAATAATAATATGAGCATAAACTCTGTCTCACAACTGTAAACCGACTTCTGCCCACCCCTGGACACCCGACTCCGCTGACCTCGGCCCTTGCTCCGGCTGCCTGGGAGGGCAGAGCTAGGTGATGTTAAGCAACAGCACGTGGTTATCAGAAACGTATTTGCCGTGGTCGTGAAGCCCCGGGAATGGAGACTGATTCTTTCCCAGGCTCGGCCTCCCGGGAGGACAGCCCCACTGAGCAGCTCCCTGGGTCCCCACAGACAGAAGAGACCCAGCCCAGGCTGATCACTCCCTGATTTCTTCTCTCTGCAAGGTCATAATTCCACGCCTGTATCATGCTCCTGGTGTCTGGAGAAAGCCAACGTGCGGGCCTGCTGATTTCATTTAAAAGGATGATACATGTAGGAACGATTTTTAGTTGGATAACCAACTCAATCTTAAACCAATTAGACGAGGGTGTGTTTATTGAGAAAGCCAAGGGCATCTTTTAGAGCTAAATTCGGGATGCTGGTTGAATGCTAGAGATATGGATTGCAGGCTGGAAAGAGCCCAGGAATAAGGGAAGGGGGAGAGGACCCCACACACACCCCAGAGCTGCATTTCTCTGAGGAGGAAGTTCAGGACAGAAAGAACAAAGACACGATCGGGCCTCCTCGCCCCTCCCCTTCTCCACATCCCAATATTGCCTAGCAGATTCCTCTAGTGGCCAGAAATATTTAATCGAATACTTTTGTTTGGATCTTGCATCCCTGGTAACCTGAAGATGTTACCATGGCAATCCCTGAGTAATACATCTCGATTATTTATGGCCTTGCAAATAGGGTAGGGAACCTCCAGGCCCCCTAGAAACAGCAGGAAGGTAAAGACCTCATTTCCTCCTCTCTCTGCTCCCCAGCAGAGGAGAGCCAGAAAGAAGATGCCAGTTTGGTTGGCTGGAAATAACTCAGAGCCATTTGACATGGAAACCCTCTCCTCCCGATTCCCTTTTTATGTCCCTTAGAATGTTCTTGTTCCATAGCCCTTCCATTCTGGGCTCCCCATAGTTCTCCCAGGTCACACTCCACTCCCCAGGGAATAAGCCAGGGACGGACAGGGGGGTCAGGAGCATCTAGTGGCTGGGGCCCCAGTCCCAGCATGAGCTGGGCTAGAGTTCCATTCACACCACCTGTTACCTCCTGACCTCAGACAATGCCTTGGCGTTCCAAAGCCTCTGTTTCTTCAAGTGTCAAGTGAAAATAAAAAAAAATTTTATTTCGTAGAGTTATTGTGAGGATTAAATGAAATAACGCATATAAAGCTCTTTATATGACCAGTTACAGCGCACAGTAACTGGTCAATAAATCTTAGTTGTTCTACAGCAGTGACATCACCAAGCACCCTAGCACATTCTTGTCTGCGGCTGGAAGTCGGGCTTGTGGCGAGGGCGGTGTCCAGTCCTCCTGAGGCAGAGGCCCAGCAGGAGCCCCAGGGGTCACATCAAACCTGGACCCCTCAGTCCAGGTGTCTGGCTTGTCATCACCCTGCTCCTAACTGACCAAATTCCCCTTCTCACAAGGTCAGCCCTAATGAGCCCTGCACTGGGTAGAACAGTATCCCCCCAAAATTCATGTCCACTCTGTGACTATGACCTGATTTGGAAACAGGGACTTTGCAGATTAAGACGAGGTCACAGTGGGGTAGAGTAGACCAGCCTTGATCCGCCATGGACACAGACGCGCAGAGAGATTGCTGGGTGACGGCGATGCAGGCAGGGACCCAGCGATGCGGCCACAGCCCAGGAACAAGGACCGCGGGCGCCCAGCCCTGGAGCCAGGCATGAAACAGAGTCTCCTCAGAGTCCACGGAAGGAACCCACGCCGCCAAAACCTAGATTTCAGCTCCTGGCCTCCAGACCTGAGTGCGTTTCAGTTGTTTGGGGCCACCTAGTGTGTGGCACCTGTTACAGCAGCCCTAGGACCCACCATGCCCTCAGTACTGGTTCTCCTGTCCCCTAGGGAACTGCTCACCCTCCCTGAGCCACACCTGTGGAATGGGCACACTGATACCTGCCAGGTTCGCTTCCCAAGCGTGTCGAGCGGTTTGCGTTTGATCCTATGAAATACTTGATCATCTCTAACGCGGCTAGCGATGCAGTCGCTGGTATTTGTTTTCATTGTGATGACACAGGAGAACTTGGGTTCCCATGTCCCTCAGGAGTGGAGGTCGGAGCCCGCCCCACCAGGAAGAGCAGGTGGAGAACTTCTCCCATCCAGACCAGGCCCCTGGCTCACAGCCTCTGGCCCCCACTGTCCAGATGGCATTCCTAGCATGGCCCTTCCGCCAATGGCCCCAGGCGACTGTGGCCCAGCGCACAGACACCTGTGGTCAGTGGCAATCCCGGTGAGAACTATCACAGCAAGACCACTGGAATTCGGGCTAACTGGGGAGGCTCAGAGGGCAACCAAGGGGAGACGCCAGGGCCACAGCCTGAAAGGTCTTTTCGAAAAGTCCTTTTCCCTGCCTCTGCTGATGCCAACACTCACCTGAGCCCACAGGCCCCTCCTACATTCCCGGGTGGTCCTAGGCTGTCCTCTCCTCACCTTAGGTTCCTGGACTCAGCTGGCTTCTGGGCTACCAGGGCGCATCCTTTCGGCCTGTTCTGGCCTGGCTCTTATTTACGATCAATCCCCAGTACCACTTAACTAGCCTGACACATGCTAGGTATTAATAAAAATATTTTGAGTGAATGAATGACACTTAGGAGCTCACTGTACTAGATTCACGATACGAAAAACCGAGTTCAGACTCCAGACAGTCAGGATGGAAACAAGGACCCTCCCCACTTACATTGTGAACACGTCCGTGCACTCATGGTGATGTGAGATGGGAAGGCTTTGTGTCTTATCCTAAGACTGAACTACCTCCTGGTGGAGGAGAGGAGAGTGGTGTGTGTGTGTGTGTGTGTGTGTGTGTGTGTGTGCAGGAGTGAGTAGGGAGCGGGAACATTTGGGGGAGGAGACTCTCTGACAAGCCCACGCTCCTGAGGGTGGTGGTGGTGTGCTGGCTGCGGCATGTGTGTGTCCATGCGTGTGTGCTCGTGTCCATGCGTGTGTGCATGTGTGCATTGGGGAGGCTGGAGAGGGCATCACACTGTTCACTCTGTGCCGGGCAGTGGTGGTGGCTGGGGGCAGAGGGGCACGCTGCAGCCCCTGTGGAGGAAAGGTCTCCGTGAAGACACGGGGCCGAGCAGGGCAGACCAGGAGGGTCTGGAAGATCTGACCACTGGTCCCCACCTGCCGCCCGCAGACCTCGACAGGCTCCCCCCGGGAGCAATGGGCTCGGGAGCTATTTTTAACGTTTCTGTGTGCCCACCGGAGACGACATACTTAACCAAAGATAAGGCTGCACAGACCGCTAACTGAGACATCACAGCTTTGCTTTCGGCTGGAGTTACATCAGCTCAGTGTGATAACACTGCTAATCGCATGCTGATCGGAGCCCCTGATTGGCAGCCATACATAGCTTTGATTAATAAAAAATGGGAAAACAAATTATTACTTGATACATCCAGTTTGTTTAGTAGACAAAAATCTTTTAAAATACGGTGCACGGTGCAGAGGGAGAGAGATTACGGGACTCGTTAAGAACACAGGCTCTGGAGCCAGACACCCAGATTCAGACCCTGGCTCGGCCACCTGTTAACAATACACTGCACTAGTCTCAACTCTCTAAGCCTCGGTTTCTCTGTCTACAAAATGGGAAGAATCACAATGGCCAGCTCAGGGTTTCATGAGGATTCAATGAGATGATACAGAGAATGCGCTTAGTTCACTGTCTGGCACTGAGGAAGGAAGCGTGCATTAAATACCAGCTCTTGTCATCACTGCACTGCTCTTACTATTGGGGGGTGGGAAAGTTGGGGACCACTGGTCTGGGTCATTCTTGAAGTTTAAGATGCACCTGTCATCACTGCTCTTAGAACAAGAGGTCATGGACCCGCAGCCTCAGGGCAGAACGCCCTCGGGTGCAGGAAGTCTCTGGGAGCTGAAAGATTTGAACAAGGGGGTGGACGTCCAGCTGACCTCCCCACTAACGGGGAACCAGATTTTATCCACCTGTGGGGCAGACATGAGGAGGGATGTGTTCTGGGCCGGGTGACTGGAGGCTAGCCTGAGTGTGTCCCTTCCTACTGATGCACACACACTGCCCACGACGCTGTGGCTCAGAGCAGTGCCTGCTCGTCTCTCCCCGTCTGTGGGTCGGGAGTCAGCAGGCTCAGCTGAGCTTCCCGGACAGTCTCCGTAACCCGAAATGAAGGTGGCGGCTGCCGGGTCCCACCTTGGAAGGGGAGGTTTCCCCTTCCAAGACCCTTCAGGTTGTCGGCCAGATTCCGTCCCCAGGCTGGAGGACTGAGGTCCCAACAACCTCGCTGGCTGCCAGCCGGGAGCTGCTCCCACTCCGACCGGCTGCCCACCCCCCTCCGTCTTCAACCAGCTTGTCACACGATCCTTCTCGTGCTTTCCTCTGACTTTGCCCTCTGCCCCCAGCCAGAGAGAACTCTGCTTTTAAAGGGCTTATTTGATTATATCAGACACACTTCAATAATCTACCTTAAGGTCAGAGGCGTCATAACATAATCACAGGAGTGCCAGCATATTCACAGGTGAGTGTGGGGGTCACTGGGTCAGTGTCGGAACCCTGCCTACCCCAGGCCGGGTGCCAGCAGAGGGCAGTGGGCAGTGGGCTCCGGGTGACAGTGAGGGCTCTGCTAGGCCTGTCTGTCTGCCCCGGGGGATGGTGTGTTTCTTTCCATTCGAGGGGCAGTCACTGACAGGGGTGAGCACCCACTGTCTCTAGTTCCCCCGAGACTGTGACGCTCGGGGTTTCGGGGAGCAGGACGAATTTGCTTGTGTGTGCTCATTTGCCCACAGGCTTTACTCCCTTCCCTTCATTTCCCCACACCCCACATCCAGCTCGGGGAGAGCCCCCCGCCAGCTCCCCTCTGGTCCAGAGGAAGCAGCCTTTCGTATTTAGCTGCCTTGTTCCTCTGCTACGCCGGCTTCTGCTCAGACCTCACGACTCTGCTGCGGCCAGGGGCCCAGCTCTGTCTTGGGAGCCTCTCTCCTGTTTCCTCGGCCCCCGGGGTGAGCCCCACGTGAACGCTTAGTGGACCTGAGACCCGCATCTTCCGGCCGTTCATGTTCTGAGGCCCTCGTTCCCCACGTTCACAGAGCTCCCACCCCCGCCTCCTGTGTGCCCAGCGACGTCCTGCACCCCCCACCCAGCCCCTCGGTCAGCCCTCCGCTCGGGAGCCCCTGGGTCACGTTTCTGGCCCCCGGGCCCCAGGCTGGGTGCTCTCTGAGTTGTCAGCGTCGCGCTGCACAGCTCTGTCGCCTCCCCAGAATCTGTGCTCGGGACCTCCTGGCACTTGGAAACGACCCACTCGCCACACGGCAGATAAGTCACCTGACTACTGCCCGTGTGTCGGAGCTCTCCGTAACCACAGGCAGAGGAGACATCCGCCCTCAGATCAGGCTGGAGCCCCTTCCCGCAGCCCCGAGTGGGACTAGGCCTCAGCTTCCACATCTGTGATATGGGGACAGGGACAAGGTTAGATCAGGTGTCCCCAGTTCTGGCTATGTTTCAAAGTCACCTGTGGAATTGGTAAAATACAGATCTCTGCTCCTGCTCCCAGAGAAGTGATCTGAAGCTCAGGGTGGGGCCCGGGCTCTGTGTTATGAGGGAGCCCCGCTGGCTGTTCTGGTGGCCAGCCCGCTCGGGGGTCCTGGCCCTTTCAGATCCAACTTCCCAGCCTTCTGAGAGCCTCCGGGCCACAGGAGGGCCAGACCGCCCGCAGCCCGTCCAGGCGGCCCTGCTGAGGACACACCTGTGAGGGAGAGGGAGAGGCAGGGCCCTGTCTGGGGCACTTTGTCGTCTCCGGTGCCTGTTCCATCTGGGCAACACGTGCAATGGCACCCCTGTGTTCTCTGGGATAGAAAACAGTGTCCTAGCTGTCCGGCAGCCTCGATGGGGGGCAGCAGGGGAGACTCCCCCGGCGCTGGCCAGCAGGACCTGGTCCCACTCGGGGCTGCGGGAAGGGCCTCCAGCCTGATCTGAGGGCGGGTGTCTCCTCTGCCTGTGGTTACGGAGAGCTCCGACACACGGGCAGTCAACCCCCTTACCGCACCTGCGGAGGAAGAGAGCAGGCGACAAGTGTAATCGTGGGGGCAGCACAGGCTTTCCCTGTCACTCTGCTCACATCATCCCCTGTAACGAGCTCTGTCCGACAGCTGCTCACGGGCTCACGGGCACGGCAGGCACTCGCCAGGGCGGCTGGGAGCCCAGAGGAGGCTTGCCCACCAGCTGCAAGTCCAGGGCTGCCTCAGTCTCCCTCCCTGCCCCAGCCTCCCCATCCCAACCCCAGCCCCCTGAACAGGCAGGGACCCTAGCCATCCCTGAGGCAGGGGCTTAGCTCGCTCGGAAATGGGCCGTCACAGGGGCCGGTGTCTGCATTCCACAGCTAGGAACTGGGGCGCCTCCACAGCTAGGAACTGGGGCGCCTCCGCCAGTCAGACAGGAGCTGCAGGACCTGGTCTGGCCCCGCGTATGAGGCATCATAAGCCCACTCTCAGCCAACACACAGGCCTGCTCTCTCCCTTCCACCCTCTCATTGTCACAGGCAGCCCGAGAGAAAGCCTATGGCCTGGGGAGAATCAGGGGCCTGGGGGGGGAGCAGGAAGCCAGACCCTGCCGGCTGCAGCTGGAGCACTGTCCCGCCCACCTCCCCACTGGTGCCGCTCCTTCCTCTGCGGCCTGGGCCCACCGAGACCAGCCCAAGCGGGCCAGGCCGGCCCAACTGGATCCGCAGAAGGATGAGGAGGAGGGACAGAGGGACAGAGACAGCCTGGGGAGGGCAAGAAGCAGGGGCCTGGAAGAAATCTCAGTGGCTTCTGAACATTAAATGAGTTGATGTTTAAATAGATGCAAATGACATGCAAATGAGTCTCCAGTACTTTTGAAAAAAGGCAAGCAGCAGTTTGGCTAAGAGAATAGCCGCTAATCTCTCAGCCACCAGAGACAACGCAGTGACCTCCCCTTAGGGACTCTCCACCGCAATTTGGAGCTGCCCCGAGCTACCCACAGCCAGGTGCCTGCCCCACGAGGGCCACCCAGCATCACCTGGTGCTCCTCACGACGTCCCTGCCCGCGACCTGTCTGTTCCCTCCACACGCCACAGGCCGAACGGGTGAGAGGCAGAGCACCCCTCTAGAATTCACAGCGCCACAGAGGTGGGGGGGCTGGTATCATTGTTTCCCTGTTTTGCACATGACGGTGCCTGATGGGGCCACACAGCAGTTTGGTGCCAGAGCCGCACCCAGACCCGGGCGCTGACACCCACGCGCGTCCCTGCTTCAGCTCACCGCGCGTCTGGCCTCCCTGGCTTCTCTTTCCTTCGGGCGACTTTCCCTTCGGAGGCCTGCGAGTCAGGAAACTGCTCATAGGAAGGGGGCCAGACAGCATCAGGAGAGACATCCTGGGTCTTGTGTCCGGAACTTTGGCCCGATTCTCACCCAACTCAAGCCCAGAGGAAGCGGGCTGACACGGGCAGCTTTTCCAACCGACGCCACACAGCTTGAAGCCTCTCAGATCTCTGTGGACCCCCCACAATGCCTCCTGCCTCCCCCCATTTCCCAATCCAGATGTGCACAGACACCCTGGAAACGGGCCTTCCCTCCCCACCCCGGGCCCCCCCCCCCAGTGGTCGGCAGCTGGGGTCTGCGAATGCCAGAAGGAAGACAGAAAGTGACCAAATGGCAGAAAACAGTGAGAAGAGCAGAAAAGAGTGTCACTTGGGCATCGAGCCAGCCTTTCCCAGAGCTTTTAGGCGCTTGAGATGCCAGAAAGGCCCTCCAGAGGGCAAAGGGGAGCTGGCTGAGCCCCCTCGGAAGCAGGGAGCCAGGGAGGACAGGCGGGTGGAGACAGGTGAGATCAAAGCATAACGCACTGAAACCAGTATCCGCCTAAAGCAGGTGCTCTGTGGGTGCTGAAGAGTAAAGTGGCAGGCTCAGACACCAGCTCCTCCCGCTCGAAAATCCGAAATGCTACAGAATTCAGCTGAGCTTGCAGTGCTGCCCTTAGCTGTAAAAATGCTAACCATGGACACCCCCCCCCAAAGTAACACAGAACACACACACACACACAGTGCCTGGGGCCTGTGCACCACAGTGGCGGAGAGTGGGGGTCAGCAGACAGCTCGTGAATGAAGTGCAGGGGCCAGGGCAAGACCTGACTTGGGGACTCTGCATCTGGAATCTAATCCAAGCCCTGTTATTATCCCCATTTCTACAATTGCATAGCTGAGGAACTTACAAACTAGACAGATTCTCCTCTCCAACGTCTTAGGCACTATCCCTGGCAGTTTCGTTCTCAAGGTCATTGCAAACGTGAGATCTGATGGCCCCTCCCTGCGGCCTCCTTCTCTAGGAACAGCTCCCCACCAAGATCCGGAGTGTAGCTTCAAGAATGCAGGATGCGTTGGTTCCTTCCAGGCCCTCCTCCTACCTGCCGCCAGCCTCTGTCCCCAGAGCTGCAGGACTGTCAGGAATCTTATCTAGCCCTGGCTTGACATTTCAACAGCCCGAGACCCGGAGATAAAAGTTGTCACGAAACAAAGTCCACTTCCTCCTCCCTCTCCTTTCTGGAGGCTGGGTCAGTGTCCCGTCCGTGTGGGCGCTGCGACAGTCCCCTCCCTCCTGGGGCTGCCGCTGCAATGTCTGCTGTTGGGGGGACCTTCACAATTGATTACAAAGAAGCAGTTTATCACCTGCGCTTTTATGATTGCAGCAACTAAGGGGAAAAGATGTCCTTTCAGATAAGCATTTGAAGGAGGGGGAGAAAGGTTTTCAAAGCCTCCTTTGTTCTCCCGAAGAGCCTTGCCATGGAGCTCTGGCTGGCAGCCCGGGAGAAAGGGGAATTTTAAAAACGCTATCTGAGTTCGCTTCCAAGCCACTATACCATCCTGTCATCAGTTAGGGATGTTCCCTAACAAGGAGTATGGGCTATTGTCTCATCCAGCCTGCTCTCCCTAATTAGATGCGCACTTGTGATGAATTCTCTGGAAAAGGGCTTCATGCTGCAGAGGTCGCCACCTTGGCCCCCGACACCCAAGGTCAGCTCAGGCTGGGCTGCTGCGGGCCTCTGGGGCGCATTGCTGGCAGGGAGATAAGAGAAGGACCTTTCTGAGGCCCCTCAGTGCCGGCAGAGAGCATGGACCCAGAACTCAGCGAAGGGCAGGCTGCCAGTCCGTGCTGGGAACTGAATCTGGGTGGCGAGGGAGCAGATGGAAGGTCAGTTCTGCCCAGTAGCAGCCTCACATCCTTCCACTGTAGGCTCAGCTCCTCAGCCCAGCTTCTGGATAGGAGCCTCATTGGACCACAGAGAGATGTCAGGGCTTCAGTCCACAAAGGGTGGGTCTGAATTAGCTTGAGTGGCTGCAGACTCCACAAATATTGTCTCAAGAAGCCTGCGTCCCCTGAATCACAGCCTCTCCACTGTCAGCTCTCCAGAAATGACCACCTTCCCTAGCAACTTAAAACTCCATCCTCCCGGAGACAATGTGGACAACTCCTTGGGTGCAGAGGAAGGCCGCGCTCACGGCGCCCTGGACCACCAGACCTTAGGGGAGGGCAAGGCCTCAGGTTCGGGATGCTCCCCACTCTACTTTGTGGTCCCAAGTGTAGCAGGGACATTTTCTTTATAGCTGATATAAGCTGGAGTAGTTAAGTGAAACTTTACCAGAGACTTGGGAGAAACAAAAGGGAGGAAACAAAGTAACACAGAACAGATCGTCTGGCTGAAGACGTTCAGTCGGCTCACGTTCAACTCCAAGATCTCACGCAGTTGCTCCCTTTGAGATGGACCCTGCGTGGCCCCTTCGCAGAAAGCCAGTGCTCCCCACACCATCCAGGGTCCTGGGGGGTCCATATCCAAGTAAGTGAGATGAGATTTATTTTTTTTTCTTCATTGATTTTAGAGAGAGAGGAAGGGAGAGGGAGAGAGAGAGAGAAACATCAATGAGAGAGAACATCAATTGGCCGCCTCCTGCATGCCCCCCCACTGGGGATTTGGCCCACAACCTGGGCATGTACCCTGACTGGGAACTGAACCGGTGACCTCTTCGTGCATGGGTCGACGCTCAGCCACTGAGCCACACCAGCCGGGCAGTAAGTGAGATGAGATTTACTCTCCCACCTACCTAAGACGTGCCTTCTGATTTCTAAGTTCTAGGTTCAGAACCCGCCTCTTGACTGGATAGTTAAGGCAGAGAGCATCCAGCAAATATCTCCAGGAGGGAGAACACTTCCCCACCTGACCTTGCAGACCTCAGCATCATGAGCAGATAACAATGCAGCCCCACAAAAGTGCGGTCCATGCGTAAGAAACACGCACCTTCCAGAGCAGAGGTCTATCTTCCTGGCCCAAGCGGGCCTGGCCCACTTCAACACGCGGTCTTCCACCCAGGCTCCCTGCTCATCACTGCAGCTCTCTACGGCAATGAAGCCATGCCCGCTTGGCTGGCATCCTGATGCCCTCCTGCATAGCTCTTCCAAACTCCCTGCCCTGCGCGGGGTGGATGCAATTCCTCGGAATTCCTATTGCCAGCAGGGTCCGTACGCTGACGAGATGGACCGCCCACCGCCACAGTGGGAACACCTGCCAGGCTTCCTGCACTCACACTCCTGGCCCACCCGCTGCCACCCTCCACCCCGCTCACTGCAGCGATCGACATCGCCAGAACAACGCCACACATGCCCAGGCTCCTCGGCCCTCACCAGCCGCATGGCTGAGACGATAGTTCTGAGGTCACCAGGTGGAGAGCTCTCCCTTTTCCAGAGCTCTCCTCAGGAAGGACATCCTATGCTTTCTGCGAACATGAGTCTCCCAAGAGACCTGGAGTGACTAGAAACGTTCTACATGAGGCAGGAGTCTGCTTGATACTCCAAGAAGGAAGAGAAAAAAGAAAGGAGAGAGAAAAGCTGGTAGGTGGCCAAAGGCTGGGTCTCACCAAGCAACCTAAACATCTCTTCAACCTGCACCTCCCCTAACCTTCAAGTCTCCAAGAACTCAGCAAATGCTACAAGTGACCGGATGGCATGCGGCAGCCGGCGGAGGAGAAGCCACAGCAGGCCTGGAGCGGAGCCTGACAACATGAGCGGAGGGACTCAGGACGTCACCAGTTCATGTCACAGGCCACAGAAGGAGGTTCCACTCCAGTTTGTAGATCTGTCAGGATCAAGAGGTTTCAGCTCACACCTTAGAACATAATATTGCAGCCACCAGCTCTGGCTGGTTCGGTTCCGCGGTTAGAGGATCGGCCCGCAGACTGAGAAGTCATGGGTTCGATTCCCAGTCAAGGGCGTGTACCTGGGTTGCAGTAGGCCCCGGGTCGGGTCCTGCAGGAGGCAACCAGCAGATGTCTCTCTCTCCCTCCCTCTCTTGCACTCTATCAAAAATCAATGGAAAAATACCCTCAGGTGAGGATTAACAAAAAACAAAGAATGTTAGTGTAGCTACTCTGTGGAAGAGTTTACATAATTTGTCTTCTCACCCTCATAAGAACCCTGTGAGGCTGGTGTTACCCGAATCTAGTAATGTGCAAACAGGTTCAGAGTGAAAATCGTAAAGCTGTTGTCAGAGCCCCAAATGCGTGCTCTTCCACTGCCATGAGTTGGGCTCCCAAAGCCTCCTGGTGCCTTTCCATCTTTACTTTGGTCTCTTCCCGTTTTTTTAAAATCTGCTCCTGACGGCCCAGCACAGGTCTAGGTGCGGTATCCACTGAGTTCCCACCGTCACCCAATCACTCAACAAACATTTCTCAAAGTCTTACCATTTGCCGGGAACTGTGTGAGAGATTCAACACAGTACGACACGATGGCCACTGGGGCAGCAGACAGCGTCCTGGAGCTGGGACCGCAGGGCCTGGTTCTGCCGCAGGGCCAGAGCTGGGAGGTGCTTGGGCCAAAGCGGACCACACACAGTCTCCTGAGGACGAACAGCTGAGCCCAGAGGCCCCTAGAAGATGGGACGTTTTTACTTTTTCTTTTTTTCAGGAAATAATAGAAAGTACAGATTCCCCCCCAGGCTCCTCCTAGAGACCCCTACCTTGAAGGACAGGAAAATCCAAGCTCGCCTTTGCTGAATCTCTCCTGTGTACCAGGCACCCCTTCGGTCCACACAACGCCCTTTCGCTGCTGCAGTAACAGGTTGGTGACGTAGCTGAACCTAGGTCATTCAGCTGGGTGACGACGCAGAGCTGAGAGTCAGACCCAGCCCTGCCTCCTCCAGAGCCCAGCAATGACCTCTCCCTCCACGCTGCCTCACCCCCGGGGCAGAGCTGCCCGGCGTCCACCTGCATCAGCTGGTTGATTGAATGTGCACACAGCAGCTAGCAGGCACTGCATGGCACTGTGCCAACCTGCCCTTGCTGGGACCCTCCCCGAGTCGCAGGACAGGAAACCATGCAGTGTCTGCGGGCTCGGGTCCACACCTGTCCCCGCTCTCCAGTTTCTTCCACAGCAGAAGAGCCCCCCTCCACACTGCCTTGACTGCCTTCATCACCACCTCCCCTTCCCAGCCAGGAAGTCTGAGCACCAGCCTCGGGAAAATGTCAGCCAGGCCCGGCCAAGCATATGCCTGTGTCATTGGCACCCGCAGGGAGCTCCAACAGTCAGGAGGTGGCAGAACCTGGTGCCAGGGGCGGGGCAGATGGCATCTCATCCGCCGGTCGCTGCTCTGAGAATCCTCAAACCAGCTCTTGGCTTCCTCTCTGAAACAAGGGCTGCCCACAAGCCTTCATCCCCCATGCCCATGGCAATCTACCCAGCCCGCGATGCCATGCCAACCCATGAGCTGGGAGAGACGCTACCACGGCTCGATTCCCTCTGCCACCTGCCTGTTGTCACTCTTCATCGAGCGTCGCTGGCCTTCCACAGGGCTGCGCTCCCGGGCTGCAGGCTTCCAATCTGCTCTCTGGGAGGCTGACAGAAGACGGGCAGGGCTGGGGAGGCCTCCCTTCCTCGCTCCCGCCAGCTCCTTGCCCAAGGCCTGGATGTTGGAACAAGTGCTAGGAACCCAGATGGTAATTGCTGCCATCTAATTATGCGTGCATATGATATTAGCCAAAAGCATTTGACTATCTCCTGCAGTCTCGGGCAGATCAAATGGGATGGCACGCGGGTTCGAGGATTACTCCAACAGGGTAATGGCTGACAAGACTGCGTGCTGCCACTGCGACAGCCACCAACAGGCTGTCGTCTCCCCTCAGCACCCTCATCCTTCACCTGAGGGGAGAAGAGCTGGCGCGCCAGCCTGGACCAGCGGGCTAGAGTCCTCCCAGGCCCGTGGCCCTCGGCCTTTCCCTCACCCCGTCCTCCCAGTCACAGGACAGAGGCCGTGAGCTCCCCCCGGGCAGCAGCAAAGGGTCTGTGTTTTCCAGAACAGGCGCTTACGTGCCCGGGGAGAATTCTGCTCACGTCCGTGATCCTGAAGAAATGCCATTTTCTTCTGAGGCTGCTGTATCCGTCTCCCCTTATCTCGAAGGAAACTTCGACCCAGGTGGCACTCACTCGCGGTTAACTGGGAACTTGTGTGGCCTCTGCCAGGCCGAGTTTCCTGAAGGACAGACACCCTGTTTGGTTGTATCTTCGTTCTGGAAGCTAAGGTCCTTAGCACAGTGCTTCGCATACATTAGGGGCTCGAGCTTACGGAGCTCAGTGTTACAGTCCCAGGGAGCTATGTCCCGGTCACATCCTTATGCAGGCACTGTGCTGGACACTGGGGGAAGGCACGCACAGACCACAGCGCCGCCGTGGGAAGTCTCCATCTAACCGCCAAGATTTCGTTGCAAGATGAGTGAAAGGAAGAATCCCCAAGAGAGAAAGCGGCCGGTGGACACTGAAGGTGGCGTGAACCATCGCACCAAGAAGACTTCGGGCGTGACATCAGCAAGGACTTCCTGAGGATTCCGACCTTTGCATTGTCAATAAGCATTCACTGTACCCACCGCCTGTGAGATATGAGAAGTTCTCTGATTTCCAGGGACACACAAGGACAGTGAGGGGATAAGACATGTATGTACAGAGACAAGGTTGCTTTCCGGACTCATCACTTAAGAAAGAGGAGAATGGCACAGAGGAAGCCCTGTTGACAGCAGCAGTGAGAAGCCCTCGTGGGCCACCAGGGTCTGGCAGAGGACAGGGAGGGGCTGGGAGCTGGCACTCACCTGTCCCTGGAGTGGGCTAGGTGCTGGTAAGCTGACTCAGCTGAAGACAGTGACATTTGAGACTCAGTCTGGTGAACAAAGCAGGTAACACGGGACACGGCTCTCTCCACTCCTGGTCCAGGACAGCACTTCGGAGATGTAGAGGGGTGATCCTTGGAGGGCTCCTATTTCGGGACTGGGACTGAACTGAGTCCTGGAGTGGGGACTGGTGGGTGCACTGGACAGGGCTGGGAGCTCGCTGTCAGAACAGGGGCACAGCCAAAGTCATGGGGCCATAAAGAGGATGCGGGGGTCCTCACCTGGGTCCCTTGGAGCATCCCCCTAGCCCATTGATTCACTCTGGCCCTGGACACAGGGTGTGGCTTTCCTTCCAGTGAGAGGCCAGCTGTCCAGCTGTGGACAGGACCAGCTGGCGGCCGGGCTCAGGCAAGGTCTTTCTGGAGCAGGGAGAACTTGAGCTGAGCTCTAAGGGGTACAGAGAAAGGGTAGGGTTTTATCGGCAGAAGCACGGAGCGAGAAAAGACGCTAGGTGGGGTTTCCTATGACATGCTTCTGGTCCAATTAGAAAGGTGTTCTGGTGTGTGTTTATAGAGCACTGCTTGTTATATTTGGGGTATGGATCGGGGCACTGCTTGTTATATTTGGGGTATGGGTCGGGGCTACACTGACTAGCAGGCTGAGGAGTTTGGGGATTCCTGGAGGCTCTCTAGAGCTGATAAAGGGACGTAGAGATGGTGGGGGTGGAGGGGTGCATAGAGGTGAAGTGACCTCTTGGAGCCTCACATTATGTGTGGAAAATCCAAGGAGAAAGTAGCACCCAGGTGGAGAGTTCCAGGTGGGAAGGAAAGAGATGGATTTGGGCAGGAGTGCGTGTGTGCATGTGTGCGTGTGTGCGTGTGTGCGTGTAGGACCAGCTGCGGGAGAAACAGGGCCACGCATGGTGCTGCTGAGTCACTGCACGCCTGGCTTTGGAGCTGGGGCTCCGCTTGGGGATTAGATACGAGGTACAGAGAAGGAACACCCACTGCCTTTCCCACTTTACCTGCAGCCGCCCTTTCTCTCCGTCTCCAGATCCGATGCCTTTCCTGCTTCTTCCCCTCCCCCAGCAGCATGACTGCCCTCCAGCCACAGGGAAACAGTGTGTCAGACTGTAGATCACCACGGAAGGGCTGACACCTCGTGGGTAATGAAGAGAGAAAATGCATCAGGGGTGTTTAGGAGAGATGACAGCTGATCACAGAGCCTCCTCCTTGCCAGATGCACTTTGTCAACTGATCACTCGGCACCCCATCTGGGCTCTGGAGGGATGGGGGCTCTTTTGATCCCAGGTGGGCTTAACTCTGGTCTCAGCGGCACTCCCTCGCGGGGGGTGGAGGCAGGAGGAGACGGGCTCGGTTTGGAAGGTCATCCTGGGACAGGGCAGAGCTTCCCTCCCTGTAGAAAACAGGGCAGCAAGCTGTGCTGTGCTCAGAAATCAAGTCCCCTGGAAGCAGAGGCGATGCCCTGGCCAGGGGCACCGTGGCTCTAGGCACTGCCCGAACTCCTCCAGGGCTCCTCCAGCCTGCACAGACAACATAACCACATGACCTCAAACAGCCACCCAGTCTCTCTGAACTCCGGCCTCATTATCTGCAAAACAAGGATAATCCTGTATTTTATTAAATCTAAGATACCAGTGATGGTGAGATCCACTATTCTCTCCATTTGCCACTAAGAAAGAAAACAAATGCTACCAATTAAACTATGACATGCCATCAGTTCTGAGACCTATCCTGATGTCAGAGATGTTAAAAAGGAAAAATGTCAGTGTGCAGATGTATGAGGTGTGACCCTAGGACATCTGACGGCACACGGTTTGGGAGAGGGCCGGTGAGCTAGCGAGCGTCAGCACACTTTGTGAATGATGAAACTCTGTCACAAGGTGGGGTGTGTTTGTCATTAGGATGTTGACCAGGAGAAAGACCTTGATTGCTTGCTCTGGAGTGTGGGCTCAGGAGGGGAGACATCCCGGTCTGTGTCATTCACCACCACGTCCCCAGTGCCGGGAACAGCGCTTGGCACATAGTCAACTCTCAAAAAATATTTTTAAAAAATGTTTTTTTCCTTTATTGATTTTAGAGAGAGAGGAAGTGAGAGGGAGAGGGAGAGATAGAAACATTGATGAGAGAGAACATCGATTGGCCGCCTCCTGCATGCCCCCACTGGGGATCGGGCCCACAACCTGGGCATGTGCCCTGACCGGGAATCGAACCGGCGACCTCTTGGTGCATGGGTCGACGCTCAACCACTGAGCCACACCGGCCGGACTCAAAAAATATTTTTAAATACATGAATGAGGAATACTCTCTGAAGTTTCGAATGTAGCAGTCTCCGAGCACGTCAGGTACATTCGTGCTGCCAGGCCGTGGGGCGGCGTGGTGTCCAGGGTCTGAGGCCGCTGCTGCTTCTCCTCCTGACAGGTGGGCACGGACAAGGTGACAGTTCGGGCAGACTCAAGGTCAGGGCTTCCTGAGACCCGCGGCTCCACCTGCCACAGCTTGGTTCAGTTTTCACCAAAGAAGACTGGAATGCTACCCCAGTGAACAGGGGATCACCCCTCCTTCTGAAGAACTCAAAAGCTGGAGCATGTATTGAGTGCCAACTGCATGGAGAATGGGGACAGCGTCCCACGGGAAGAGAGACATACATGCTTGTCTTAGATCTGCACCCCGTGTGACTCCACGTGCCCCACTCCAGTCCCAGCCCTGCAGAGCTGAAAGGGGGTCGGGGTGCTGGAGCACAGGCGCAACGCGGGATAGGAAGCAGCCGGGACGGAGCGCTGGAGCTGGGCCCTGGACGGCGGGCGTGCAGGGGAGGAGGTTGGCCTCCGTGCTGAACGTGACGGAGAATGCAGAGGTCCAAGGCAGCTCTGACAGCGTGTCCCTGGGAGCACTTCTCAGCCCCTCAGAGTGGGGGGCAAACACTTCCCTGAGTGCTCGTGACGCGTACACATACAGCTCGTCAGCAACGCCTGATTGGTGGCTGTCGGTGTTATTACTGTGTCCGGAAAGTGTCCTTGCCTGCGGAGAGATAGTGAAACCACTATCAGGGTTGTCCTGAGGGTCCAGTGAGATACCCTCTGTAATGTGCTAAGGGTTGTGTGTGACAGGTAGTAGGTGTTCGAAAACGTTAGTTTCTCCTATTCTTTTTGATGCTTATCACGTTCTGCCATTTAGCATGTTTACTTGAACGCTTCTCTCTTGTTCTTACGGAGCCAGCATTGAGATGTATGCCCATCTGCAGAGGCAGGATGGAACTGTGGTGGGGAAACGGGCTTTGGAGTCAGACAGATTCAAATCCAGGGCCACCACTGACTTGTCAGCCGGGTGACCCTGGGTAAGTTGTTACCTTCCATTTTCTCCTCTAAAAGTACTCATCCCACCCGGCCGGTGTGGCTCAGGGGTTGAGCGTCGACCCTGCACCAAGAGGTCGCCGGTTCGATTCCCGGTCAGGGCACATGCCCAAGGTGTGGGCCACATCCCCAGTGGGGGGCATGCAGGAGGCGGCCAATCAATGTTCTCTCTCACCGATGTTTCTTTCTCTCTCTCCCTCTCCCTCTTCCTTCCTCTCTCTCTAAAAATCAATAAAGAAGAAAAAATAAAAATAAAAGTGCTCATCTCCCAGGTGGACGTTCCTGTTTCATAAACCACGGTTGGTAACATTTGGTGGGTACACGGGTGAAGAGAGAAGCTGCGGGGATGGGCAGGAACCCCAGCTGCCCAAGCTAACACCGGGCCACCCCTGACTTTCCTTCTCTCGTACCTCCTCACCCAATCCATCACAAAACTGTGGCCATGCTCTCTCCTCGACAGTTTCGAATCTACTTCTCTTCCCTACTGCCTTGCTGTTGCTCTCTTCCTCCAGGCCGCCAGCCTTTCCAGGCTGACCTCCTGCGGGGCCCGTGCCTAGGGGTCTCCGGCAGCAGACACTGGTGGCCGCCGCCCAGCTTCTCCCACCTCCCTCTCCATCGCACAAAGGTAAGTCTGGATTCATCAGAACCAACGTGGTGAACTCATTTCTCTTGTCAGATTCATTTAGGTAGGGCATCGAACCCAACCCGGCCAACGGGAACAAGGGAACCTGATGGGGGCTTCAGGGAAAGATGTCCCAGCTGAGGAACGGAGGCACACAGGAGACCTGGCCTCTCCCACCGCAGGCTGTGCTGCTGGGGACGCCCCTGGCTCCGTGGGGGTCATGGCCCACGCGCTGAGGTGGCTTCTCAGGGGCATCGCAGAGGTGCCGATTTAACCACGCCTGAGCATTCCCGGTTGCTGTGCTTCTCCCCGCGTGAAACGAGTGTTTTTCCTCAGTGTCTGAGTCCGTTTCGTCTGGGTTCTCTATGACTTGTGTTCTAGCGGATACATCTTCCCACCTCCAGTCTCATGTCTCCCAAATCACTCCCCACAACCACACGCTAGAGAAATCTGGCGGCCCATCTGGCCACGTCGGCCTTTCTGTGGCCTCTCTTTGACATCAGTTTCAAGTCCAAATGTCTTAGAACGGTCTGCGATGCCCTTCATGACCCAGACTCTGCTCCCTCCACGTCCCTACGTCCTTTCACTTCATTCTCCCGGGCCCTCTTGACCCCTCTTCCCCTTAACACGGCCATAATCGACTCTCAGCCAAGTGGGCAACTCATTTACACTTCCGTCCTTAACTTCTTCATCTATAAAGCAGAAGTAATGACAGTATCTTCATCAGAGAATTACTGAAATGAGTTAGCGTAAAGGACGGCTACTCAGATCAATCTGTAAAGTCCCGCATAAATATTGCTGCTATATTGTTATTTCCCCAAATGTGCCCTTCTCTAGCCCCGCACCCCCTCCACCACACACTGGCTGGAGGAGGAAGACGAGGCCCTCGAGGATGGCAGTCACAGGACAGAAGGAGACCGAGTCCCTGAAAGCACATAGCAAAGCTGCCCACAGATATGTTGAGCTATTATGTGTGCAAAAAATAAATTCTAGGAAGAATCTGCTCGCTTGCTACCGCCAAGGGCACACGCCTCACTAATCGGGATTCCCCTCCCACGTGCTCCCCACTGCCCTGTGGTCGTCCCTGTCCCGGCAGTTACCCTGCAGTGTGGCCAGTGTCCATGTGCAGTCTCCTTCTCCCTCCCTGACCAGGAGCGGGAACAAGTCAGGTTTGCCTTGGAATACTATTACAGGGGTCCCTCCGAATGACATATTGAAGTCCCAACCCCTAGTACCTCAAAATGGGACGTGATTTAGAACCAGGGTCATCGTTGATGTCAGTAATTCAGATACGGTCATGCAGGAGTAGAGTGAGCCCCTGATCCAATATAATGACTGTCCTAACAGAAGAGAGACATTTGGACACAGCCGCGCGCAGAGGGAAGACCATGTGAAAATGCAGACACACCGGGAGAACGCCATGTGGTGACAGAGGCAGAGGCTGGGGTGACGCAGCCGCAGGCCGAGGACACCAAGGCTTGCCGACCTCCACCATAAGCTGGAAGAAGCAAGGAGAGATTCCACCTGGAGTCTCAGAGAGAGCGTGGCCCTACCGACACCTTGATTTTGGACTTCCAGCCCCCGGAACTAGAGAATAAATTGCTGTCATTTCAAGTCACCCAGTTTGTGTCATATTTGTGATGGCAGCCCCGGGAGACGAATACAAGTACCAAATCTCACAACAGTGTCAACTGGCGTTGGATTCCGTCGATATTTTTGGAAGGAGGAGAGGAAGGAGGATAGGAGGAAAGAACGAAGAAAATAAAACTCCCTTTTGCCCTTGACTGACACCCTCCTCAACAGTTCCCAGAGGTCTTCAGGCTTTGTGTACGGGAAAAGAAAGATTCCTTCCAGCAAACGTTATAACATGGGCTCGGTGCGTTCTCCTGGAAGGGAAACTGAGCGACGCTGAGGAAACACTTCCCTCCCATAACCAGTTGACACACTAGCACGAGGCCATAAAGCTGGAGATTCCCCATGGCCTCACAAGCTTGGAGAGAGAACGGAACACTTTTTTTAAATGATCAGAGGCAGCATTGTATAATTTCTGTTCAGTGTCTTCTAGGCACCAAGTCTATCGATGACAGTGCCTCTGTGCGGGAACTGTCTTGGTGGGAGAAGAGCAAAGAATAGGGTGATGCTCACAGACGCCAACCTATAGGCTCTGGACCTTCCAGAATTGTCCAGCCTCGGGGAGGGGGGGCGGCTGTGTCAAAGAGCAGAGAGCCACACTGAGTGCCCTGGGAAGGAAGCTGCGGGGGCGGGGGGGGGGTGCAGAGGCTGGGTGGGGCTCGCGGACCTGTGCGGCAGGCAGGAAAGAGCAAACGCCCATGCCAGTGTGGTGGCACAGGACTTGACGATCCACTGCCGGGAGGATTGAGGACGGTATTACTTGCCTATTGCTGCTGTAGCCAATTACCACAAGTGTATTATCTTACAGTTCTGGAGGTCAGAAGTTCAGAATGGGTTTCACTGGGCTCCAATCAAGGTGTCCGCCAGCCCACCTGCATTCCCTTCTGGAAGTTCAAGAGGAGAATTCACTCCCTAGCCTTTTCCAGCCCCTAGAGGCTGTCGCTTTCCTTGTCTGCTCCTCCTTCAAAGCCGGCGCCACCGGGCTGAGTCCTTCTCATGCCACCATCTCTCTGGATCACCCTCCCGCCTCCTCCGTCCACCTTTAAGGGCCCTGGTGATTACATGGGACCCACTCAAATATTCCAGGATAATCTCCCTGTTTTTCTTTATTGATTGATTTTAGAGAGGGGGGAGGGGGAATTTGTTGTTCCACTTATTCATGCATTCATTGGTTGATTCTTGTATGTGGCCTGACAGGGGATCGAACCTGAAATCGTGGCATATCAGGACAACTCTCTAGCCAACCGAGCTACCCTGCCAGGGCTAATCTCCCTGTTGTAAAACCAGCCAATTAGCAGCCTTATTTCCACGTGCAATCTGAATTCCTCTTGGCCACGTAAGGCAACATATTCACAGGTTCCAGGGATAAAGAGTGTAGACATTTTGCTGGTCTGTGGGGAGCATTATTCTGCCCACCGTAGTCCGCCCTCTGCTCCCCAAAGATATAAGTTCATTCTACAGGCAACACGCAGATACATTCACCCCACTTCTGGTACCAAAACCTACATTAGGGTTCAACACGAGAAGCAGAACCAGTAGGAGGTATATATTAAGAAACGGGTTGCAAGGAATTGGCGTACATGATTGTGGGAGTTGCTAGGCAAGTTTGAAAGCTATAGGGCAGGTGGAACTCTTGCGCGTGGCCTGAAGCTGTGGTCCACAGTGGACCGTCTTGCTCTTTCCGGGAACCCTCAGCTCTGACTTTAAGTGCCTTTCAATTGATTGAAGCAGGACTGCCCAGATCATCCAGGATAACCTCCCCTACTTAAAGTCACCTGATTATGGATTCTAATCACATCTACAAAACACCTTCACAGTGACACCTCTATTAGTGTTTGACTTAACTGGGGACTGTAGCGTAGTCAAGTTGACACATCAAAGTGACCATCACACAGATATAGGTGGCCCACTAAGGACCCAGCCTGTGCTTCGGCTCTTGTAAACCTCAGAATGGATGGCAGTTCCTGAGGATGGTCCTTCGTGGAGTTAAATGGGCCTGGGGCACCCTAGAAGCTCCTTCCACTGCTCTGCCCCTCTGTTCTTTGAGGTCAGAAGCTCCTGAAGAACAAAGGCCAGGATTCTGTATTTACATTTATATCTAGCAGGGCCTAAGTTACTGTTCTTGTGCTGGAGATACTCAGGAAACATCAGTTGGAAGAATTTTGTCTGTTGAATAAGTACTCTCCTCTGTTTCTAATTTGCCAACCCACTTCAACAGCTACCAATTTGACTGCATTTCCAGCTGTTAAGTCAGATGTTGGTACAACCTGCATCCTATCACAGCACCATCTATGGCACTGTGGGATAATGGCAAGTCATTCTGGGGATGGGGATGGAGTCAATGATGGTGAAACATGAGTCGATTAGAGGAAGAGGCCATGGTACCTCTTTGTAGAGACATTTTTAAACAGAAAAGAGCCCAGTCTGCCTGCATCAGGGTGAATATTAACTTGTCTAGAAACAAATATCCTCAAACTGGCCCAATAGCCAGGGAGATCTCTTATTCCTGAGTGTTTCAGATCTTTGGGACATCCAAGAGGGCCTTGGTACCAAGGACACAGAGAAAAGTCTGAAAGACTGGCCCTTGGAAAACACATTGTCCTAATCCCTTATTTCATAGAGACTCAGAGAGGGAGAATGATGTGCTCAAAGTCACACAGCCAGCCGTGAGCTGACAGGTCTGGAACTAGAAGCCAGGTATTGTGATTCTGATGCACTTTTCACTTTTTACTATGCTATCATGTCAACCTCAGTGATGTCACGTACCAGGACACTCAGAACTCAATCTATGCACCTAGAAGGCATATTGTTCCAAAGTTCACTGACACATTTGTTATAGGCACCCGGAAAGGTGTTATTGGACAGCTCTCTAAGTCAGAGGGAGAAGGCTGTCCCCTCCTTGGTTCTTGTCAGTCTCATAGGAAAGATTTAAAATGAGTGACACCAGACAGCAGCATTGTACCAAGCAAATGTATTAAGGAAGCAAAGCAAGCAAATTCATTAAGGAAGCAGGCAAACAAATTTATTAAAAATACACTTGGCATAAAGCGCAAGTGGGCACTCAGCTAATCTGAGTGCCCTGCCTGATGGGGTTCAAGGAGTTTTATACCCTTCTGCCTATAGTTTTCAAGATTCCTCTGCTGGATATCTTGGGCACAGAATAGATTTCAAGTTCTCCCTTTTACTTTGTTGTTGCTTTTCCCTGAATATTTGAGAATATCTGGCAAGTCCCAAGACTGCTGACTTCTTTGTTCAGTGAGATAAAACCCCCCTTTTTTCCTTCTTCCTTCCCCCTTCCTGCCTTAGCAGTTCCAAAAAGATTTGAGCTATCTATTCTCTGGTTAGGGAGAAGAGGTATTAATAACCATTTGCTCTCAAGTGTCCTTGGTTGGGGAAGATAAGCTCTTGCAATTCACAAGCTTGCTAGCAAGCTGCCCAAACTGTTTGGCCATGTTCAATTTTCTTGTCTCAGTTTCTCTATTCCTCCTGCCCAGGAATTTTCCTAGCTTCTTTGTATCCTGCTACACATTCACTGGTAGAAAATCCAAAAAGTGACTTAGAAATGGCTACAACATCTTCCTCGTCAATGATTTCCAAAGGCATGTCCAATAAGTATCCATTCTAAATAAAAATAATTTGTGACTCAAGAAAAGTTCCCTTTCCATTCTTTTCAACCAAATTATCTCCCCTAAGTCTATCCAATATAAAAATATTGGAACCCTCACTGTTTTCACAGGATCATTGGATACTTGTGATTCAGTGGCTTGAGCAATCTCCTGAAAACAAGCCCAACTGCAAATGTTCACTTTGCATGTAACTAGATCAAAAACAAGAATAATTCATGGATTTATAATAATAACTTATTTTTGTTTCCTACTGTCCCTTTATGGTTTATTCAGCAAGGGGCAATTTTCCCTTTGCCTGTGGTTATAATCTTGGTCCTGAGCATGTGTGTTCTCCCAGTGTGCTCTCCCTCCCAGAAGCATGCCTGTGCCTTCCCCTTCTCCTACCCCACCTCCCCCACCTCCCCACCCACCCAGGCATATTACTTCCTGAGCCCATTTCTTCTACAGCTCACTCAGAAAGGGAAACAAAACAAAAATTCCATTTACCATTGCAATAACAAAAAATACCTAGGAATACACATAACCAAGGAGGTAAAAGACCTGTACTTAGAAAACTACAGGACATTGAAAAAAGAAATAGAGGAAGATATAAAAAAGTGGAAACATATACCATGTTCATGGATTGTAAAAAATCAGCATCATTAAAATGTCCACACTACCCAAAGTAATCTTACAGATTCAATGCAATCCCTATTAAAGTACCAACAGCATATTTCACAGACCTAGAACAAATACTACAAAAGTATATATGGAACCATAAAAGACCCCAAGTAGCCACAGCAATTTTGAAAAAGAAGAACAAAGTGGGAGGGATCACAATACCAGATATCAAGTTATACTACAAAGCCATTGTGATCAAAACAGCCTGGTACTGGCACAAGAGCAGACATATAGATCAATGGAACAGAACAGAGAACCCAGATATTGACCCAAGACAGATGCACAATTAATATTTGACAAAGGAGGCAAGAACATACAATGGAGAAAAGACAGTCTCTTCAATAAATGGTGCTGGGAAAATTGGACAGCTACATGCAAAAAAATGAAACTAGACCACCAACTTACACCATACACAAGAATAAACTCAAAATGGATAAAAGACTTAAATGAAACCATAAAAATCCTAGGAGAAACCACAATCAGCAAAATCTCAGACATCTCAAGTAGCAGATTTTTCATTGATCCATAGCCTAGGGCAAGAGAAACAAGGGAAAAAATAAACAAATGGGACTACATCAAACTAAAAAACTTCTGCACGGCAAAAGAAACCAGCATCAAAATGAAAAGGGAACCCACTCTCTGGGAGAATATCTTTGCCAACAATGCATCCAATAAGGGGTTAATATCCAAAATATATAGAGTACTTATACAACTCAACACAAGGAAGACAAACATTCCAATTCAACTAAAAAATGGGCAGAGGACCTGAATAGTCACTTCTCCAAATAGGACATACAAATGGCCAGGAGACATATGAAAAAATGCTCAACATCCCTAATCATCAGAGAGATGCAAATTAAAACAACTATGAGATATCACCTCACACCTGCCAGAATGGCTGCCATCAACAAATCATCAAACAACAAGTGCTGGCGAGGGTGTGGAGAAAAGGGGACTCTAGCACACTGCTGGTGGGAATGCAGACTGGTGCAACTACTGTGGAAAACAATATGGTGTTTCCTCAAAAAATAAAAAATGGATCTGCCATTTGACCCAGTGATCCTACTTCTAGGAATATATCCTAAGAAGCCTGAAACACCAATCAGAAAGAATATATGCACCCCTATGTTCATAGCAGCACTATTTACAATAGCTAAGATCTGGAAACAGCCCAAGTGCCCATCAGTAGATGAGTGGATAAAAAAACTGTGGTTACGCCCTGGCCAGTTTGGCTCAGCAGTTGGAGCGTCGGCCCATGGACCGGAAAATCCAGGGTTCAGTTCCCGCTAAGGACACGTACCTCGGTTGTGGTTTGTCCCCGGCCCCGGTTGGGGTCGTGTGGGTGGCGGCCACTTGATGTGTCTCTCTCACATCAATGTTTCTCTCTCTCTCTTCCTCCCTCTCTCCTTTCCACTCTATCTGAAGATAAATGCAAAAAAAAAGCTGTGGTACATTTACACAATGGAATACTATGCAGCTGTAAGAAAGAGAGAGCTCTTACCCTTTGAGACGACATGGAGGGACCTGGAGAGTATTGTGCTAAGCGAAATAAGCCAGTTAGAGAAAGACAAGTGTCACATGATCTCACTTATTTGTGGAACATAATGAACAAAATAAGTTGTCGACTAAAAGAAATCCAGAATCATGGAAGTAGGGAACAGACTCACAAACCTCAGAGGGATGGGGGGGTGGAAGGGGTGGGAAGAGATAAACCAAAGAACTTATATGTATATATGCACAACCCATGGACACAGGCATTAGTCTGGGGAAGGCAGGAGGAGGGTGGGAGCGGGAAGGAGGGGGTCAATGGGGACAAAGGGGGGACATCTGTAATACTTTCAACAATAAAAAATTTAAATTTAAATTTTAAAAAAAGAAAAGATAAATAAATTTTCTTTAATATTGTGTCTTGGCTTTGACTTGTTTCCTAGCCAGAATTCAAGTACTGAGGTTGCCGCATCAAGGTCCAGTCTGACCCCACCCGTCTAACACCTGGTGCCATTCTTGCCACCACCAACCCTTCCAGGCCACCGGCCTTCACAGCCACTCCAGGGCCTTCTGGGGAGTGGGTGAACACACTTCTCCTTGCCCACCCCTTACTGAAATGTAAGGATTCCAAGAAGCTGGGGTCCCTTTAGGCCTAGACACCTTCAACCTCTGTTCCCACACCGTTTAGGTGCTTTCTGTGGACACAGGCTCTGGGTGGTCAGGCGGTCACTCCTCTCCCTGTGGATCCCCCCAGGCCTGTCTTGGCTCTGTCAACACTGCAGCCTGGGCTGGGTGGGATGGAGTGCTAAGCCCCTTCCCAAGGACCCACCTGTTTAAACGTTAATCAAACCCCCCCCCCATTCTCCCTCCTCCACTCTACCTCACCCCCTGCTTGAAATCTTCTCTTTTAGGGGTACTGAGAAAGAGACTGTTCTTCTCCACAGTCTGGTTTATGATATAAAATCTGTGCTCTGAGCCCTCTGGCTTTGGCTTTTGATATTTAAAGCCAAGCTTTTGAAATTCAAAAATACCCTTTTTTCTCTCAAGCACCTTGCCCTTAGAAATGAAATCCATGGCTCTCAATACCATTGCCTCTACAATAGATTTACAAAAGGCTACTTAAGAGCTCAAAAGCCAGGAAAGGGACTCTTTGTTCTCTCTGTATGGTCCCTACCCCAAGGGCAATGCAGGGAGAAAGCCCTGCTGCTACTCAAAAGGTGAGGTGGAGAAGTGAGAGGGTTAAAGGAATTGGAAAGGCACCAAGTTTAATATCAAAATTTTACTGTAAGACATTTATAAAACGCTGAGATATGTTTCCCCAAGGCTCAGTGAGGTGTGGTTTTCATGACTCGTTCTAACCGAAGTATTAGGAAAGCAAGCAATAGTGCCTCTGTAAATACAGACCATGCCTGAATTATGATGGTTTCACTCACAATTTTTCGACTTTATGACGGTGCAAAAGCAATATGCATTCTGTAGAAACTGTGATGGGTGAAAGTGGGGGATCCTCTTCCCCACTGGGTGCTGGGGGTGGGCTCCTCATCTCAAGGAAAAGAATTTTCTGAGACACAGGAGAATGAATGATTTTTATTTGCGTGGAATTACATCCTGGGGTCTCCAACATCCCATTTTGCGTAATATAGTCTTGGATGATGTGCAGCTGGGGATTCAGCAGAGCTAGAAGCAGAGCCAGTGTCCGACGTTTCCTTTCCACGGCGGAGCTGGGTCTGGCACAGCATCAGTCTAGTTGCCGTCCATCAGTCCACTGTGTGGGGTTCACATGGCTGTGGGCCACGAGGGTGAATGCAGGAATGTGAGGGCCCCGAAAGCCAAGACTCAAACAGGCAAGAGAACAAGAGCACAGGAGGGCAAGAAAGCAAGCTCCTTTGTTTAGGGGATTAAGTACCTCAGATCTTCCCATGCTTGCAGTGGCCACGCCCACGCTGGCCAATGTTCCCAGGTGTGCCTGACAGGCAAGTACCTTCCCTGTTTCATCCAGATGTTACTGGGCATGTGTCTCAATGCAGCCTCCTGGCAAAGCTGCACAAATGGCATGCCCATAGTATCTGGCCGTCCCTTTGCTCCTTTCCAGTTATTTAATAACTGGGTTCATCGCAACAGTAACAGAAACCATGCTCCAAATTGTGAAATTGTATCGTTTCCCAGGCTAGTGCTATGTGGCACAATACTCTCACGATGCTGGGCTACTGTAGGCTAAGGTAAGTGTTCTGAGCATGTTTGAGGCAGGCTGGGCTAAACTATGATTATGTAGATTAGGTGTATGAAATGTATTTTTGACTTATACGTTATTTTCAGTTTACAATGGGTTTATCAGGACATAACCCCATCATAAGTCAAGGAGCATCTGTATAACACAAGTAGTTGATAGGTAACTTTATTTTGTTTATTTATGAGCATTTGTTAATTTAAACTTCTCTGAAAATAACCTAAGAATTATACTATGTGCTACTTTAAATACATAACTTATTTTATACTTGAAAGAAAATATAAAAATAGTTATAAGAATCCACATATAGCCCTGGCTGGTGTGGCTCACCAGTTAGTGTAGGCCTCTGACCAAAGGGTCACGGGTTCAGTTCCCAGTCAAAGGCACATACCTGGGTTGCAGGTTTGATCTCCAGCCCCTATTGGGGTCATTTGGGAGGCAACCAATCCATGTGTCTCTCTCACATCGATGTTTCTCTCTCTCTCTCTCTCTCTCTCTCTCTCTCTCTCCCCCCCCCCCCCCACTCCCTCCCTTCCACTCTATCTAAAAATCAATGGAAAAATATCCTCAGGTAAGGAATAAAAAAAAAAAAAAGAATCCACATATATATAAACAACTAACTTTGACAGAGGTGCAGACAATTCAGTTAGAGAAAGGATAGTCTGTCTTTTCAAGGAATGGTGCTAGGACAATTGGATACCCATATTTTATTTATTTATTTATTTATTTATTTATTTATTTATTTATTTATTTATTTTAATCCTCACCTGAGAATATTTTTTTCCATTTACTTTCAGATAGAATGGGAGGGAGAGAGAGAGAAACACCAATGTGAGAGAGACACATCAGTTGGTTGCTCCTCGCATGACCCTGTCGGGGACCAAATCACAACCAAGGTATGTGCCCTTGACCAGAATTGAACCTGTGACTCTTTGGTCCATGGAGCATCACTCTAACCACTGAGCCAAACTAGCCAGGGCTGGATACCCATATTTTAAAGTTTACGTTCCATCTATTAGCAATAAATGGCACCAGAATGTTACCTGTGATTGGACCTCAGTTCAGCAACCTCAGTACTTGAGTTCTGGCCAAGAAAGAATTCAGAGCCAAGAGTCAAATGTAAGCAAAAGTTTATTTAGAAAGTCACAGAGGTAGAAGATGTGAGCATGGAAGAAGTGAGCCAGCTGGGCTTCGTGGGTTTAGGGAACAAGTTACAGAGGCAAAAGAAGGGCCCTTGGAGCTTAGGAGAAAGAAAGCAAGGATACGCATGCCTGGGGGAAGGGGGAGGGGGCAAAGCCTGGGACGTGCTTCAGAGATAGAGCACATGCTGGGTCCTTAGTCTGAAGGGTTTTAAAGGTGGGGATTTTAGGAGAGGTCTCAAGGGAGGATCTCAATAGAATATTCATCAGTTTTCCAGGTGTGTCCTTTCAGGGTCGTGGTCTCTTCCAACTGGTCAGTGCTAGAGGGTCATTAGTCATTGCAGCTGGTCCTGAGATCAGCCATGGTGTTGCCCCGCCTGGCCTTGCTGCTTTACTGGGCCTGGAGCTGAAATATAACTGAGGCCTAGATGCTTAATGCATCTCCCTTTAGGGTTTAATGCTTCAGGGAGTGGTGGTACAAGGACCTGTATGGGGTCATATGAGGCTCCTCTCCAGCCCCCTTTGTTCCTATTCTAAGGGGGTCTACCATGCCACTAGTGACATGCCAGGGGAAGAAAGGTCAGGGGTCCAAGCTGCATAACCAGCAATATGCTAAGGGAGGAAAGGTTACCCTGGGGGTGAGGTCCTTGTTTTCCCAGTTTTGCCCATTACTAGGTACCTGGGGCTTTCTGCCCTGGTGACCTTCCATACCCGGCCTATCATTCCTACTCTGCTTATGCCTATCTAATTACTACTTCACATCATACATCCCACTGTTATAACCTGACGGCGAGATAACCAGAGACGCACAGCCGAATTGTAAAGGAGCACTTTATTTTGCCAGTGGGCTGCGGAGGGCATAGTTTCCCCTCAGATCAACAGCCCCGATTCTTCTTACTCTTCCCATTTTAAAGACAAAAACTCCCTCCTCCTTTTGCCCCCTCCTCTCAGGGAACCAGTACAATAGTGGGAGTGACAGAGACTACAGAAGTCAAAATTAGCATTATTCACCGATGGCATAAGTACTTGCAAATACCTATACTCAGGAAACTGCAAATGCCTCCCAACTCCTGGGGCAACTATAATCTTAGGCAAAATTCCTTTCCGTCTAGGGGTAATTAACCTATTATTGGAAGAATATCGAGGAATGTCTATTGGTGACAAAATGGAGTCTTTTAGTCGCCTTAACCAAGGGGCCTACATAAAATGGAATCTAGTTGCCTTAGCCTTGGAGCCCAGATCACCACCATATAACTCAAAATGAGTCATAGTCCTATATGTAAAACCGAAAACTATAAAACTTCTAGAAGAAAACATAAGAATAAATTTCTGTGACCTTAGATTAGACAATGATTTCTTAAATATGACATAGAAAACATGATCCATAAAAAAACCCAAATGATAAATTGAGCTTCATCAAAACAAAAAAATGTTTGTTCTTCAAAAGACACTGTTGAATGAAAAGACAAGCCATGGACAGGGAGAAAATCTTATAATATATCTGATACAGAATTCAATGATAAAAAACACAATTTGTTTAAATGAGCAAAATATTTAAAGATACTTCATCAAAGGAGATATATGAATGGCAAATAAGCACATGAAAAGATGCTCAGCATCATTAGCCGTTACAGAAATGTAAATTAAAACCACAATGAGAAAACACTTCCTATCTATTAAAATAATTACTATGTAAAAGGCTGACCACAGGAAGTGTGGGTAAGAAACTCTGAGATATATTACTGGTGGGGATGTCAATGGTACAACCACTTTAGAAATAGTTTGATAGTTTCTTAAAAACTTAAACATACTCTTAACATATGGCCCAGCCACTTTTCTTTTAGGAATTTTCCCAAGAGAAATGACAGCATGTATCCATACAATGACTTTTACACTAAAGTTTAGAACAGCTTTATTTGTCAGAGTGATCCTGTTATAATTAACTAGGTATTCATAACAAGAAAGGAGCAAAGAGAAGGCCAGACACTACAGGCATGTTTTCTGGGCAGATTCACCAGGAAGCTGCAGTTACACTCCCCAGGGAACCACCAGCCCATTCCCTGCAGATTGGGGGGTGGGGGGGGATCAAAGGGGAGATGACTGCATGTGCAGTGAGTCAGGATGATACAAAGAAGATGCCTGTCAGTCAAACTTGGGAACCGAGATCACTGGCCAGAGAGGGTGGGGCCACTACAAACCCGCCAAAATTTGGAGAATACATAATCACCCGAACAAAGGAGTTTGCTCTCGTAACTCTCAGCTCTTGGCTCTCTGGTTCCTTTGGCTTTTATCCTGCCGGTGTTCCTTCCATAGCCATGTGGCCATGAGAACCCCACACGCAGTGGACTAATGGACTGCATCTGGGAACACAAGTTAAACTAGCCTGATGCAGAATTGGACTGCTCTAACATGGAACAGAAACTCTGGACACTGACTTTGATCTTAGCTCTGCTGAGGGTAAATCAGGACTTCTTCCTTGATGGGGCAAAGGGAAATGGGCCCTTGGAAACTCAGAGGTGTAATTCCATAGAAATAAAGTTTTCTACAATTTCTCATCCTACCATGGGGGCCTCCAGAAATTCATTTTCCAGTGGCACTCCAAGAACCCCACTTCCAGGGACAACAATAGCCCTAAACTGAAAATAACCCAGATGTTCATCAACTGGAAAATGTATAAACAAGCTGGTATATCCATACAATGAAATACTACTCAGTAATAAAAATGAATGAACTACTGATCTATTTGAGACCATGGAGAAATCAATTATGCTGAGTGAAAGATACTAGATAAATAAAGAATATATACTATATGATTCTATGTACATAAAATTATTAAAATCCTATGATTAAAAACACTCAATAAAATGGGTATAAAAGGAAAGTACCTCAACATACTAAAGGCCATCTATGACAAACTGTCAGCTAACATCATATTCAACAGTGAAAAACTGAAAATTTTTCTCTAAGATCAACAAGCATACAAGGATGCCCACTCTCACCACTATTATTCAACATAGTACTAGCATTAGCCAGAGCAATTAAGCAAGAAAAATAAATGAAAGGCATCCAAATTGAGAATAAAGAAGTAAAACTGACACTATTTATAGATGACATGATTCTATATATAAAAATCCCTAAAGAATCCACCAAAAGACTATTAGAAACACTAAATAAATATAGTAAAGTTGCAGAATACAAAATCAATATACAAAACTCTGTGACATTCCTATATAGTAACATCAAATATCAAAAAAAAGAAATGAAGAAAACAACCCATTTACAATAAACAAAAATAATACAATACCTAAGAAAAAACTTAACAAAGCAGGTGAGTGACCTGTACACTGAAAACTGTAAGGCACTGTTGAAAGAAATTAAAGAAGACACACAAAGAAATGGAAAAATATTCCACATTCATGGTTTGGAAGAATTAACATTGTTAATATGGTAATATTACCTAAAGCAATGTGCAGATTTAATTCAATCCTTATCAAAGTCCCAATAGCATCTTCCACAGAAATAGAACAACAACAAACCTCTAAGTTGTATGGAACCACAAAAGACCCTGAAATGACAAAGCAACCCTCAGAAACAAAGAACAAAGTCAGAGGCATTAAACTCCCTGGCTTCAAACTATACTACAAAGCTACAGTAACCAAAACAGTATGGTGTTGGCAGAAAAACAGACACACAGACCAATGGAACAGAATTAAGAGCCCAGAAACAAACCCATACGTATAAGGGCAACTAATTTTTACACACACACACACACACACACACACACACACACAAAAGCCTGAAATATACAATGGAGAAAGGAAAGTCTTCAATCGATTGTGTTGTGAAAACTGGAAAGCCACATGCAGAAGAATGAAACCAGATTCATATCTAACACCATACACAGAAATTAACTCAACATGGATTACATACTTGAATATAAGACCTGAAACAATAAAGTACATGGAAGAAAACATAGGCACGAAACTTTTGAATCTTGGTCTCAAAGGGTTTTTGTGAACTTGACCCCACAGACAGGGAAATAAAAGCAAAACGAAATGAATGGGAGTAGATCAAACCTAAAAGCTTCTGCATGGCAATAGAAACCATCGACAAAACAAAAAAGGCAACCAACTGAATGGAAGAAGATATTTGCAAATGATACCTCCAGTCAGGAGCCAATATCCAAAATATATAAAGAACTCATATAACTCAACAACAACAACAAAATCCAATTTAGCCCTGGCCAGTTTGGCTCAGCGCTTAGAGCAATGCCCCGTGCATCAGTGAGTCACGGGTTTGATTCTGGTCAAGGGCACGTACCTCGGCGCGGTTCATCCCCAGACCTGGAGGCAACCAGTCGATGTGTTTCTCTCACATTGATGTTTCTCTCTCTCCCTCCTTCCCATCTATCTGATGATAAAGAAATATCCTCGGGTGAGGATTTTAAAAAATCCAATTTAAAAATGGCAGATTTTTTTCCATCTCTTCACTTTGAACCTATGTGAGTCTTTTGTTGTGAGGAGGGTCTCTTGTAAACAACATATATGTGAGTCATGCTTTCTTTTTTTTTTTTTAAATATTTTTTCTTTCTTGATTTTAGAGAGAGAGATGAAGGGAGAGGGAGAGAGAGACAGAAACATTGGTGAGAGAGAACATCGATTGGCCGCCTCCTGCATGCCCCCCACTGGGGATCAGGCCCACAACCTGGGCATGTGCCCTGACTGGGAATCGAACTGGAGACCTCTTGGTGCATGGGTCAATGCTCAACCACTGAGTCACACTAGCTGGTCAAGTCATGCTTTCTTATCCATTCAGCTACTCTGTGTCTTTTGATGGGAGCATTTAATTAATTACATTTAAGGTTATTATTGATATGTACTTATTTTAAATAATTTAATAAAAAATAAAATAAAAATGGACAGAGGACTTGAATAGACACTTTTCCAAGGAAGACACATAGATATATGAAAAGATGCTCAACATCACTAGTTATAAGGGAAATGCAAATCAACACCATAATACGATACCACCTCACATCTATCAGAATGGCTGTTATCAACAAGAGAAGTAATAACAAGTGTTGGAGAGGTCGTGGAGAAAAGGCGCCCTCATTCACTGCTCGTGGGAATGTACATTGGTATAACCACTATGGAAAACAGTACGGAGGCTCCTCAAGAAATTACGAATAGAGTTACCGTATGATCCAGCAACCCCTCTTCTGTGTATCTACCCCCAAAATTTGAAAACACTTATTTGTAAAGATGTATGTACCCCTATGTTCATTGCCCCATTATTTACAATAGTCAAGACATGGAAACAACCTAAGTGTCCTCTGACTGATGGTTGGATACAGAAGATGGGTACATATATACAATGGAATACCACTCAGCCATAAAAATGATGAAATATTGCCATTTGGGACAACACGGATAGATCTTGAGAATATCATGCTGTGTGAAATAAATAAGATGAAAAAGGACAAGAATTGTATGATTTCGCTCATATGCAGGAAATAAAACAAAAAGCAACAAACAAAACAAACAGGTAGACTCATATATACAGACAACAGTATGGTGGTTACCAGAGGGACAGCGGGTTGGCGGGAGAACAAAGAAGGTGAGGGTCAACTATGTGATGACAGAGGACTAGACTTGGGGTGGTGAGCACACATGGATATACAGTTGTCATAGTATAACGCTGTACCCCTGAAATTTCTATAATATTCTTAACCAATGTTACTCCAATAAATTTAATTTTTATAAAGAAAACTTGAAAAAATGCAAACACTGTTAGTGACAGCAAGCAATCTGTGGTTGCCTGTGGGGAGAGTGGGTAGAAAGGTATAGTGGGGGACAGAGAGGGACAAGATGGACGGATTATAAAGGTGCATGAGGAACTCTGGGGGGTGATGGATGTTTATCATCCTAATTGTGGTGACAATTTCACAGATATATAGACAAAACAGAACTTATAAAATTGTACATTTTAAATTACGTGCAGGTTTTTTGCTTGTTCAATGAAACTGTTTAAACATATGATTATAAAAACAATGTGTGTTGGTGGGTCTAACACAGGAACAGACTTCTAACACACCTACATACCTTCCCAAACCTGAGTAGTCACACACAACTACATGGGAATGTCTCCGAGTTTTACTTGTTAACCTCGTTACATATTGTACATAAAATTGGCATTTACTTTTTTTATCAGTGCTTATAATGATATGCATCACTAATTTTTAAATGTTAATATTGCATCAAAAATTATTAAGATCTGTGAGTTTATGGCAAGTACATCAGTCAACATCTAGTCACTCACACTGCGTCTTACATAGCCTGTAGCCTGAGTGGGTGGGATGGTCTGGTCATGGGTGGAGAGGATGAGTATCTTCCCCTGGAACACAGAGCCCGAAGTCACGGAGCTTCAGAAGGAGAGAGTCCTGAGAAGTGGCCAGGATGCGGTGTCCAGCCCCACACAGCCTGCGGGAATAACACCACCGACGACTGTAATTTGTCACAGGCTGTCTGCGTGTAGGTACTTCACGTGTCTTATCTCAGCCCGTCCTTAACACCTTATGAGGTAGGCGCTACTATTAACCCTCATGGAAGAGGAGGAGGCTGATAGTTGATGGAAAAGTTAGCTTGCCTAAGGTTACAAATCACAAGAGCTGGAGGAGTTTCCAACCATACTAGGTTCCTGTTGTTACTGTAACTAATTACGACCAATTTCGTGGCTTAAAACGACACACTTACTCTTCCACAGTTCTAGAGGTCAGAAGCCCGAAGGCTAAAATCAAGGAGTCCGGGGTTCACAGCTACAAAGTCCCTTCCACCTGGTGAGGTAACATTCACAGGTTCTGGAGGTTAGGACCAGACACCCTTGGGGGCCACTGCTCTGTTTGCCACACCAGCTCCGGGTGACGGCTTCGATCAGAACGACGGCCGTTGCTGAGCAGTGCCCATCTTCCCCAGCCCGCCTTCTCTCACTCCCTGCCCACGTTCACCTGCAGCCAGAAGCCAGCCTGCATGTGCCAGCACCGCTGCCTGCTTCTCCCCACCTTCTCCCGGGATCACCCTTTCCCTTCATCAAGGCTGCGGAATCCTGGCCACTCTGTCAGCCAGATGCCAGCTCCCTGTGGCACCTTTCCGCTCTCCAGCTGGAGGTGCTGTCTGCTGCCTCGAACCCCTGTAGCAGTGGGTGTGACACTGGGCCTCGCACTGGGGTGGTTTGTACGCTTGAGGCTGGAATCACGTCTCATCATCTGGGGAGCCCCCAAACCTGCGGCACAGCCCTGAGCCAGAGGGCTGAGTGTGTATTCAGTCTCCCTGCATCAGTGATGATACAAGCCAGGACCCAGGTGAAGCGTCCTGTGCCCCTCGGCCCAGGACAGACTGGTTGGCGCCCGAGGCCGAGGTCCAGGTCTCGTGCCAAGGCAGCAGCGCTGCCCCAGAGCGGCATTCACTCTACCCGATGCCCGCGGCAGGCCCAGCATGTACGCTCAGAGGTGCTTTCACTTGGCGCTTGGGGCCTAACGAACGAGATGGATCGGGAATCCAAAGCAGAAAGCTGATGGCGTTCAAGGCTCATGGGCTCCAGTCCTCACGTCCTCGTGGCTGAGAGGGGAGGGCAAGGATGCTCAGTTTGGGGTGCATCGCCCTCGACGGGCCCAGGCTCCTGGGCCAGCCCCTTTCTGCCATTTGGGGCAGGTGCTTTGGCAACTGGGGCCACCAGCCTCTGGGATGTGCTCCTGAGCTCTCATCCAAGGTGGTCGGTAAAACCACTGGGGCCGGAGTAGGCAATGACACCTGTGTCCCCCCAGATTCATGAGTTAAAATCCTAACCCCCAATGTGACGGTACCAGGCGGTGGAGCCTTTGGGAGGTGATTAGGTCATGAGGGTGACACCTTCAGCAGTGGGATCTGTGCTCTCCGTAAGACACCCCAGAGCGCTCCCTTGCCTCTCCCACCAAGGGAGGACACGCTGGAGGACCGCCGTCTGTGAACCGAGAAGGGGGCTCTCACCGGACACTGAATCGGCCAGCACCCTGACCTTGGACTTCCAGCCTCCAGCACTGTGAGAGAGAAATGTTTGCTGTTTAAGCCACCCGATGGTATTTTTGTGACAGTCTCCCAAACAGATGAAGACACCAAACAGTGCTAATGCCTTTCATTCACCTACGAGGAACCCACAGCTGGAGGAAGTGAAGGCCCCAGGCCTTAGAAGCACCAACATTTACCGGCACAGCGGGCGAAGACTCTGGGTCAGGCACCGGCGCACCTAGCCCAAGCCCTGCACACAGGTGCGGACGAGTGTGTGTGCACGCGTGCGTGTGTGCAAGTGTGTGTGTGCAGGCTGCAGCACCCACAGGCTTGCAAATAAGGCCCTCAGTGTTCTTCGTGACAAAGCTGGGTTCCCAGTTCTTGCTGATTCAATCCATCGCTTGGCTTATCTGCCTCCTTTGTGGGCAGCGGGCTCTGAGGCCAGAGATTTCTGTTAAACTACGAAGCAAGGCCTCTTAAACAAAATACATCCAGCTCCTCCAAAGAATGTGTGAGTCCTGGGAGCCGAGGAGCTGGGAATTGTTCTGGCCGAGCGTAGGGCATTCGCCTGGTGGGGATGTTATCCGTCCCCAGCATGGAGTAGAGACATGGGTAAGGAAGAGGGAAAAGAATATCAGACCCTCTTAGATAACTGACCACCTCTGTGTTTGTCAGATGTTCACATGTAGTTTGGAAGAGTGTGAACTACCACCCTCGGCCACCCTCCCTGTTACAGAACTTCATTAATATATGCTAATAGCAAACAGAACGGGTCTTGGCATATGGAGTGTTTGGCACTGGACAGAGTGTTGCATATTTCTCTTGGGATGTTTGACTGTAGCAACTGCCCTGTGGATTCGCAGCCTTGTTCGTACTAAACGGCAGACTGAGACACATGGGCAGGATGGATGCTGAACAAAGCGAGGGGCACTATGCCCACTGCAGCCACGCAGCACTGTATACCCACGGTGGCCGGTTTCCAGCGGATGGCAGCAACGTGTTTATAACTTGCACCAGGCACCATGTGCGCTAGGGCAGCGCTGCAATACCCAGTGTCCGGTCCACCTACTGGCCTTGGGTTCTTTTCTTAGAGACATGGTGCTGGGATGCAAAGATGGCCAGAGGGCCACACCATCCCAGCCTGCGTCCGTGTGACACTTCCACCGTGCTGGGCTTGGTGTTGTTATAACCTGACAGCGAGATAACCTGACACGCACAGCCGAATTGTAAAGGAGCACTTTATTTCGCTGGCGGGCTGCGGAGGGCAGAGTTTCCCATCAGATCAACAGCCCCAATTCTTCTTACTCTTCTTTTAAAGACAGAAACCCCCTCTTCCTTTTGCCCCCTCCCCTCAGGGAACCAGTACAATAGTGGGAGTGACAGAGACTACAGAAATCAAAATTAGCATTATTCACCGACAGGCACAAGTACCTGCAAATACCTGCAAATACCTATACTCAGGAAACTGCAAATGCCTCCCAACTCATGGGGCAACTATAATCTTAGGCAAAATTCCTTTCCGTCTAGGGGTAATTAACCTATTATTGGAAGAATATCGAGGAATGTCTATTGGTGACAAAATGGAGTCTTTTAGTCGCCTTAACCAAGGGGCCTACATAAAATGGAATCTAGTTGCCTTAGCCTTGGGGCCCAGATCAGTGTCAGACAGAGAGACCTAGGTCTGACAAGGCACCCTGAGTAGCTGAGGACATTCCAACCTCCATCCTGAGCCCTGACCACATCCTAGCCTGGAGGAAAGCGTGGGGACTGAGTGTCTTCTCACTGCTGAGTTCCCAGAACCCAGCACGGTGCCTGAGTCAGCTGGGGGAATGAGCGAGTGAGTGAATTCTTCCACAGAGAGCTGTGCCCCTTATGGGGGAGCGTGCGCTCCTCTATCACTTCGTGCCGTCTCTCTGGTCCTCAGAGAGAGCCAGCAAGAGCAATGCCCAGGGACTTCTCTGAAGGAAGGCAAAAATGCCAAAATGAATTCACTTAAAAGATCTCTCACCGGGAAGCGGCCCCTGGAGACCCCCCTTCCTGGGGCAGCAAATCTCTTCCTTAATCACCGCCGCTCACTGTTATCGCTCACTCAGTCCAGCTGTCTGTCCCACCTCTCAGCAAAGCCTATTTACCAAACCCATTTGCAAGTCTAAAACGTAATCACTGGCTTCCTCCTCAGAATGTTAATAACCCAGCAGGACTTCCCAGAGCCAGGCTGGGGCCCCTGGCTGGTTTAGCTGGGGAGGGGGAGGTCATGCCTTTCTCCTCCCCCACTGACGCTGCTCAGAGCCAGAAATCCACAGACAACGCACAAGTAGAAATCTGGCAAAAGTCTGGGCTGGGGCCAAGACACCTGTGCTGGGATGACCAAGGGCAGCCTGGCCTTGAAACAGTCAGCTGTGCGGGCTTAGGGAGAGAGGTTGGGGGCGGAGTCAGGCGTCAGGTGCAGAGGGTCCCGGCCTACTCTGCTTGACACCGGCTCCCACACCAGGCAGGCCGGCAGCTCAGGAGCTCCCTGGGTTCGGGGGGCTGTCTGGCTCATGGAGGCACTTCATGTGATCTGGGCCCCGAGGCTAGGGCAACTAGATTCCATTTTATGTAGGCCCCTTGGCTAAGGCGACTAAAAGACTCCATTTTTATCACCAATAGCCATTCCTCGATATTCTTCCAATAATGGGTTAATTACCCCTAGACAGGAAGGAATTTTGCCTAAGATTATAGTTGCCCCACGAGCTGGGAGGCATTTGCAGTTTCCTGAGTATAGGTATTTGCAAGTATTTGTGCTTTCAGTGAATAATGCTAATTTTGACTTCTGTAGTCTCTGTCACTCCCACTATTGTACTGGTTCCCTAAGGGGAGGGGGCAAAAGGAGGAGGGGGTTTCTGTCTTTAAAATGGGACGAGCAAGAAGAATTGGGGCTGTTGATCTGAGGGGAGACTATGCCCTCCGCAGCCCGCCAGCGAAATAAAGTGCTCCTTTACAATTTGGCTGTGCGTCTCAGGTTATCTCGCTGTCAGGTTATAACACACGGACATCCAATGAACTGAATGTCAACTCCTTTCTTTGGTCCAGGACCAGCCTACTATTCCTTCCTGCAGCAAGGGCTATGGAGCACCTGCTACCATCAGGCACTGTGCTGGGTGCTAGGAAGGTACAAAGTATAATGCAAAACAGGCGCGGCCCCTGCCTCACAGAGTTTAGGTCAAGCAGGAGGTAAACAAGGAAGCTTCCTGGAGGAAGTGACTACAGCCAGGACTTGAGGGATGGGCGGGAGTTACCGGCAGGGGAGTCAGCGTGGCACTGTCTAACAAGGCAAACTCGGATTGGCTGGAGCTGAAAATGGAAGAATGGCAGGAGAGGAGAGTGGGGGTCAGATCCCAAGGCCTTCCTTGTCAACCAGGCATGGAGTCTGCGCACCCGGTCCCGCCCCAGAGGCAGCAGGGAGGCGCAGCAGGGTCTGGGGAATACCTGAGGCCAAAGCAAGTTAGGAGGGAGGGGACTGGCAGGGAGAGAACCACAAGAGATTTGGACAAGCCGAAAACCACTTCTGAGCGTTTAAGGCAGATTCCTATTCTTCCTTCCCTGACACACCGACTATAAAAGGTTACAAATAACTTTCCCTTGTGCTTCATACTTCAGAAAGGATTTGCATGCCCGTCTCCTTGTGTGGGTCTATAATAAGGTGGCAAGGAAGACCACCCTCACTTTACAGATGGGGACATTGAGACCCAAGGAGGTAAAATAATTCATCTAAAAGGGCAAACTAAATACAGTTGCATCGAGAGCTTTCTCTTTCGCTAACACCAAGTTGTTACATTCACCTTAAGGTTAGGAAACAGCGCTCCCCCCACCCCCACCCCGTGAGTGACAGCACGCACCTCCGCATCTGCTCACCATGGTCTCCTCCCTACTGGAGGATCAAACAGCCCAGCTGGGAGTGGATCCCAAGGCCTGAGAGCTGGCCCAGTGCCCTTGGCAGGGCAGGCCACACAGCCAGAGAGAGACACCTCGGAGGGAGGGCACCCTGCTAGGGGGCCGGGGAATAAAGCAGAGCCTGTGTAACAACAACAAAACCCTGGGCTTCGTTCAGTAGGTGTGGGCATAGCCCATGCCCAATCCCCAAACCTGCACAACCTTCCCAGCCCTCCTGCTCCCGCCTCCCAGCCTGAGCCCTGGGGCATCCGATGAGGGTGTACTCTGAGGTCTCCAGGAAGCTGAGCTGCCCTTCACCAGCTGCTGGACCCTGGGCCCGTCCTGCTGTCGGGCACCCGGCTCCCCTACTGCACCAGGAGCAGCCAGCTCTCCAGGGCCTGCCGCTGAAATGGGAAACAGAGTCCCACTTCAAACAGCAGTGACAAGCAGGACCTGTCCGTCCTTCTCCCTGTTATCTTCTCTACCAGAACTGTTTTTCTGGGGAGAGGGGAGACAGCAGGGTGGGATGGACATTCTTCTCCTCCTGAGAGGCCCATGCTGCAGTCTTTCCCTCTCTCTCTGAGGGCTGAGAGCCCGAGGGCTGCACAGAGCCCGGAGACAGTAGCCGTGCAGAGGGGAGAGGGTCATGGCTCCAGCGCGTGGAGGGAGGAGCAGGAGCCCCAGTGGGAGGGGCAACTGACAAGAGAGGATGACAAGTCACTCAGGGCCCAGGCTGAGAGCCAGCGGCAGACCGAGATGCAGGGAGAGGTCCTGTCAGTCTGGAAGGATGGCCGTGTCACAGGAAACCACACTCTGTAAAAAGGAGCGGGGCACCCTGAAAAGCCGCTGGTGGAGGGCTGGCGAATGCAGAACCACGCAAAGGGCGGAGAGCTGTCCTGGTCACTGATGGCGAAGGGCAGAGGAAGGCAAGCAGCAAAGCAGGGAGAGGCGGGCCTGTTCATCAAGGAAGAAGGAACGGGCCTTCCAGAAGGGCAGGAGGAGGCCCAGGAAGCCTGGGTCTGCGGGCGCTAGAAGATCTGGATAGACCTGCGCGCAGTAGGGGCTGTGTTAGCAATTGTTACAGAGGACAGGGACCTCGGAGGTCTGTCCCAGGGCTCAATCGATGGGCCAGGACGTCCCGTGAGCTCGCCTTGAGCCCAGCACCATGCTGGGCAACTTGCAGGACACAAACAGCATATCAGACCATCCTTGCCTTCCCAGCTGGCTGAAACACATGTTGACCTCATACATGCATGCCTCGTTCTCAGGGTCAGTGAACGGGCTGGACGGCCTCCCTCTGGAGAATTGTCAGCAGGAAAAAGGACCGAAGAGAAAGCTGGGCAGTCCCATAGAAACGATCTACTTAATACCTCTGGACCTCAGTTTTCTCATCTGTACAGTGGAGCACCTGGCACACTAGGGCTCTAGGGGCTGCATCAAAGGCACTCTTCCCACCTCTGAAGCAGAGTCCAGCTTCCCTTTCACAGCAGCAGGGGGCACTCCCTGATACCCCTGTCTCTCAGAAAAGAAATAACTTGGGCCATGATTTAACACCAGGCAGAAAGCAAGCCACGGTAGTATCTTCCAAGCAGCTGGAGAGCCCCTGGCCACCTGACCACACCCAAAATAAATAGAGGAGACACATTTTGCAGACTCTCCCTGACACACCTAATGGGTATCAGACAGGAGTGTCCGCATAGCAAATAGGAATCTAATCTGTCCCCTGGTTCAGCCAAATGAAAACAGCAGGACATCCGCGGCTGCGCCTCTGGCTTCTGGCGGGGGACACGCGGAAGGAAAATGGAAACAGATTACAGTCAGTCTGATATCCAAATAACAAATAGGTATCCCGGAGAGAAATTTGTTTTATTGACGTTCGGAAAGAGATCCACTGATTTCCCCATCTGCACTGCCTTGCCACTTTAATTGAGGAAGGTGCTGGTTAAAATGAAGGAAGAATAACATCTCAGGGAGTGCGTGCCGGCTGGTGGGATCTGCTCCCGCGCGCACACACTGCTCGCCGCACACCGCACACTCTCTGGAAGGAATGATCCCAACCCCACATTTCCTCTGGGACTGGCCGTTGACGGGCACAGTTCGTTTTCCCGGGGCTGACGGGTGTTCCAGGCTCCACGGCAGGGGGCTTGCACAGGAAGGAATCAGCCAAGGGCCTGGTGCTGAGAGGCTGGGGCCTGGGGACAGGTTTCCACGTAGGGAGGAGCTGAGATCAGCCTGGGATCCAGGCAAACAAGGGCTGTGGCCTCCCAAAGGCCAGGAGAGGCAGTGGGCTCTTAACAAAGACCCTCATAAAAATCTCAGCTCTGGACCCCGCAAAAATGGAAGGGAAAATGAAGCAACACCACGGAGGGAAGACAAAGTGCTCACGGGCAGGGAAAGAAGAAGAGGTATAAAGGGCCCGAGGGCAGCCTCCTCATCAGAGCCACCGTCCGCCCTGAACGGACCAGGTAGGAGGATACTATAAATATACTTCATAGGCTTCGGTTTATCGTTATGACAGAGCCAATAAATAATTTACTGCTCAGTAAAAGATCAAAGAAGCTGCCTGAAACATCAGAGCCTCTAATGTTTGTGTAGATGCTACACCAACCCTGCAGATTTATGCTCGATGGGACACGTTTATGGTCCTGTGTCCTCGTCCCCAAAAGGAAGAACATTCAAGAAAACAGAATAAACAAAACACTAGGGCAAACAGAGGAACAGACACGGTAAGAACAGAGCTGAGGTCACTATGAAGCTGACATCACAGGGGGAAGTCGCAGTGACCTCGGCCCTCTCTCCCCCTCACCTGCCGCAGAGAAACTCAGAAAGTATGTGAAGACTTGTAAAAGCCAACACCATGTATGCGATTGACCTTCCGAGAGGGTGCTGGAGAGAAACCAAGGTCGGCGGGAGCGGAGAGTGACTGGCCCCACGTCCAGTCAAGGTAACACAGTCCTTTTCCAGGAGAACTGGGCGTGAGTGTACTGAGGGTCTGGGGGAAGGCTGCACTCACAGGACAAAGTGCCAGGCTTGGATCCTGGAAAAGGAAGCCCACAGGAGGCCTGCCCGCCCTCCTCCCGCCTGGCTCCAGCCCCGAGCTCAGGCCACATCCAAGCTCTGTCGCCCCCTCCCCATCCCTGCAGAACAGTTGGTCTTCGCCACCCTCAGCATCAGGATGTGACACTGGCTTTGGACCTGGAAGACAGGCCCTGGGAACTGGGCTATGTGGGCAGAGAATGCCATGGTCCCGTAGGAAGAGAACCAAAGCCAGGCCCTCTAAAGAACAAGCTTGGGGCAAGAACCTTATCACCCAGGTCTACGTGTGGCAGTGGCCCCAGGACCAAGAGTTTGTTGGGGTTCATCCAGCACTGGCTGAAAGGGAGACACTTCCAGAGAGGTGCCTGAGCCAGAGGCGAGGCGTCACTCGTCCACCACGGACCAGCTTGCACTCGCCCCAATCCATGCTGACGCCTGCCCTGGCACCAGGAGGTGCTCCGAAAAGCAGAGAGGTCTCTGTTCACTGACGAGGAACAGCCCCTCTGTAAAATATTCCACTGAAGTCATCCTTGTCCGTCTCCTGTGAGTTAGCATGAGTGCGTCCACCTTGGGCCCACCTACCCCAGTGCCCTTGTCTCTCCTCCCCTCCGCTTGCAGCAGGGCCACTGTGGGCATCTGGGGTGGGATGAGTCTGTGTGTGGGACTGTCCTGCCCGTTTCAGGGTGTGCAGCGGCCCTGGTCCCTTTGCACGGCATGCTGAGAGCCAACAACAGCCGGTAGGCACTGAGACCACCACAGTCCCACACCCTCCCCCTTATCAATATCACCTCTGGTTGGGAACCATGTTCAACTACAACTAGGAAAGGAAAACATGGGAGTAGACATGAGGATCGGCCAACTGGGAGACACGGATGTGGGAACAGAAATGTAGGACAGATCAGGGACCAGATGGAAATGGAGACAGACAGTCATGGGGCATAGCCAGGAAGACCTATGATAAACCTCACACCCCCCCACAAATTGATACACTCAGCAAACTGGCGTTTTATTCTTCACTTTCCATTAGAGAAAAAGGTGACGACACCTTGGAACCCAGGCGCCACCTTGAAAGAGACAATCGGCTGTTGCCCGGTCCACCAAGGAGCCCCCTAGAACCCTCTTGGGATTTGGAAACCTGACGAGATTAAACAGACAGAGCTCTCTGCCCCCTCCCCCAGCCTTAACCTTTTCCCACCCCACGGGCCATCCAATCCCGGAGGGACGCCCATGGCTGATAAGTGAGCGGCAGGTTGCTCTGCTGTCTTCTTGAGCGGCTTCCCCCAGCTTCGGGTAGGAGGCAGCCCTGGGCAGGACGCGCAGGAATGTAAGGCTGCGAAAGAGCTGAGCTCCGTGCAGTGCTTCGGGCCCAGACTGCAGCTGGGACCAGCCAAAACACTCACCCCTCCCCCGCCAGGTCCGCACTGCGCCCCTCCCCCGCCCTCCCGGTCCGCACTGCGCCCCTCCCCCCGCCCTCCCGGTCCGCACTGCGCCCCTCCCCCCGCCCTCCCGGTCCGCACTGCGCCCCTCCCCCCGCCCTCCCGGTCAGCACTGCGCCCCGCCCCCGCCCTCCCGGTCAGCACTGCGCCCCGCCCCCGCCCTCCCGGTCAGCACTGCGCCCCGCCCCCGCCCTCCCGATAAGCACTGCGCCCCTCCCCCGCCCTCCCGGTCCGCACTGCGCCCCTCCCCCGCCCTCCCGGTCCGCACTGCGCCCCTCCCCCCGCCCTCCCGGTCCGCACTGCGCCCCTCCCCCCGCCCTCCCGGTCCGCACTGCGCCCCTCCCCCGCCCTCCCGGTCAGCACTGCGCCCCTCCCCCGCCCTCCCGGTCCGCACTGCGCCCCTCCCCCGCCCTCCCGGAGTTGGGCTTCAGGAGAGGCCTGCTCAAGGAGAGGCCGAGGCGGCGTGTTCCAGGGCCCCTGCAGGACCCGTTCCTCCCGCCGTGGAAAGGGGGCAGAGCGCCGCAGAGACAGACCGGTATCCGCACCCCGCTTTGCCGGCTTTGCCCTTCTGCGGCACAAACCCCATCACTGGCATCCACCGCACAGGCCGCACACATCTGATCTGGGCGGTTGGCCAAGGGGCCCAAGGGCCCAGAATTCCCAAGGATGCTGAGTGGAGACCCCATGGGGAATGTGGCATGGGTCCGTTCCCCCACCGTCATCTAAAATGAAGGGACAGGGCTCTTCCTTCTTTTGGGACATGGGAACCCAGCTCTGCCGCCATCGCTTGCCTCTGCTCTGAAACAAACCCCCGTGGCGTCTGTGCCTGAAGCTGCGAGTGTAACAAACCCGTTCACTGAGCCTCTGGAACCTGGGTGTGGCCCACACGTGAGTACACAGCACGGAGAGGGACAGCGATCTCCTTACCGTTCCCGAGCACCCACCGCGCGCTACCCTGTACCCAGCTCTTTAAAGACATTCATTTACTTGATCCTCACCGCAGTGCCATGCATTTGGGACTGTTATCACTTCTCACTTTTAAAGCCGAGGCAATTGAGCTCAGAGAAGTTAAATAACTTGCCAAGGGCCACGCGTGTGCAGTGTTTTGCTCCGCGGAGACAATAAATACTCCACAGGAGAGCCGCACTAAGTGCTGAACTCCGTCTTCGGTGACTCAGCCTTCTAACCCCACCCTGCAGCCAACCCAGCCGGCTGAGCTACTTGTTTATTCAGTAAATCCTCACCGAGTACTTACCCTATCTTGTTCACTGCTGTGAGGGGGCACCCCAAAAAATCAGTCCCTGGAAACGCTCATGGAAGCATTTAACCCATAAAAAGTTAGCAACGTTGAACATTAACTTGAATTAATTTCAAGGTTGTCTGTTCTACTTTTCGCTAATTAAATGTTAGGGAAATGGCCCATAACGAGTTGACTAGAGAGGAACGTAGCAAAAAGAACACCAGATTTGAAGTCCGGGGTCCTGGGCCCCAAACCCTTGCTGGCCCATCGATGCACGAACACAGGGAGACATGGGACCTGTCCCAGCCCCTGCCTGTCTCCACCCTGAGACAGCTCTCACCATCACAGTCCTCTGAGCATCCAGAGGAGAACCGCTCAGCAGCCAGAGTTAGCAATCTCAATGCTCCAGAAACAGGCAAGATGGTACTCTTTTTTCTTTTTTTTGAAGGTTCAAAATTAGTCCATTGATAGTATTTAAAATTTTTAAAGCAATAATGGGCAATTTGTCATCATTTTTCTCATCAATGTGCCTGAAAATTTCCCCAAAAACAATCTGTTCTTTCCACATAATCTGCAGAATGACGATACAATGCCGCTCGATTCCCACGTCACGGGGTAATCTGACGGTAGAGAGAAGGGTGACCTGAGCTCCAAGGAGGCAGGGCAGAGACAGGTTCAGCGCCAAGAACCCGGTCACTGGGCTTGCGTCTCGTTTTCACGTTTGTTGGCGTTTTATAGAAAGCCAGCACCTTGCTTTCAAGTCTGACAAGACTGAAAACTCCCTGAGGGCAAGGAGGTGTCTCCACGAGCTTTTTAGCCCTCCCCCCACACCCACCTCCCACTGATGAGCACAGCACCCACTGGACGGAGACAGTGTGGGAACCTCGACTGCCTGAATAATAAAGAAGGTGTTTAATGCCCCAGTCTAGTCACATTAACAGCAAACGCTACAAACTTGGTGTTCAGGTTTGAGTTTTGATTCGATTGCTGGGGGGAGCACAGGAAGGAGACTGATGTCCTTGGTGAGGCGGTTCTAGCAGGTCATCTGAGCCGGCACGTGGGGGCTGGTGGTGGTGGTTCTAACAGCAGGCAGTGCCCACTGCGTGCGTCCTGGCCCCACACCATGGGTGGCTCCTCTGACTCTCTCAGCAACCGTGAGGTCCAGTGGTTAGTCCTGCCTGACAGATGAGACGTGAAGGCAGAGCAAGGTCAGGAAACGCGACCTCCCGCGAAACGAACCACAGCTCGTGAAGGGTGGGCCAGAGTCCCAGCTGACCGCAGCCCTGCGCTCTTGCCCGCCGTGGACGCTGCCTCTGGACGCAGCAAGCGGAGAAAAAAATCTTGCTCCCTCCTCAAAATGGGACGAGGTCCTTCTCCAACTTCCCAAAAAAAGAGAGAGTGAGACAGAACGAGGATTTTTGTCATGCGGGGAAGTCCGGAGCTGTGCAGAGAATGACAAGGCTGAGCAGCTCCGGCCCGTCGGTGTGGCTGTCTTTCTACCGACGGTAACTGATCCACGCTGGGACACTGCGACTTCATCGTGCACACTCACACGTGTGCCAGAGACAAGGCAGGGGCGCACCGGTGTGCGAGCTGGCGAGGGGAGTTCGTGGTTGGGAATGTCTGTGCCTCCCAGCCACGAGCAGAGCGCGATGTGGGAGCTGAACGCGGGAGGAATTACTTGGCTTGTTACCAAGTATTTTTAATAACGGAATCCTCCAGTCTCTCTCCTTCGGCTTGACCTAACCGTAGGAAGAGATGGATGCCTGGTGGGCCGTGAATCTTGCTCAGAAAGCCTCTCCCTGCAGCTGTAGACGGAGCCACGTGAATGATGACCCTAGTACGGTGACTGGCAAACCTGGGGCGTCCGAAAACAGGGATGTGAGCGCCTACAGACACACTCCCGGCCGTCCTAACAGTACTTGGACCTGCGGCGTTGCTGGTCCCTCGCAGAGCCAATGTCAGTGGGGCACTTGTACCCTAAGCTCTCAAGTAAGGTTTTCAGGAAAACAGAAGGTTGCCCACTGAGGACAATGAACGCATGAAAGAGTGAAAATTGTTCTCAAAGGATTTCAAGTCTCTAACACATTTTTAAGCAAGTTAAACTTAAGTCCTTCTATATGGTTGAATTTAAACATTGACCACTGTTTGACGACAATGACATCATAGGTAAGACATTACACTTTGAGCTCACTCGTTACTGTTGAATTCACCCACCCGCAAGAGTGAGGTATGACCTCCTCTGCCCACGAGGAGGCTGTGCCTCGATGGAAAGGTGAGGTCTGTGCATAAACGATCTCAGGGCAAGGAACCAGGCGTACAGGGTGAATGAAGAGAGAACGTGTCTGCTTCTCGGTGGGCAATCAGAGGGGACTGCCTGGAGGAGTCACCTAGGGAAAGAACTTGAACAATGAGCAGGAGTTTTCTAAGTAGATTTGGAGGGAAACGGAAAGAAAGGAGAAAGAGAATTGGGTTAATGGAATAAAATGTGGCCCCGTTCCACGTGAGCGAGCAGTTTGCGTGGGGTGATGCGTGGGAGACGAGACTCGGAAAGTAAATTGGGACCAGACTGCACCGAGCTTAGAATGTCAAGGTCAGGCTTGTGGGATTTATTTGGGATCCAGTGGGGAACCATCGTAGGTTATTGAGCAGGAAAGAGAAATGATCGAATTAGTTTGCTCCAGTGCCTGTTTTTGGAGAACATAGGATTCTTTTTGGCAGATACCGCGTGCGGCCGACACCGAAGCCAAAGTGACTCTCCCAGGCAGCCGCTAACCTGGCTGTGCTCCGGCCTGCCCGGCCTGCCCTTGGGCAGCCCCCTTTCTGGGCCTGCGCCCGGGTCCGCTTCCTAGAGCTGCTCTCTACCCCCTGCTTTGCTGCACACACGCCACGGTTCTTCAACAAGGCTCCGATTCTTCCGCAGCTAACATTCAGTAACAGCACTTTCCTCTGTTCCCAGAAAAATAAGTTAATTGATGATTGCCTTAATTGTAAATGTTCAACTAAAATTGTATTTTAAAATGTCTGTTACAGCCTGCCTTTAATAGAATCTAGTATGAGATGCCACTTGATTTAATACCAATATATTTTTAATTAGCCTGGGCTTTCCAGTCGGGGCCATCTGGATCAGAAACCTTGGTGCACCACTTATCAGCTCGGGGACCTTCAGCAAATCAATGGCCATTTCTGAGCCTCAAAACACTCGTCTGCAGAATGTGGGCAGTTCTGTCTTTCCCAGCCGGGTGTCACGAGAATGACATGAGATGAAACACACGTGGAGTGCCTGCTGAAGGGGCAGACACTGAGATCCGCAACAAGGACTCTGTCTCCCACTCCCCCTCCTCTTCCCGCCCTGGAGTGAGAAGCGTGCTTTACGCCGAGGCTGGACTCCGCATCCTGGGATGTCTGCAAAGACGGAGGCAGTGCTGGCGGCTGGACCCAGCAGGAACTCCAGCTGCAGGGCGGGGCTGGGTTCAAATGCTGGCAGTTCTCACTGGCGGCACAGCTCGGGCAAAGCGTTGACTCTCCCAGCCTCCTGTCTCCTCCTCTGAGGAACACCATCCACCCTGCGCAGTTTCCGCACTGCCTCCGTGAGCGGGGACATGCAGGGCTTCTTAGCACACGGTTCTCACATAATAGGGCTCGATGAGTGTTAGCACTGAAGCTTCCGGCAGCCACAGGCAACTCTGAGGGCCACTGGGCGCAATCCTTTACTCGGTCATTGGAACGGCACTTGGCTGAGACCAGATGAGACCCTGGCCTCAGGGCTCCTTGCACAGCTCCCCACCGAGGACTCAGTCCCCACTGGGGAGCAGGCCGGGGTCGGCCCACTTCCCAGTTAGCATTTATATCAAGCAGCTATTATATGCCAGACACTGTGCTACTCACTGTCATATGTATGGTGTCATGGGACTGTCTTGCTCAGCGTTGGACCCCTGCCAGCACTGGCCCATAGTAGTTGCTCAATAAATGTGGGTCTTCTTCTCTGCCTTGGGAGCTGGGTTAGGGAGTACAAAGAAGTGGATTTGGAGTCAGTCTGGGTTTGAATCTCACCCCTGCCACTTGTCAGCTTCTCGGGCTTTACCTCCGTGTCTACGTCTACTCGAAAACGGAGACAGCAAAGTCAGAGTCTGATGGTAGTTTTAAAGTTGGTGCATGCGAAGGACGTATTAATCACAGCAGGTGCTCGGTCAGCAATTACCGTAGTCCTCGCACTGGACACGCTGGAATTGATGCTGTCACCTGCCTTCAAGGACCTGATAACTTCCAAAGTTAAGACCCACAGAGAAGTAACCACAGAGCAAAGCAGAGAGGAGGCCGGCAGGGGCTGTGCGCTTCCAGGGAAGACGGAGGACTTCCTAGAGGAGGTGAACAGACTGAGAGGAGCGGTGATGCTGGGAAGAGAACAGGATGAGGACCAGGGGGCGAGAGAATGCAGCAAGTGCCTAGGTCCAGGAGCCTGGGAATCTCGGGTCTTCCGAAGCCTGGAAGTGAGAGAGCGGTTACCAGTGCCTTGGTGAGGACGTCGGGTAGAGAGTGGAGAGACAAAGGAAGACACAGAAGAACTTGAAAATGGAGAGAAGGAAAGTTGAATTTATTTATGGGTACTCTCGTTCATTCCATCAACATCCACTGAGTGCCTGCCACCTGCCAGAGGAGGAGCTGACCTTGGTTAGCCTGCATCAGACTGTCCGGCAGGTTAGAGGCAAGGCCATCTGCTAAGGGGGAGGGAGTAGGCTCCTTGGGAACTTGTTTAAAATGGCAATCCCTTGGCCCACCCTGTAAAGATACTGATCAGGGTCACCCTCCAGGTGGTTCTGTGGGAGATGTCCCAAGACCACAGTTTGAGAAACTGAATTGGAAGCTCATAAGAGTTTTGGGGTCACAGCTGATTTGTAGAAGACCCAGGCTGCGCGTTTCATAGTCAGCCCAGGAGTGTAGGGTGAGGCAGTAAGTGGGACTTGCCCATGATTCAGATGGACAAGGGAATCTCAGGGGAAGAAAGGGGTGTGCTTGTAAAAATCACTAGGGGAGTACTGCAAGCTTCCCAACTCGAATTCCAATATGCTTTGAACACCCCCATTTCTGACCTCACCTTCCAACTTTTCCCAACCCGGAAAAACCCTTCTGGGAGCTCCAGGGAACTAGACTCCCTAAGGCTTCCACGCTTTCTTCAGCTCTGATACATAATTACAAGTACACTTACAACGTATCCAACATCAGAGCTGTTCAAGGGAGGAGGCATTCCTCAGGACAACGCCTAGCGTCTGTAGTGACGTCACAGCTTTCAGAACCGTTCCAGCACGTTACTGTACATTCTGCTACATCAGCACTTCTCCACGTGTGATCCACAGACCGCCACCAGCGTGACCTTGGAGTATGGTAGGAATGCAGAAGTGGAGGTCTCAGCCCAGCGGGAGGCCAGGCTCCTGGAAGCCGGCCTTTTCATACGCTCTGGGTTGATTCTGAAGAAAACTGTAACTTGGGAACTTGATATAAAAAATATATTTGGTCTTTGTCCCCAATTTCTGGCACAGAGCTTCAAAAATCCATGGAATTTCCTGATAGGAGTGTCTGTGCAAAACCAGTGCCCGCACACACACACACACACACACGCACACACACACACCCCTCGCCCTGGCCAGTTTGGCTCTCAGGGCTGGGGAACCTTTTTTCTGCCAGGGGCCATTTGGATATTTATAACATCATTTGTAGGCCATACAAAATTATCAACTTAAAAATTAGCCTGCTTTATTGGGTCCGGCTAATTCGGTGAGGCTGTGATGTCTGTTGGTATTGATTTTGTGGGCCGTATAAGGCCCCACCCCTGGCAGAGCGTCAGCCCGTGGACCCAAGGGTCATGGGTTCAATTCCTGGTCAAGGGCATGTGCCTGGGTTACAGGTTCAATCCCCAGTCCTGATTGGGGTCGTGCAGGAGGCAACCAATCAATGTCTCTCTTTCTCTCCCTCCCTTTTGTCCTCAGGTGAGGATTAACAAACAAACAAAAAAACAGGCCCCTTGACCATGCCTGAGTTTAGGCCAAGGGGGGCCTTAGACAGCTTTAAAGCAGGGCTGGCCACTCCAGGAGGACCAACAGCAGGGTCAGAGTTAGGAATGTCAGTTTCACTTTCCAGTCTCTGGGGAAGGACAGGGACGGGGACCGGGTTCAGTCACATGGACATTGCTGTAATCAGCCATGCCTACCAACGACACTCATCCAAAAACTCCAGACACTGAGCCCCACAGAACTTCCTGGTTAGGGGACATCGGCGTGCTGGGAGGGCGACTGCACCTGACCACAAGCAGAGAGCATGGGAGCTGTGCACCCCCACCTGGGGCCACTTGGCTGTTCCTGACTTGTAGCCTTTATAATAAAACTATAATCGTAAGTACAGCACTTTCAGTGAATTCTGGGAGTTCTAGAAAATTATCGAACCCGAAGGGAGGTTCTGGGAACCCCCAATTGTGTAGCCAAGTCAGAGAGAAACGAGTGCAGGTGTGAGAGGGATCCCACGTGTGGTGGGCATCTGAGCTGAGGGCGGTCTTACAGGGGACCTGGGCCTTTAACTGTGAACTGTGACACACACTCCAAGGAGTGTCAGAATTGAGCTGAGTTGCGGGGCATCCAGGTACTAGCAAAGGACTGGTGTCGGGACACGGAAGCCACAGTCCTACCTCAACCAAACAGCAGGGACACATACGCAGAGAAGCGACTTACCCACAGCACAGAGCCATTTCGGAGCACAGCAGCAATGAGACATTGTGTCTGTGGTCCAGGCCAGGCCTCTTCCTCCGGAGCACAGCTGCTCCCACGTGCCCCCAGGGTGATGGGAAAGGCACAAAGCTTGGGGCTAGAGCCTGCCGTGGGGGGTGCAGGGTGGTCACCTCATTCAACTCGCCAGGGCCAACTGCCAGGCCGGGAACGAGAAAGAGCGGAGGCCCTCGGCCCTTTGAAAGTGCAAGTGATGCCTTTCCGACTGTGTGTGTCTGGTGTAACCCTCCAAGGTTTGTCATTGTGACAGCCTAAGAAAATCACAGGTGACTTGAAGCAATTTAATGATAATAAAAATAAAATAAAAACAGTAAACAGCTCTGCTGCTCCCTCTAATTTCCCGGCATCTTTATCATATCAACGCCTCCCGTTCTTTCCCCACAGAAAATGAACGCGTGCGTCTGCGGTTGCTGTACTCACGTCTCTGTCCGTCTCTTCCTGCTGCGGCCCCGGCACCCGCAGCCCTTCTCCCGGTGCCAGGATCCGCACAGCCAGACTTCAGACGCAGCAGAGGAAAGGCACCTCTCCTTCCTCGCTCCTCGCCCTGCCTGCCTGGAGCTGCTTCTCCAGCCCCGCTGATCTGAGCGGCCACAAACTGACCTTCTCGCAGGGTGTCCCCTTGCCTCACTCCTGGTGTTAATACCTGCTTTAGAGAGCTGCAAACTCCTCGAGTCTCTGTTATGCAGGTTAATTCGGAGCACAGCCAAGCTGTGATCAAATGACCTTTACCCACCTCCCTGCTAATTTTGATGGACAGCTCCATTTTCCTTCTCCCTCTTGGTCCCCCCTTGTTCTAAATTGGAAATCTATCAGTTTTCTAGGTAAATGGAAAATAAAGGCACACGCCGCAGGCAACACACTCACACACACACAAACACCAACGTACGGTTATCGGGACGGGAGCTAGATGGGGCTTCCTTTGTGTTCTTCATCCTAACTTTCCAGACCTCAGAGGAATGCTGTAGCTGGATCCTGAGCTGACGCCAGAAGAAAATACAGGTTTCGAAAGAGAACCCCTTCTCCGCAATTGTTCGCTTCATCCATGGGATACAGTAACAATAGTAAATGGGGGAAATCGTAACAAAAAAGTAACATGTATCCAGTGCTGCCCACTTAGTCGTCAGTTCCCAAGAACGGTCTCATTTCATTCTCTCCACGCCTCTATGAAATGAGAACTCTATTACCCTCATTCTATAGAAAAAGAAACCGAGGCTTCGAGAGATTACAGAAAAGAGAGTAAGGACACACACACAGGAAGAGGCAGAGCGAGCATCTGAACCTGCACGGTCCGATGCCAAAGCCAAGTTCTTGCGTGTTACTAGCTCTGTGACCTGGGACCTAGCCCATAATCACACTGCACTCCGGCCTCCCCATTTGCAACATTAGGATAAAAGGTCTACCTCTTCGGGCTCCTGGAGGAGAAAGGAAGAGCTGGCCATCCTTTGAAAACTGCAGACCACTGTCAGTTCACCAGCGTTGTAATTATGACTGTTAATTCAATGACTTCCTTGTACAAATATTTCCTGATCACCTACTATGTGCCAGCCCTGTTCCAGGCCTGGGGATACAGCGGTGATCAAACAGATAAATATCCCTGTATCCAAGGAGCGTGCATTCAAATGTATGAGACAGACTGACAAGAAACAAGTAAAATACATAGCATGTCAAAGGAAGCTTAATGCTAGAGAAAAAATAAAGTGGGGGTGGGGTATAAGGAGTGAGGGTGGGAGGGCTGCAATTTGACATAGGTGGTCAGGGAAGACCTCAGAGAGAAGGTGATACTTGGACGTGGGTCTAAAGGAATGAGGATAACAAGTTGGGCGGATATCTGGAGAAAGCATGTTCCAGGCAATGGAGCAATGATGCTAAGACCCTGCGGTAGAACCAGCCAGGCAGCCAGAGTGGGTGGAGCAGGGGAGGGAGAAGGGAGCAGTGAGAGATGAGGCCGGAGAGGTGTAGCAGGTGGTGGCCACATGGAGCCTTGCAGACCATTGGATGTGCCATGGAGGGGCTGGGTGGAGAAGGTCATGGACAGTTTTGAGCAGAGCGGCGACACCATCTAACATCCTTAGAGCATCACTTTGGCTGCTATCGGGGGAGCAGGGGTGGAAGCAAGATGAGTTCGTGGCTGTTGCCACCAACCCAGAGGCTCAGACGAGGGAGGTGGCAGTGAAGGCAATGAGGTATATTCGGGTTCTGGATGTATTCTGAAGGTAGAACCCACCAACTATGCCGTTCCTATGTGAGAAAGCAAGGAGTCACTCCGAGGTTTTTGATTTGAGCCACTGGGAGAACAGGGCTGACATTTGCCAGAATGCGATCAAGCAGGTGTGTGAGCTGAATGGTGGCCATCAGAGAAGATACGAAGCTCTAACCCCAACAGCCAAGAGTATGATGAGCTTATCTGGAAAGAGAGTCATTGCAAATGTGCAAATGTGAGGTCATTAGGGTGGACCCTAACCCAATACGACTGTTGTCCTTATCAAAACAAGGCATTTGGACGGATTCTCACACGGGGTGGGGCACCATGTGAGGACTGGAGTTCCGCTGCCACAAGCCCGAGAACTCCCAGAAGCTAGAGGAAGAGGGTCCTAGGGGAAGAGGGCCCTCCCACACCTTCGGACTGGGAGACAGTGCAGTTCTGCCTCAGCCACTCAGTGTGGCACTGGTGACGGCAGGTGCGGAGGCAGGGTCAGCAGCTCATGTGTGGACATGCAAGAGGAGAGGTCAAAGCAGCAGCTAGCGGAGCCTGCAGCTCACGGTGAGCTGGACACGCGCTTTCCAGAGCCACCTTGTCTGCTGTGAACTCACAGCTATGGGACTGGCTGAGATCCCCTAGGGTAGACGGAGACGAGTCGGCAGATTGAGCTCTGGGACCCTCCGCCAGCAACAGGGCAGGGGGGCAAAAAGAAGTTGGTGAGGAAAGAGGAAACCAGGAGAGAGGTCCTGAAGGCAAAAGAAGGAACAGTCTTGAGAAGAAAAGGGTCATCAGCTCTGTCAGATGTCAGCGATGAGTCAGGCTGGATGAAGATGAACTGACCACTGGGCTTAGCCACTCGGAGCTCGTTTGCGACCTCGGCAGTGGCAGGTTCCGAGATGGGAGCGAGGCTTCATGGGGCTGGGTTGAAGGGAGATGGGGCAGAGCGGGGTACAGCATTCTGGAGGAGTTCGCTAACGGGAGATGTGAGATACAGAGAGGGCTTTTTTTTTTATCCTCACCGGAGGACATTTTTGCATTTATCTTCAGATAGAGTGGGGGGAAGAGAGGGAGGAAGAGAGAGAGAGAGAGAGAGAGAGAGAGAGAGAGAGAGAGAGAAACATTGATGTGAGAGGGACGCATCGACTGGCTGCCACCCACACAACCCCAACTGGGGCCAGGGACAAACTGCAACTGAGGTACATGCCCTTAGCAGGAACCGAACCCGGGACTCTCTGGTCCGCGGGCTGACGCTCTAACCGCTGAGCCAAACCGGCCAGGGCGAGAGGCTTTTTTTAAGGTAAGAGACATTGTTGTATGTTTCACGCTGAGAGAAACGATGCAGCACAGAGTAGGGAATGGATGAGACAGGAGAGAGCAGAGAATTGCGGAGTGGTGTCCTTGGAAATCTAGGGGGACGGGATCAAGCACACGCTCGACCAGGACTTGGGCGGTTCACCCACGTAACAGGAGAGAGGCAGGTGTGCGGGCACCCGTGCGTGGGTGGGCAGCTGTGGCGTAACGCAGGAGGTAAAGCCAGCAGGTGAGAGCGAGGAGCGGGGAGGAGGAGCTGCCATCACGGGGGAGCGTGCGAGCGGGACACAATGCTAGGGTTGCCGGGCGGCTCTCAGGTGGCCTGAGCTTTGGCTCAGGACCGGGAAGTAAGATCAGTCAGACAAGGGCATGTTCCTCTCCAGCCATGTTCAGCTGCCCACTGGAGGCCAAAGCCAACAGAGAGTGGCACTTCCTCAGACTTAGGGTTTTGCTCCTCAAACGCAAAGAGGGGAGGCCCGAAGGAACTGAGGGGTACACAAAAGAGATGATGATGATGGTCTGTGGAATTTAAGCTGGATAAGAATACAAGGGAGGACCAAGAAGGGCAGGGATCCCCAAAGAGAATTTGGATCAGGGACTGTAAATTCCCTGGGGTGAGGATCATGAGGGTCAGCATACCAGAGCTAGAAGGGTAAAAGTGGGGGTCAGAGAATAAAAGTAGGGCTCCTTAACACGTGCACCTTGGGGAGGCAGTGACTGCAGCGACAAGGCCTCAGGCACAGCCACGGAAGTGGGTGGCTGGGGTGGGATGGGGAACAGGGACATTGGAGGAAGGAGTTAAAGAACTGAGAGGCCACCCTGACTGGTTTGGCTCAGCAGTTGGAAAGCCAGCCCGAGGACCAAAGAGTTGTGGGTTCAATTCCAGTCAAGGGCACGTACCTCCGTTGCAGTTCAGTCCCAGGCCCTGGTCGGGGTCGTGCAGGAGGCAACCAGTCGATGTGTCCCTCTCACGTTAGTGTTTCTCTCTCTCTCCCTCACACTCTATCTGAGGATGAATGGAAAAATATCCTTGGGTGAGGATTTAAAGAAAAGAGCTAAGAGGCCACGGCACTGGAAAGATCACGGATATTGAAACCACTGAGAATTTTGAGAGGAACCGTGTTGGGAGAGTGATAGAGAGCCAGGAGCTGAAATCTTGAAGGGATGAGGGTAAGTCACTGAGAGTTGCTAGGTAACCACAGCACTCCTGATGACAGGAGCCCCAAAGCTGGGGGTTCTTAGAGAGGGGCCAAGAACAGCATGAAAGCAGCACAGAGAAGGAAGGAGGGTTCCCAGGCCACCTCCAAGCCCAGCAGCGCAGCGAGAGAGAAAAGAGCCACCAATTAGAAGAGCCCCCCAGAAAGCGATGTCCTTAAGGTACAACCAGAGAATATGCAGAGACTGAGGAAGTGAGCTTTGCTGATGGCGGACCATGGGTTCCAAGAGCAAAAGTAAGGGTTGAGGAGGAACAGAAATTAAGTCAGAAAAGGAGACGTGAGAGCTTGAGGGAGGGCAGAGCCGGGGTGAGGGGACCCCTCCTGTGACTGACTTCAAGGAGGAGAGGCAGCCTCCTGGGATGGCAGCCCGAGCGTGGAGGCCCGGTGCCGGGGGGAGGAGGGTGAGATGTGTTAGTGGGGTTCTTCCCAGGAGCACCAGGAGTTCTGGAATCCCAGTCACTCTCGCCAAGGCTTACAGTTATAATCCTAGAAAGATTATTATTACCATCGCTGTGGTATCAGTCAGCCTCCTTAGGTGTGAAGAACCCAACACACTCCGCTAGTTCCGCAGGAGGGGGGAGGGGGTGCTTATTAAAGAATGCGCATCGCTCCCAGCCACTCAGCCAGCATCCGGGGTCAGGGGTCAGGACCAGTGACGACCTCACCGAGCGGGTCTGTGCAAAGACTCGGCTGCTTGCCTCCTGTGATGCTCAGCACGACAGCCAGAAGCTCCGACACCGCTCCCCTCAGAGAGCCAGACGCCGCAGCTCGGCCCGGCGCCCTCTGCCTGGTCGCCTCCGCTTACCGGCACTCTAAGCAGGTGTCCGTGGGCGAGTCTGACTGGCCCAACCTCAGGGCCAGCCAGGCTAGGCTACCAGGGGAGCTGGCCACCCACGCGAGTCTTCTCGCCTCTCCCTTGGGAAGAATCCCAGGTTTGTGTGCATCACCCAGATCTAAGGAGAGTGTTCAAAGACTTCGGCAAACAATAAATGTCAAAGACGTATTCAATAAGCCTTCTTATTATTATCATTATTAAACAATAAGAATTTGCCTGGTTGCCTGGCTGGTGTGGCTCAGTGGTGGAGCGTCGACCCTGCACCAAGAGGTTGCCGGTTCGATTCCCGGTCAGGGCACATGCCCAGGTTGTGGGCCCGATCCCCAGTGGGGGGCATGCAGGAGGCGGCCAATCGATGTTCTCTCTCATCGATGTTTCTGTCTCTCCCTCTCCCTTCCTCTCTCTAAAATCAATAAAGAAAAAAAATTTTTTTTTGAAGAATCTGCGTGGTTATTTTGTCTAAGCCTTGCAGGCAGGAGACGGGGAGGCCTCTGTGCAACCCTCACCATTAGGACCTCAGACGAGGTTTCTATTTTCGGCAGCAGTTGAGAAGACTATTTCTACTGATTGGGGCCAAGGTCAGAATTAGGTAAGAATTTTGGCCTGAACCTTCCCCGATAAGGTCAGACCCTTTCAGAGCTCAGCCCCAGCAAAGGGCACTCTTGACTCTGGAAAGACAAGACGAGAGAGGCTCCCCCTCAGCACCCCGTGTGCCGGACCCTGTAATCTCCCCTCTGCACGCGCGATCTCATTCCACCTCAAGGCGGCTCTGTGAGGGAGGTAGTGAGATTACCATATTACAGATAAGGAAACAGCCTTTAAGGAAAATATTAAGTTGCTTATGACCCTCCCCCAGCTGCGAGGCCACCGCCACCGAGTGCAGGCCGTACACCACACAGCTCCGCAGGGGAGGCGTGTCTGCCGCGTGGGTGGGGCCACCTGGAGTTGTGCAGTGTCCGACGTGTGCTCAGCCCTGGCCACCTGGTGCAGAGTCCATTTCCTCACAACCATACTACACAGTCCAGTCATCAGGGTCTTCTAATGTTATAACCTGACAGCAAGATAACCAGAGACGCACAGCCGAATTGTAAAGGAGCATTTTATTTCGCCGGCGGGCTGCGGAAGACACAGTCTCCCCTCAGATCAACAGCCACGATTCTCCTTGCTCGTCCCATTTTAAAGACAGAAACTCCCTCCTCCTTTTGCCCCCTCCCCTCAGGGAACCAGTACAATAGTGGGAGTGACAGAGACTACAGAAGTCAAAATTAGCATTATTCACCGACAGCACAAGTACTTGCAAATACCTGCAAATACCTATACTCAGGAAACTGCAAATGCCTCCCAACTCATGGGCCAACTATAACCTTAGGCAAAATTCCTTCCCGTCTAGGGGTAATTAACCTGTTATTGGAAGAATATCGAGGAATGTCTATCGGTGGTAAAATGGAGTCTTTTAGTCGCCTTTACCAAGGGGCCTACATAAAATGGAGTCTAGTTGCCTTAGCCTCAGGGCCCAGCTCACTGAGAGAGCTCCTTCGGGTCAGAGGAGGTCTCTGTCTGCACAGAGAGCGCACAGTCCGGGCACAGGCGCACGAGACCCGGCTGCAGCACCAAGCACTGTCCAAGCTCATCTGGACCGTGCTCGAGTCTGCGATCACGGGGCCTACACAGGCACCACCGGACGCCTGAAACAGGTCGTTTCAAACAAACGGAAGGAAGAACTACTGCTTGGCACAGCTGGTTGCCAGCTTATAAAACCCATTAACCCAAGAGGCAGTGCGGGCAGCAAATACTAATGGACTCCAGGCGTATCTAGGAAAGGTCAAGGCGTCCGCAACCATAAATTCTGCCAAGAAGGGGGCTGACGTGTGAGCACCCACGATGGATAATCCAGGCACTGGGCTAGACCGCACACGGTCCTCTGCTCATCTCTGCAAGTCAACCGCCTTCCATGTCAAACAGAACTGATAGCACCTGCCTGTGGGGAGTGTGGTGAAGATTAAATAAAATAATAGATCTAAAGCCCTCAGCACAGGTCCGGCACAGTATTGATCCTTAACAATGCAATAATTAATACTAACTGTTAAAAACAGTTACTAGTCCGGCCGGTGTGGCTCAGTGGTTGAGCGTTGACCCATTCACCAAGAAGTCACTGGTTCGATTCCTGGTCAGGGCACATGCCCAGGGTGTGGGCCAAATCGCCAGTGGGGGGCATGCAGGAGGCGGCCAATCGATGTTCTCTCTCATTGATGTTTCTGTCTCTCTCTCCCTTCCTCTCTCTCTGATATCAATAAAGAAAAAACAATTTAAAAAAATAAATAAATAAAAATAAAAAGTTACTAAATGTTATCCATTATTCCTAGAAATAATAACAACCAATGAAATTGTGCTGACATTTCACTAGTAGGAAAGAAATCCATGAAACTTGCACCTCATGGAAAGAAACCAGGTTCAATTACCCCCTTCCATGGACACGTCACTGATCAGGACTCTAAAACACTCATCTTTAACCTTTAGGATTGCACAATAAATAGAGGAACAATTTGATGATTTTTCTCCCTTGTGCTTTTTAGCCAGGGCTAGCTTTAACTAAAGCAGCAACATAATGATAATGCCCTGCTTCGAGCATCCCCCACCTCCGATTATTCCACCAAGAGCTCTCAGGGCCCCAACACTGCATCGGGCACCAGATAAAACATTCGAAGGAGACTTCCGCCTCCCGGGGCAGAGATGTCTGCACAGAGTTTGGGGATATTATAGTACACAGACAAGATAAAAATAGATTAATATTACTAGAAGCCAGATCGCAGCGAAAATCATCCCAAATTTTCCAGCTTAATGATGCTTAGAACCAACTTTCCTGCAAATCTGATGTAGCCCCTGGGAGGCCTGGCCTGCGGCCCTCGAAGCAATGCTTATTCAGTCATGAGTCCGCTCTTCTCTGGACCCACAAGCCCATCATGGCACCTGGTAGAAAGTAGATTTTTCGAGCAGGCACAAGAGAGAGAGGGGGCGAGGGCTGCAAGGTGGATAGATGAATGATAGAAAGGTGGATGGCTGAAGCAGTGCAGGATAATGACCTTAGCATCATCTCTAAAGTTATACTAGGTTCTCAAGTCAGCTCCATCGTTATTTAGTTATGTGGCCTTGAAGAAGTTGCTTCATCTCTCTGGGCCTCAGTTTCCTGATCTGTAACACAGGGATAATGTAAGTACCTACCTTACAAGCCTGTTATAAGTATTAAGAGAATACACATAAAGCACTTACTTCACCGTCAACACATGTCTTTTGAGCTCCTACTATGTGCCAGACCCTGGTCCAAGCCCTGGGACTATCTTGTTAAACAAAACAGATAAAATCTCTGCCTTCATACAGTTTACATTCTCGTTGGGAAAGCAAGCGACGGTGATAAAGTAGACAGTGGTCTAGTCTATTAGCAGGTAAGTGTTTTTAAGGGGAAAGTTGTAGGGATGGGGGTTTGGTGGATGAACAAAATGTAACCTTGTGATATGCATTCTCGCGACCTGGCCAGCCTAGGATCAAAGTATGTGTGTGGATAGATAAGGCTTGCCTGATGGGCAGGAAAACCACCCTGTTTGAACTAATTGGATTGTTTGCATGTGAACAGATTAGGTTTGCATGTCAAAGGGCAGGAAAACCACCCCGGGAGGACAATGGGTGAGAAAGCCCAGGCATGAGTGGGTTTGTTACTTTATATCTCCTTTGATGTTTCTCCACTGAAAAAAGCGAGAGACAGGGCTTGGCTGTGTGGTCAGCAGAGATGCCATCTCGAGGAAATAATTACCGAAAACAACATGTAACCTGGGGAACCACTTTGCAAATAAATTGGGCTGCATCCAGAGATCTGAAGCATTTGTTCCCTTGCGATGCTCCCCCTCACTCCAAACAGTGTCTGCTTGTAGTTCATTGCATTGCGACCACCCCCAGCAGGCCGAGAGAGAGACGGAAGGAAGTAGAACAGAGTAAGGGGGTATAGAAGGGTTTGTAATTTAAATTAAAGTGGTCAGGATGGGCCTCACAGAGATGGAAACATTGAGCAATGACCCAAAGGAGTGAGGGAGTGAGCCATGGGGATGCCTGGAGGAGAGCATTCCAGGAAGAGAAACAGCCAGTGCAAAGGCCCTGAGGCAGGAGTGTGCCTGGCCAGTTTGCAGTATGGAGAAGGCCAGTGTGGCTGGAACAGCAAAGAGAGAGGAGAAGAGGAGCAAGAGATGAGGTCCAAGAGGGCATGTTAGGTTAGCTCCCTAGGAAATTATAGGCAACATAAGTCTTTGGCTCCACCCCCTTTCTTCTAGTGAAATGGGGGTCCCTTTGGAGCAGCAGAGGGACATGGTCCGATTCACCCTTTAACAGCATCAGTTTGTTGTGCGGAGGACCTGACAGTTAACTGGGGCGCAGTGGTAGCTATAACGAATGCCTGGCAGAAACTGTTTCCTTCTTGGGGTCTTAGCAAAGCTGTTTGGCTTCCTAATTACTTACAGCATCTGTCTTCATAGACGCAAGTTAAGAGCTGTGCAGAGTCAAGTAGGAGGAGTTAGAAGCTGGTACCGCAACGCTGTGCGACTCGTTGTCACAGTGCTCCCCAAGCACGGGGGGACGGGCACGTGTGTGGGCACGAGGTTGACCGCCACGAACGGAACATTTTAAAATCGCTTCCATCCTTGCACATCTGCTAAGGGATGGTTCCTCCACAGCCACGAGGCAGCCACTTCCTGGCCAGAGGGCTGAGCATATTCTCCCCAGTGACGGTGGTGAGGACTACACAACAGGCCTGAGCTCTTCTCCTCCTCCTCCTCCCCTTCCATCAACATGGCCTTCATCATGGCCACTATCATCAGCTCATCACCATCATCACCATCACCCCCGTTCGTTCACTCTTGCTCTGCCTGCACCTGCAACAGCACTTTGCACGCATTGCCTTAACCTCATCTCCACAATGACTGTATGAAACCCGCCTCGCCAGCGTCTCCATTTAACCAGGAAGGAAGCCAGGCCTGAAGAGGTGCAGTCACTTGCAAGAGGTCCCGTAGCTGGCCCGTGGCAGAGCAGAATGGTGACACAGATGATCGGGCTGCAGAGCCGAGCCCACAGCCATTATGCCACCTGCCTGCACCTTCTTTTTCCTGGAGGCTCTTGTTCCTCTTCCAACCTATCTGAAATGTTAGCATGGCTCTCGGCACAGAGAGAAAGGGGACAGGCAAGGTGGAGTGGAAAGGACACATGGCCCACTACCAGGCAAACCTGGCCTCCTCCTGCAGTGTGCATGACCACAAGCCCAGACTGTGTCGTGCTACACACCCAGGTGTGAGCTTGTGCAGGAAGGGAGAGAGAAGGTGAATCGGGGAGGGGTGCAGATGCGGATCCGGCCAGGAGCAAGGCGTCCACCATCCGGGAGGAGGGGTAAACGTGGTTCAGAACATCAGCTCCAGAACCAGACCTTCCCTCTGCCCTTCACCAGCTGGGAGACCTTTATTTAGCTCTCCACACCTCCATTTTCTCACCTGTAAAGTGAAGGTGATTATAGTGTTTACTTCCTAGGCGTGTTACCGGGATTGAATGTGCTAAGGCACAATGTAATAGAAAAACCACCAAATACTGCCATTTACACAATATGTAGGCATTGGCTAACTTCTAATATTCAGCCCCAACATGGCCATCTACTGGCCAGAGTCTTTTAAAGAGAATTTGAGCTGTGGATCAAAGGGAAAGATGCCTTGAAAGTCTGATCCTGACGTCTGCAATTAAAGGGTGTGAACCTGGGGTGAGGCATGTCTCGGGGCTGCTCACAGGTTAGGGCCTGTGAACACCTCAGTGCAGGCAGACCCCGGCTTCTCCCCTGTGAGCATCTCTAGGGAAAGACTCCCCTTGCCCTGGCCTTGTATGAGGGAGGACCCTCTCTGCCAACAAGGTCTGAGCAGCCTGGAGGAGGCATCCACACCTACTCAGTGTGGCTGGCTCTGCCCTCGTGCGCTGTCGGTGGCACTGTGAACCGGAACAGCCATTCTGGGAAACAGGACGCAGAGTCCTCAAAAAGTAAGAATGGAACGGCCATAGGATCCAGGGCTCCCACTCTGGGATAAATACGCAAAGAAATCGAAATCAGCATCTCACGGGAACACTGGCACCCCCGTGTTCATTGCAGCATTATCCACAACAGCCAAGGCATGGACAAACCTTAGTGTCCGTGAACGAATGAATGTATAAAGAAAATGTGATTCTCACACACACACACGCACACAGTGGGACAGTGTTCAGCCATGAAACAGAAAGGAAATCTTTCATTTGCAACAACATGGATGGAACTTGAAGGTGTTGTGCCACGTGAGATAAGTCACACAGAAAAAGACAAATACGATGTCACTTGTATGTGAAATCTGAAGAAAAAACTTGTGAAAACAGAGAGTAGGATGATGGTCACCAGGGGATGGGGTGGGGGCTGGGGGAGGACTCTCAGAGAGATGATGTTTAAGGGTACAAACTTGAATCTCCTAGATAAGTTCTGGAGATGTCATGCACAGCCAGTGATTATAGCCAATAATACTATAGTATAAATTTCGAAGATGCTAAGAGACTAAGCCTTAACTGTTCTTAACACAAAAAGCAAATGACAGCTGTGAGACATGATAAAGGTATTGCAAATGCTACTGTAGCAATCATACTGAGATATGTATCAAACCAACACATGTACGCCTTAAACTTACACCATGTTCGATGTCAACTATGTCTCAGTTCTTAAAGGAGCGCTTTTAGGTTCCCCCCAGCATGGCAAAGGGCACTGGTCTCTGAGAGCAGGGGCCATGCCTGCAGTGTCCACTGCTGCCCCCCAGCACCCCGCCCAGGCCCAGGACGTGCATAGTGGACTTTCCTGTGGAAGAAGGGAATAAAGAAAGAATGGGGAAAGGAGGAGAATATGAGCGTTTTAATAAATGATACCTGTGTGTTTTCACCTGACCAAACACGTCTGCCACCCTGTGGGAGCATGCCACCGACGTCCTGGTCAGGAGAGGAACGCACACCTGGAGGAACAGGTACTGCACGAGGGTCCTCGTCCGGGGGACTCCCCTGCCCATCCCATCCTTCCCCCAGCCCCTCCATCGGAGTCTCTGCATCCCCAGGCACTTCAGAAACCCACCCCTTTCGAGTATAAATAAAACAAACCACATTATGGTATGCGTCTCCATCTGTTAAATAACAAATAAATCAGCCCTATCTCACCAATTATGAAAAGACATCTGGGACTGCGAGACGGGACTTATTCCTCTCAGCGATCATGAAAGGTGTCTGTCACGGGCCTCGAGGTGCTGGGGCTGCCCAGCTCTCCCAGGCCCGGCTTCCTTCACGCAGCGGTAATTCTCTCCTGGGACCCGAGAGAAGACCCGGGGGGCACACAGCCTGGGGAGGCCCCAGGCCCCAGGTCTCTCTGCGTGGGGCGGTAACCAAGGCCAGGGCAGGGACCCAAAGCGCTGAGAGCGAAGTTCAGACTGCTCGTGGTCCTGCCTCTGTCCCCGCCTCTGTCCCCACCGCCACAGTCCACCTGTGCCGTGAGGTCACTGCCCAGGTCGGCCCCAAGAGGCCAAGTGGTACTTCTTGTCCCGTCTTCATGAGGCATAATCCACAACGTAAAACTGGATATATGTCAGGTGTCCGCCTTGATGTTCTGATTTACGAATGCACTGTGGAAAGCGGAATTTCTTGAGCTAGTCTGAGGACCGCTGGCGCCCTTGTGAACATGGAGATGCTTGGGCCCAGCCAATCCCGCCAACCAGAGTCTGGGAGGGGACCGGAATGCCACCATTCTAACCTGTTCCCGGGAGATTCTTACAGTTTGACAACCACGTATGCAAAGCCCTCCTTTTCCTCTTCTTGGAAACTGAGACTTTCTTTTATTTACATGGGAAAGGTGTGTGTGTGGTGGGGGGGGTGGATTCTGACAAGTAGCACAGAATCACAGAAGGCCCGTGATGGAGGGCACCCAGTTCAACCCTATTATGCATGTAAGGGGACCAAGGCCCATGTTATGGGGCTGAATTGTGTCCCTCAAAAAAGACATATTGAACTTCTAACCCCCAGTATCTCAGAATGTGATCTTTTTAGCCATTGAGTCTTTCCAGAGGCAGTCAAGTTGAAATGAGGTCATTAGGGTGAGCCATCATCCCCTATGACAGGTGTCCTTGAGAAAAGGGGAAATTTGGACACAGAGACAAGCATGCACAGGGGGAGGGCCATGGAGATGCCACGTGAAGCTCAGAGGTCCGCTGCCACAAGCCAGGGAGCGCCTAGAGACACAGGAGATGCCATGTGAAGCTCAGAGGTCTGCTGCCACAGCCAGGGAGCGCCTAGAGCTACCAGACGCTGGAGAAAGAACGGGAAGCTGCTCTCCACAGGTGTCAGAGGGAGCTGGCCTTCCTGCACCTTCATGTCAGACGTCCAGTATCCAGCACCGTGAAGCCATACACACTGGTTGTTCAAGCCACCCGTGTGGGGTTTGTGGCACCCTGTCATAGTAGCCCAAGCCAACCAGTACAGCCCGTAAAGGGGAAATGACTCGCCCAAGGCCCTACAGCTGGACAGCAGCCGAGGCAGGACTCCAGCAGGTTCGGGACTCTCTCCTGGGCTCCTGTCTCTCCAGCACACTGCCCACTAGTCTCCCTTCCACCCGTAAGGCATGACCTGAGCCCTCCAGAAATGCAGAGCGGGAGGCCTCTCCAGGCCTTCTTTCAGGTGCAGACACCAGAGGGCGTACAGCCCTTCAGTGTCCAACCCTCGGGTCTCAGAACCAACCGGCTCCCCAAGACCGTCGGGCCGGGCGGGTGGCCGCAGGGCAGCGGCGCAGGGCTGACCCAGGTGCCATTGCAGCTGCCATGGGCTCCTTCCTTCCAGCCCTGCTGAAACGCAAGCTGGCCGTGAGCAAGCACACCAGAGCCCTTCCCATGCGTCTTTGCAGAAGGACAACACAGGGCAAGATGCTCAGGTTGCTCGAGGAAGTCGGGGTGGGGGGCAGACAGTCCCCCAGAACTCAGAAAGCTCCCTTCTACCTAACAGCCTCCATGAAGCGGCTCTGAGGAGATGGCGACAAGACCCGCTGGGTGGAGGTGGGGTGCTCACCCACTGCACACACCTCTTAGCACAAGGCATCCTCACCCTCACAGACCCTTCACTGTGACGCCAGGCCCTGGCAGAGTGCCCAAGGCCCCCAGCCCCCGGTGATGTCTACCGCTACCCTCCAAGGTGCGCTGCTCACTCACAGCTCTATGAGACGTCTCGCGAGGTCTGCGAGGCCCCGTGGGAGAGGAGGGGGTCCACCAGCAGGGCAGAGGATTCCATGTGGCATAAGAATCCAGATTTAGGGAGCAAAGCAAACTTCCTTAGATCTATGGTCCCTCGATGTTGTGGCTGATGGAAGCAGGACACAGGATTTCTAGTTGTTTAGGGAGACACCCCAGACAGACGGCCAGAAGCTCCTTCTGACCCTTCCCCATCCAGCACCCCGAGAGCAAGGGGAGCTGGTGGCCAGGGAGGGAGCCTCTGCAGCCCGGTCCGTGGGAGCACGAGGTCCCCACACTGCCACCTTCCCCTCAACGGTCCCAGTAACTGGAAACTTATCATGTCCTGGGGTAGCATCCACGGGGAAAGTCATCTGTGATGAGAATGGGGAGAGAGAGAAGAGGGAGAGCATGTAATCAAATTAATTCTAATGACATCGATAAGAAGGTTGGAAACACAGCCAACGACTCCATTAAAATAATGACTCTGGGTCTCCTCTGTCATCACCTTGGGTCATCTCCCCTCTTTTGCCCACTGTATCTCCAGAGTGCTGGCAATGACCGCGGTGTGGGGAGACAAGAAGGACAGCAGGGATGGAGACTGATGCCACAGGGGGAGGCCCTCTTTTTACCCACCAAGTCTTGATGATCAGTGCTCAGCCCCCTTGGAGGGGAGCTGCAGGGAGGGGAGTCAGTTACACCCTGACTATGGGAGCAGGACACATGGATGGAGGAGGCTGCCTGGAGCTTCTGCCACACCTCTCTCTTGGCCAGAGGTGCTGTGCACCCCAGGGTGGGCACAGGTCCACTGTGCTCCATTTGCACGGACCATCACATCAATGGCGCCCCCTAGAGTTGTGCAGAGTGACAGCCATGTTAGACACGCACACGTAGATGTAGGAAGCTTTATGAAAAATTTTTTTCTTTATTGATGTTACAGACAGAAAGGAAGGGAGAGAAAGATAGAAACATCGATGAGAGAACATCGATTGGCCGCCTCCTGCATGCCCCCCACTGGGGATTTGGCCCACAACCTGGGCACGTGCCGTGACCGAGAATCGAACCAGCAACCTCTTGGTGCATGGGTCGACGCTCAACCACTGAGCCACACTGGCCAGGCGATGTAGGAAGCTTTATAAGACAGCTCAGGAGGATAAGAAAGAATTGGTACAATTTAACCAAATCCCCCAGGACTAAACCTACATTCTCTTTTTTGTTTGTAATTTTTTTTAGATGAAATTCATATAACATAAATTAATCATTTTAAAGTGAGCAACTGAGTACATTCACAGTATTGTGCAACCACTATCTCTGTCTAGTTCCGAAACATTTTCATCACCCCGGAAGAAAACCCCATACCCATACTCCCTCCGCCCAGGCCCGGGCAACCAACTGCTTTCTGCATCTAAGATTTACCTATTCTGGCATTTCCTTGAAATGCTGTCATACAATACATGACCTTTGTGACTTGCTTCTTTCACACAGTATGTTTTTGAGGTTCATCACATTGTAGCGTGTATCGGCACTCCATTCCTTTTTATGGCTCAGTAATATTCCATGGTATGGATATACCAAAATGTTGATGGACATTTACACTAAATCTGCATTTCTGATTCGACCCAGAGCTCTCAAAGTCACCTTTCCCTGGCTTCCCAGCTCTGATTCCGTCTCCCAGGTTGGACCTAGCCTCTCTCTCACGCAGACCCTCCTCAAACTAGCTCCCCCGCCACGTATCTGTACAGCCCAAGTAATGCTGCACTCAACACTGCCTCTCCAAGGGGCGCTCCCTCCCCACTGGTGTTCCGCCCAGAAAGGCGAAGATGCCCTAACCTGAGCCCTCACTAAGCCTCTAGGAAAGAGGAGATGCTGTCAGCAATTTTCCTGTCTTCAATCTGGTCTCCATTGTGCAACCCTAAACTGTCGGTCAGTGAGAATCTGGACACTTATTTAGTTTGAACTGCTGTGTTGGGTACATTCATTCCCTCAGGGCAGATGGATAAGTGTGCATTCTGATCCTCTTACTCCAGAGGAGGGCTACTGGCCAGACTGAGCCCAGCACGTCCCAGAAGCACCAGCATGCGAGCGTGTGGTCTGCTCCGGAAGGGCTCTCCCCTCCGTGGTCACGAGGGGCTGGTGGGCGTCAGGTTAAGGTATCCGTCGTCGAGTTTCTACAGGTTTGTGACCTGAGGAGGAGGGGTCAGAGAGGCAGAGGTTGGAGGCTGGGAGGCCCAGCAGGAGGCTGTGGCAACGGCCTTGACCAGACCCCGAGGAGCTGACCCAATAGCACCTGCAGTCCCTCTGCACAAAGCGGGCTGAGGACAGCAATCTTGGTGCCAGCTGGTGGGCAGGCCCTGAGGCATTCATGTGGCACTCTGTGCAACATTAAGAGAGTCAGTGGTGCTGATGGGAAGTGGGAAGCTGGAGCCCTCCACCCCACCCCACTTACCACCACACCCTGTCAAGGAGGCATTTCCGAGGAGGATGAATGACATACTCAGAAATGAATTGCTGGGTTCCTCTCACGCTCAAACCAGGACATTATCAACAGGGCAGTTTCCCACGGAGTCCAGACCTGTGACACCCTCTTTGCCATTGTGAGCTTGCGGAGAACCTCCCAAGTCGAAAGCCAGCTCAGAGCAGGTGTCGCCGCCGGCTGGAGCCACCTGGAGCTCACCAACTCCCACAGCTGATTGGCCATCTCCTCCCAGACAGAGCAGGGTCCAGCCAAGCCGCCACCTCCTCCCTGTGCTGCCACTTGTCAGCACCAGGCCAGAGAGATGCCAGCTCAGTCTCAGCCCCAGCCCGAGAGCCCATTCGGGGCACTGGAAGATGAATTATGTTTCATTTATATCAAAGAAGCAATCTCGGAGCCCATTTGTGATCAAATTTGCTGTCAGAGAAACTTTGCTTTATCTCATTACATCTGATATCTCTTGGCTTCTTGTCCTTGAGACTATTAAAGTTTAATGTCAAATTCAAGATGAAATGAAATCTTTGCTGTATCATCTCATCAGAACCTGGGCATTCCCCCTTCCATCTAAGAATTCTTGACAACTAATTACAGGGGGGAGTGGGGAGGGCACGAGAAAGACCCACTTCCCTCCCATTTGTTGAAAAGACTGTAATTTGAAGGGGTCGCCAATGAGCACCGTGGCTGTGTGGTGGTGGAGACCAGGGGAGGCGCTTGTCGCCATTCAGCTCCTCGCCGTTCCTTCACCCCAAACTCACCATCCTCTGGACCAGTGACGTCTGTTTTTGTCCCTCTTGAGACACGGCACTCCTGCCCAAGCACACAGCAGAGAAAGCACACGGGCTGGGAAGTGGGCCAGCACTTGATTCTGGGCACAGCCAGCCACGGACCATGAGCAGTCACCCACCTCTCTGAGCCTCAGTTTCCCCAGCTGTAAAAGGATGCGGTTGGACTCCCATTTAAGGACAAGGAAGGAAAGCGGATGATGAAAACAGCGGTGTGTTAACCAACAGGGGTAGTGGAATGCAGCAGAGATTAGTACATTCCCACCAAAAGGCATTTGACATGGAAAAAATAAATAACGTCAGAAAATCATGTCTGCAGAAAATGATATATCACGGCAGCCCCGAGACTAGTTGATTTCGGAGGCTTATGACTCCCTCCAACTGAGAAAAGCACCCACAGGAAACAGGCTTTAGACTGAGGACACGCTTTCCCTGGGACAGTTGGCGCGCTAATTATTAACAGACAGAAAGCCAGTCGTGTCCAACGCAGGGCAGGGCGGACCGCAGGCCCAGCCACACCCACATCAGAACTCCTAAAGAGCAATGTTCAAAAAAGGGGGAGGTCGGAGTTTAACAAAAACATTGTATTACAATGTATCAACAAGTTCATTTCCTCAACAAACATGTGCTAAGCATCTCTTATGCACACTTCCACTGCTCCAGGAAGGAGGGATTCAGCAGTTAATAAGACAGACAAAATATTTTAGCCTCATAGAACCTAGACACGGGGGAAGGAGGACGACCATAACTGTAATAAGCAAGTAATTCATTCACTTGTTCTAATGTGCAGATTCTTAAAGTGGAAGGAGTCAAAGAATGAGAAGGCTGCTGGGATGTTAGGAAAACTCAAATCCGGGCTCTGCTGCTAGCTAGCTCTCTTGGGCAGGCGGCTGGCCTCTCTGGGCCACTGTTCTCTCTTCCATAAAGCAGGGACTAAGATGGTACCTGACTGTAGAGTTAAGTGAGTGGGTTTGTGTCACGTGCCTGGAACACAGGAAGTGACCACATCTATTGGCAAAATCGCATTCCTCTGGAAAGCCTCTGGGGCCATTGAGCCTTGCCAGCAGGCTGGCACCTTGCCTGGGAAAGGAGGGCAGCTGGGTGTAGGCTGCATTCTCAGGTAGAGCCCGCAGCTCAGAAGAAGGCCCAGCTACTCTGCTGCAGGAAGTTGGGAATTACTGTAATGCACTCGGGCAAGCTAGGATACTGCTTCTCAATATGTAATGTCTCTGTCGTCTTTATTTGCCCATCTCTCTGCCAAACCATCTCTGGGCAGTTCTTCATGAAATCCAGCCCATATCACTTCTACAGCCGCCAAACGCCACGTCTCCCGCTCTTCTCAGGAATGAGAGGATAGCTTTCATTTATTATTTTATTAATTAATTTTTTTTTACAGATGTTCCTCCTTTCCCCTCGCCCTTGACACCCTCCACCCAGTCTGTAATCTAAGTCTCCAAAAATTTGTTTCTATTCTCCGGGGGGGGGGGGGGGGGGGTGAGGATAATAATCCAAAATGTCTGTAGATGTTTTCTTGGAAATCAGAATACCTGGGTGCCAGAGTCGACACCCATTTTCACAGCAGCCCCAGAGATGCCATCCCCCACAGAGGCGAGAAACTGCCAGACACGTCAAATAGCTACCCAAGGTGGCCCGGACATAAAGGGCCTCGCTGGTCTCAAAGGGCTGATCTAAGCCACTGTACTGGCTCACCGCTCCCTGAACGACGCACACCTGTGCAAGGTGTGACACGAGCCGGCGAGACTGTCCTTTTAACCAGCGCTCCAAAGTGTACGGATCTCGTTCCTTTCCCTCGCAAGGTAGCACATTAGAAGGCTCCGCATTTATTCCAGTGATGTTGCCGGTGCTTTTTGGTTTAGGTTGTGTTTTTTGTCTTGTGTGTGTGCGCGTGTGTGTTCTGTTTGTTTGTTTGCTGTTTTGTATTCCTTGCTTTCATTAGTGTGAATCTGCTCCAACATAGCAAACCTTTCGTGTTTTGAGGGTAGATTTGATATCTGGGAAAAGACCAAACTTATTTGTAGCCACATCTTGTCAATAAGGTAGACCAGTAGTTTATATTAAAGTTTAAAACACCACATATGTCTGGAGCTCCGTAAATACTGGGTGACTAACAATGACAGCAACATAATAATTAAACGCACACTGTTTGCCTCGAAAGAAAAGAGACTAGTTTTATTCTTTGGCTCATAAACCTCCTCTGACGGTAATTCCAGAAAAGAAATTCCCAAAATATCCTGAGCAGGTTGGGGTCGCTGGAATGGAAGGGGCACCGCAAGGGCAATCAGGCGGGGAGGCCAGCCTGAGGTTACCCAGCTCTAGATTTCAAATCAACAAACCCCGCCGGAGTCCCACCTACATGCAAGACAATTCCAGACACTGTGTAACCGAACAGCAACAAAACTCTCAAAGAGCTTCCCGTCCTGGGGCAGGAAGCAGGGAGGATGACAGAAAGCAGGGAATACCACGACAGGAACAGGCCGCGAGACACTCCAGAAGGACGGGGGAGGCTGGGGGCGGGGAGCCTTCGGTCTGGACGGACTGCAGAGGCTTTGTGGAGGAGGCAGACTGAGCTGGGCGCACACAGGAAGCGGTGACAGCGGGTTTGCTCACGGGGCAATGCTACCCAGGCCTGAGAATGCTGGCCAGCAGGGCTGCCAGTGGCTCCGCCCCGCCGGCTGCCCTCGGGCTAAGGGCACTGGACAGTCACTCCACACCAGTCGGGAAGCCCCGCCTTGAAGGAGCAGAACTTCAACAGGTGGGCTGGAAGGAAGGTGCTGCCAGTTCAAAGGCACAGGCAGAGAGGGGCAAACGCTGAGTGCATTCTGACAAAACTCTAACATCCTGTTGGGCAGGCGGGTAGGAACCCAAGGGGAACAGGGCAGTTAAGACCAGGTGGGCAAGTTGAGGCCAACGACACGGGGGCCTTGAGCCCGTGTCATCGAGTTCGGAATCGATTCCACCTCAACAGAGGTCCTCCGGAGCTGCTGACAGGGAGCTGGGCGGTGTTTGAAAAACAAGATGAAAACCTCAAACTTCTTACGATTCACGTAAAAACGGCCATCAACAGTGACTTTAAACAAACCGACAAATCCCCAAAGCTAGGGTCCAGGGCTTCTCCTGCTCCTGATCCCAGCTTGTCCTGTGTAACGTTGACACGGAAAAGTGCAACCAATGTGTCCTCGGGGCCAGAGGTCCCCCAAACTAAACCAGGCAGACTCCGTGCCCTTCCGGTTCACCCCAAACCGGCTCGAGCTGCCCTGCGGGTGTCCCTCTCGACTGAAACGAGAGCAAATACACACATGACTTCTAAGCCGGCACACCCTGCCCTGGGTTCGAGGGGGCGCAGGACTGACCCCAGCGGGGGGAGCGCACTCCCACCAGGGCGCCAGCGTTGCTATGGAAATGCAATTCCCCACCAGGAGCAAATCCCACGCAAAAGGCCAAGAATGGCCGTGTTAGGTCAGAACTGGAACATGAACTGGGGGAAAAGATTGCTTTTCGAGAGAACCAGGCAATTAATTTAGCAGAGGAACCACCCTACGGAGGGAAGATTACAGACAGCTCATGTCGGGGACCTTTTCTCTGTTACAACCTAGTCTTGAGAAGTTCCCGCCGCGGGGGAGGGTGGAGGCGAGGTCAGGAGAGACCCCCCAGCAGCGGCAGACGAGCTGTAGAACACCGGTCCGTGTTCACGAGGAGGGCTGCAGACCTGTGTCCCCAGGAATTCTAAAGAAAAGTACAACTAGGTACATGTCCCAGGTGGTTCAATGCCTTCCAACATTTTTTTTAGTCTGAAACCTCTGAGATCGTCCAAAACACCATTTCCTTAGGTCTAACTGCCGACTAGGAATCCATGGTCTCTCCACTCCCCCAATTTCATCTCCCGTGTGTGCAAAACAGTGAGTACAGCCAGTTTAACCGGAGTAGAAGGAGCTGCCTGAACAATCCATAGGCAACACGTGGAAAACACCCCCAGGCACTTTCTTCTACTTTCCCCTTCATATTTGCTCTCTCCTCTGTCCATTCCCCTCCTGCCCACAGTCCAAACTTTATCAAGGGAAGTGAGGATTCAATCAGCAAATATTAATTGGGCTGCTATTGTGTTTGAGCAACTGTTAGGTGCTATGGGGAAAAGGAAGAGGTAAAGATTTTATTCCTGCCTTCAAAGAACGTGTCCGAAGGGAAGCTTAAATGTGAACACATAAAAAGGAAGCAGGGCCCTGGCTGGTTTGGCTCAGTGGTTAGAGCATTGGCCCTCGGACCGAAGGGTCACAGGTTTGATTCTCAAGGGCACGTACCTGGGTTGCAGGTTCAATCGGGGCGCATGCAGGGGGCAATCAATCTATGTGAGATGTTCCTCTCTCTCTCTCTCTCTCTCTCTCTCTCTCTCTCTCTCTCTCTCTCTGCCCCTCCCTCCTTCCCTTCTGCTCTTCCCCTTCCACTCTCTCTAAAATCAATGGAAAAAATATCCTCAGGTGAGGATTAACAATAAATAAGTAAGTAAGTAGCAAGTCCATTCAGGGGCCTAGTCACAGAAAAGGCAAGCACATGGGGGCTCTGAAAAGGGGCATTCTTCCTTGCTGGGCTGGCCAGAGAAGACAGGAAGAGCATCTTATGTTTTAGTTACGGTAAAAAGCACACAACAAATTTTACCATCTTAACCATCTTTAAGGTACAACTCAGCAGTGTTAAGTACATTCACACTGTTGTGCAACAGGTCTCCAGAACGCTTTCCTCCTGCCGAACTAAAACTCTATGCCCTTAGACGACAATGCATTTCCCTCTCCCCCATCTCTGGGAACCACCGCTCTGCTTTCTGTCTCTGTGGACCTCACTGCTCTGGGGACCTCCCAGAAGCAGAATCACACGGTATCTGTCTTTTTGTGACTGGCTTATTTCACTTAGCATAACGTCCTCAGGAGTCATCCATATTGCAGCATATGTCAGAATGTCCTTCCCTTTTAAGACCGAATGCTATTGCATTGTATGCATACACCATATATTGTTCATTCATTCACCCACGGACATTTCGGCTGCCTCTACTTCCTGGCTATCGCGAACAATGCAGCGATGAACACGGGCGTACAAGTATCTCCTCGAGACCCTGCTTTCAAGTCTTTGGGGTCTATACCCAGAAGTGGGATTGCTGGAGATAAGGTAATTTTTTTTTTTTTTTTTTTTGCCCCGAGGAGCCACCCTACTGTTTTCCATAACAGTTGTACCATTTTACAATCCCACCAAGGATTTCAATTTCTCCACATTCTTTTTTTTTTTTTTTAATTTTTTTTTCTTTATTGATTTTAGAGAGAGAGGAAGGGAAAGGGAGAGAGAGATAGAAACATCAATGAGAGAGAACATCGACTGGCCGCCTCCTGCATGCCCCCACTGGGGATCGGGCCCACAACCTGGGCATGTGCCCTGACTGGGAATGGAACCGGCGACCTCTGGTGCAGGGGTCGATGCTCACCCACTGAGCCACACCGGCCGGGCAAACATTCTTATGAACACTGTCACTTCTTGATTTTTGTAGTGGCCATCTCACAGGCGTGAAGTGGTATCTCTTTGTGGCTTTGATTTGCATTTGTTAACGATTAGTGACAGTGAGCATCTTGTCCTGTGACTGTTGGCCATCTATATATGTCTCTGGAGAAATGTCTGTTCAGGTCCTTTCCCATTTTTAACAGGGGGTGGGAGCGGGGCTGTTGTCGAAGGAAGAACCTCTTGAGCTCAGGCTGAAGAGACAAATAGGTCTGGGCAGGTAGAGAGGACACAGGCTTCTGTGAAGTCAGGCGTTGGATGGTGCCGTCCGAATGCTTTAAGGAAGAAGATTCTGGTGTGCCATGCTGGCCAGATGGGCAATGGGTGTGGGCAGCATCCCCAAACCAAGATCCTGGGATAGTTTGTTCAGTATTTGAAAGGCTGGGGCCCTCAACACATACTCTACTGAGCGAAAAAACTGTGCAAAGGGAACTGTCTTCCTTGTTCCTGTGGTTTCTCCAGCGTGTCACTTTGAGGGAGAGGACACTCACCTGCACCCTATTCCAGTGACTGATGGGGCAGGCCTTTGTTTCCATTGTTATTTTGATCTCCAAGTGGTCAGCACCTTGACCCTCTCTTTACCTCCCTCTGGCCTGCTGTGGCCGGGGCCAGAACCCATGTAGGAGGAACACGGATGCAATGAAGGGACCTCAAGGGAGGCAGCAGGATCAGCCTGACATAGTCCCGAGACATCCTTGGGACACTGGGGGTGGCACGCCGCCCTGCCTCTCCGGCTACCCCAGCAGCCAGGGGATGCTATGGTCCTCTGTCTTCCCTGGGAGCAGGAGAGCCCACCCTGTCCGTGCTGAGATCCCCGCCAGCCCACTCTCCCACACTTCCCAAACACCTGGCTACACATTCTGTCGCCACCTGGTTAGTGGGGACGTGCTCCCAACACGCTGTTATGAAGTAGGTGACAAGGAAGTATTACTGCATGAGATTCTTACTGAAAACAGAGGTAAAGAGACAGAGAGACGGAAGGACAGTGAGGTGACACACCTCCAACATGAACAGCGGTTGTGTCCGGGTAAGTGGAATATGGATGAATCTTTTTCTTTGTGCTTTTCTGTATTTCCCGGTTTTTTTTCCTTTTCACCATGAATATGTATTACTCAATCAGAGAAAGGACAGCACATGGTAATTCTAAAGAGGCTTGTTGGGCTCCGTGCCACTTGTGCTCACACAGAAAACTGCAGAGCCCGTGCCCTTCAGAGCTCCTCGCCACAAGCACACCTGCAGGGCTCCCCGAAGCCCAAAGGCATTCCTGCGGAGCCACAGACCTGCCGTGACACCAGACCAGCCAGGGCAGAGAAGACACCATGGGCCGATGGTCCAGATGCAGGGCAGAGCGATGGGTCTTTGAAGGGAGGTGGGCGTTCCCTGGGAACTGGGGTTCCCTTCATCTCTCCTCCATCACCCAGGACACCCTCAGCCTTCCTGAAGGCAGCCTTGCAGATGAGATTGAGAGAAGCCAGGGATGGGCTCAGGGGGGTGTGCTGGTACCCTCACCCAGCAGGGCCTGACTCCCTCCCTGGAGAAATCACCACATTTTCAGGGACCAACTTTCTTTCTCTTCCTCTCTCTCTCTCTCTCTCTCTCTCTCTCTCTCTCTCTCTCTCTCTCTCTCTCTCAGTGAGCTTCTAAGGGAACTGGAATGAGTTCAGCAAGACTGAGAGGAGACTGCAAGACTCTATCTTGATTTGAATGTGTGGTACAAAAACATGGCAAGTGTCTGAATTCTAGTCCCAGCCACTGCCCTTCCTCCCCCAGGGGAAGCACCCTGGGTCCTAAAGAGAGCCCCGTGTGAGGAAGGGGCTGGGGGGCAGCACCAGACGGGGCTTCCCTCTGCACGGCCCCTCAGGAGGAAAGGCTGGGCCCTCTCCTTCTTTAGTTTTTTGTTTTCTTTATTGATTTTAGAGAGAGAGGAAGGGAGAAAGAGAGAAAGAGAGACACTGATGAGAGAGAACATCAACTGGCCCCCTCCTGCATGCCCCCCACTGGGGATTTGGCCCACAACCTGGGCATGTGCTCTGACCGGGAATCAAACCAGCGACCTCTTGGTGCATAGGTTGATGTTCAACCACTGAGCCACACTGGCTGGGCGAGGCTGGGCCCATTTTTATACATGAGAGATGAAAGTTATAACTATGATCGTTTGCAGCTTGGGAGCACCTTCCCACCCACACAACTTTGATGCAATACATCCTATTAAACAGGAGGGGAAACTGAGGCTCCGGGGGAAAGCAGTATGCCTAAGGGCATGGAGTGACATCACTAAGACTGCAGCCCAGGAGGCTCCAGAATCAGGCTTCTCTCCCCCAGCACCCGTGAGTGACTTACACAAGCCCACGGACCTTCCCGAGCTTCAGCGAACCGTGCCAGGGGGAGTCACCCGTGCCCTGGCACCAGCTGTCCGAGAGTGGAGACTCCCCTCCGCCCTCACTTCTGTGGGCCAATTCCTAGCACAGCCCACTGCCTTCAGTTTCCATTCTCATGGCGCCAAGCTCAAACACAGCCCTTCCTCACAATGCAAGACACCATGTCTGAGTTCCTGACGAAGCAATCTCCGACGAGTCCTGGTGGCCTGCAAGCCCAGTGAGACAACTACCTGGGCAGTGCCACAGCCTTCCCAGAGCCTCACCTTGACCAGGTGCATGTGCTAACATCGGAATAGGGCGCCCCCTCCTGGCAGATTAGAACACAAGGCCCTCTGATGCCCATGTGAGCAGGGGGTCTGGGGATTTCAGCTCTCACTCAACCCAGGGGTGGGGAGCCACTGTGCAGAGAATCCCTGGGCCTCAACCCCGAGGACCCAGTAGCCACCCTCCTTCTCCCCCTTCCCTAATTCCCAGGGACACCCCCAACACACACACTATTTTCTCTCAAGCTCCCCACTTGGTGACCAAGAAGTCCCCAGCCCACCCCCGCCCCTAGCCAATGGTCTAGATTGGATTTCTAACTCCCTTGTAGAGCTGATGAGGTCTCACTCCCAGGAGGAACCGAGCACTCTCCTCGTCCTCTGCACACCCCCACCACCCCCTTAGAGAGCTCCTGTGTGCTCTATTTTTAGTCTCCTGATTGCAAGTGAGAAGTGGAGAATCAGAGTGCTGGAAGCCGCAGCAGTAACCAACCCAGAAAAATGGACAGCAACAAGGGTGGGAGGAGGGCTGAGCGGAGGTGGAGGGGTGGTGTCCGCACAGCACAGAACCTCAAGCTCCCCGGGGTGGGGGGCGTTATCCACCCACCTCCAGGCCAGCACAGGAAAGTGGTTTCCCTAAAGCCAGGAGGACCCTGAGAGGCCACCTAGCCCAGCCCCTCCTCTCCAGAGCTGGAAACTGAGTCACACAGGTGGGCACGGCAGGGCCAAAAGCAGCAGCCTGATTCCTGAGGCTTCAGCTCTCGGGCCACGCAGAGGAAATCCGGGCTTGGCGGGGAACGCCTCCTTCTGGGACACCCCCAAAGCGGTGCCATCGCCCTGTCAGTGGGGCAGGAGAACAAGGGGGCCTCTCCCCCAGCCCGGCATAGACCGACCCTGGCCAGCTTCAGCTCGACCCCGTTCGGCCACCCTCAAGCTGACCAGTGCTCCCTTCCCTTTGCCAGCAGAAGTCGGGATGGCCCTTCACCCACCAGAAGCATCACCTCCTCCTACAGAACAGACAGGAAAGACGGGGTGGGGGCCGAGCGCTTCCCCGACGTGCCGCCGCACCCCCTGAATGAATGAACTGGCACTTCCAGAACGCAGTGCAATTGGCAGTTATTGTTGGCAGTTTATCAGCATTAACTGATTAGGCCTGTTGATGGATCCCCTGTCTCGCTACGCCCGCCACCCCACAGGCCCTGCGACCCCACCACCTCGGGCAGCCCGGCTCCCCCAGGCTCCCCCAGACCCCTGCCCGCCTCTGCCTTTCTCCTGGCCCCGCCCCTCTTTCACCGGCTCCCCACTCCAGGCGCACCCCACCCCCAAAAGAGAAAGATTGAAATAAATAAAACAAAATTCAAATGAGGACACTAAATCTCTCCGGCGTTTAATTGATGATCATTATGCTTGGGAACCTAAACTCTTTTAATTTTACTGCGGTGCAGGGAGATGAATTATAGAATTACAGTCACCAATTATCAATCACGCCTTTGCTCCCCGTCTCCTGGCTGCCCGGCGGCTCGCCCTCCCTCTCCAAGGCCAGGGGTTGAAGAAGCGGGATAATGACATTGGAAACATGAGCTCAGCCTGGGGAGACTGGGTGAACTCCGGGTTTGGGGGTGCCCCCTGGGGCCTCCCTCCCTCTCTGGCTCTCTGCCATCACCCCGTTTCTAGCATGCCACCTTTTCCACTGAACTTTTTTCAGCAGCAGAGGAAAGAAAACCCTTTTCATTTAGACCTTGGCGTTTAATTCATTTTGTTCAGGGTAAGATGTGCTCGTAAGTTCCGTCCCCCACTGGGCAGGATTCCAACAGCAACTTGTGCCCCACCCCCAGCAGGTGCAGCCAGGCGCACCTTCCCGGGAGCAGTCGCAGAGGGAGGACTTCAGGGTCCCAGCCTGGGCTCCGGGAGCAGTCCGCAGAGGGAGGACTTCAGGGTCCCAGCCTGGGCTCCGGGAGCAGTCCGCAGAGGGAGGACTTCAGGGTCCCAGCCTGGGCTCCGCCAGCAGGGCCCGACTCCACTGCCTCTCCTTCCTGTCCTCTTTCACGGTGAAAATAATAATAATACTCTGAATAATAATTTCCACGAAGCTGTGAACGATTTGCATTTGTATAGAGCTCTCAATTTACAAAGTGCCTTCTGGTGCACTCTCTCATTGGCCCCTCCCCACAATCCTGAGAGAGGCCGGTGGAGCAGGTATTTTTGTTATTCAAACGTTTATTCATTCGTGCCACTAACATTTATTGAGTTTCTACTTTGTGCCAGGCCCTGGGGATTCGAAGTCAAGAAAAAAGGAGGCCTCCTTCCTCAAGGAATTCAGAGTCTACTGAGGAGACCTACTAAGAGAACAGGAAGGAAAAGCCCAGGAGACCTCGAGCTCTACTCCACTGGGGAAGAACGGGGGTGCTCAGAGGCCAGTAACCCCGCCACAGCTGAGTAACAGAGCCAGGACCAGGCTCCAAAGCCACGGCACTGGGCTCCAAGTATGTGCCCCCTCCCCCCACACGATCACATTGTCATCATTGTCTTCATCCGGTCTATTTTATTAAGTACCCATATTAATTTATTTCTAGCCTTGGGTCCCCAAAATGACCCTCATTGGTAAATAGTTGTAGGTTAGGAGAAAAAAGTGTGGGAGCCTCTGGCCGAGTCTCTCCAGGTCAGAGCCCCGCCGCCACGCAGAGGGCCCTGTGAATGGGTGCCAGGGCCCGGGGCCTCGCTGGGTGCCTCGCTGGGGTTCCTCCCTGTGAGACGCTGGTTGAAGCTGCTGGTCAGGTTTTTATGGTTGATGGATTGGTGGGCTGACTGCTTTACTCCGAAGAGGACTCGAGATGGACTCGGACGAGGCATTCTCCCCTGCAGGGGCGCACGGAGACAGCCTGCATGCCCACTGTCATCGTTCTGTTCAGGTAACAGGCCCAGCCCCAGGTGCAGTGTACGGACGGAGGTCCAGTGCTCACTGCCTGACACTGGTCCCAGCTTCTTAACCTCCCCAGGCCCTCTGTCTGCAGGGGTGGAGAGAGGTGGAATTAACTTGGCCAAGTGCTTAACTCAGCCCCACCCTCAAAGAGGCTGGGTCCCCAGATTCCCTGTGCTAGTGGCCGTGGCAAGAGGACACTCTCCGCAGAGCCAGGCCAGCGTCTCTGCCTCTTTGCAGAGCTAAATATCTCCAAGAAGAGATCCTGTAGGGATCACAGCCTGGGTCAGAGCCCACCAGTCTGCTGGCCAAAGCCAGGACAACTCTATCCTGTCACCAGCTGGCTTCCCTGGGCTCTGGGCCACTGGCCTCCAGCCACGGGCCAGGCACCCAGCCATGCCAGGGAGCCAAGCAGCGCTGGCATAGAGCCGCCCTGTGACATCCTCCTAGGCCTTGGAAGGCTGAGACGGAACCAGGACACTCTGCAGAAATTATGGCTCCATCCCCGGGTGGTCCTGAGGACCTCCTTCCTTCCAAAGCACATCCACTCAAGGCCCACGCTACAAGGCAGGGAAAGCTCACTCCTCACCTTCTCAGCCACCTGCCCTCCCACCCAGCACGCACCACTTTGTTCCCAAGTCTAACGATCCAAGCCCTGCCTCTCGAGCGCCGTCCCCATCCTGCCTTTCTCTGTTAGTCTACAAACATCTCTTTCGCCTTCAAAACCTCAACTACCACCTCCTCTGGGAAGCCTTCCTGGCTACCCCACCAGCACATGAGAGTGTACCTCTGCTCCTCCAGCCTCTGGTCTGCCACAGGCCTCAGTCAGGCCCTTGTCACACTGCAAGGCCATTAGCCGGTCCGTTGCTTCTCCTCTGTGCTCTGAGCACCTTCACAGTCAGGTTTGTTTCTGTCACGCCTATGTCCTGGTGTCTCGGCCACGCCGGGCACGAACCACCGTTTATGAAACTGAGTGTGAGCCCCGTCCTGGGGTGCGCAGCTCAGCCAGTCTGCCCAGGACGTCTTCAGTTTTAGGGCTGCAAGTCCTCCATCCTGGGATACCCCGCAGTCCCTGGCAGACCGAGTGGCTGGTGGCCCCTTCTCTGTCCTCCTCCCTGGGGGCTGAAGGCTGCAGTCCTCAAATAATGTGAGAGCCGCTCTCGTCCGCATCCGGGACGTCTGCAGGGAAGGGGACACTCGGCTTGGCTGTCCGCCTCCAGGAGACAGGTCTAGGGATTCGGAGAGTTCCAGAATGCCTTCATAGGACTTGGACTTTCAGAACTGGACCACTCTGGAGACCACCTAGGATGAGGACACTGGGGCCCGGAGAAATGAAATGGCCTACCCAGGATGACCCTGACAGATTGAGACACTGTGGAGTGCAGAAGGGACACAGGCTGCCCTGCTGAGCCATGCTTCTGCTCCTGAGACACAAGCCATGCGAGGCAGACATGTCCCACCTGCCTTGTCCCCAGGCAGGGAGAGAAACGCTGGTCCTAACTGAGTCCCAGGCGCTGGGGCCCAAGCCTTACATGCACCATCTGATTTAATGCCCCCAACAAGCCTGTGTCATTTACAGATGAGAAAACTGAAGCCCGGGGAAGTCAAAGAACTGTTCTACTGTCATGCAATGGCCGTGCTGGGTTTCGAACCAGCTGTCTGTGGCTCACCCGGCACCAGGCCCCTGATCACGCAGCAAGGCTCCTCCAAGTCCGGCTGCCTCTGGATCTCGAGGTGGCAGATGCCAGGTGCGCCCTCGCTGCTGAGTCAGGTGCTCAGCATCAGGGAGCGGAAGGAGGGCCTGAGAGGGGCAGGCTCAGGGCACCACTCTAGGAAAGAGCCTGATGTAGCAGAGCAGAATGAGGCCACCGTCTGTACCGCTCCTCTGAAAGCAGGGAGGCGACTCTTTAACAACGAAAGCTGTCTTGTTCAGAGTGACACGCAGAGCAACACTGCAGGGGAGGAAGCACTAAAAAAAGAGGCAAAGGAGGAGAGGAGCAGCCTTCGGGGAGGATGGCATGGAGTCGAGGAGGGGCATAAGGTCCTGGGTGTCCAAGAGGGAGCTTCCTCCTGCCCGCTGATTTCCTCCACCCAACACCCCTTCAGCAGCTCCCCGGGGCCTGCTCCCCAGGGTGCCCACCCACTCAGGAGGAGCAGGGACCCGCCCCATCTTTCGATCCTCTATTCTTTCAAAGCCAGCCCTGCTGGCAGCAAAGAATGAGTATCTGCTTCCTAGCAGAGCCCATGGAAAGGCCTCACCCCAGCCCTGCCCTGGTCCTAGCGGGTGGTCAGAGGGTTCCGCAGCTACCAGAAGATGCTGCCCGCAGCCTGCCCCGTCCCGGCGCTCTGGTGGGTCCACCGCTTGACTTCACCCTGTCTCAGCGAGGACGGGAGGGGCAGCTGCTCAGCAAGGACAGCAGATGACGGGGCCCTGTGGACTCCTCTCTGGTTGTGAGCCACAGGCCCATCCCCACCTATCTTTCTGGCCAGACCCTACATCTTCGCTGTCGCCTCAAAGAGCTGCGTGTCCGAAATGCAAAGTGCAGTTTCTCTCCTAATTACAAAAATCACAGCTGACGGACACGGGCCGGAGGCCCCTCTGTCCTCCTGAGCTAACAGCCCCATTAGGACAGACCCTGTTATCTTCTCTGCTCTCCCCATACACTTCATGGAACGGCCTCAAAAGTGCTCTGGGCGCGCCCGCCCTCCCTCCCGCTCTTCTTTCCAAGGCATGGCTTTGTGAAGGCTGAGGGGGAAATAAAGCCTTTTACTAAAATGTCACTCTGGGCAAAGGGGGGGAAATTTCCTAATAGGCCATCGAAGGCTGGCTTTTTTTTTTTTTTTTAAGTGTGATAAATTTGGCCTGTCTTAAAAAGACAGCTCAGTGTTGCTTATCAACCGTGATTTGACCAGATAGCTGTTTCAAAAACAGACACTGGTCCTTTTATAATAAATGAAAGCAATAAAACCAAGAGCTGGGCCAGAACTATAATTAAGAATTAAAAACAGGGAGCTGAAAACAGTGGGTGTGTCCATGGCGGGCAGAATCCACTGGGTCGGGCCGCCAGGGTCCTGGGGGCAGCACCCCAGCAGAAGGGGAGGTGACTGTCTTGTTGCCCATCAGGGAGGGGGTCCTATTGTCCCCACTCTCCCCTTCTTTTCGGCTCTCATTTTGGGCGTGCTCCTTCCCTGGACAGAGGGGCCCCGGGATGGAAGAAGGGGCTCATCACCCACCACCGAAGCCACATCAAATGCCTGTTTGAAATTCAGCTAGAGACGCCCCCCCCCCCCGCTCTGTGCACAGTAAACACCCGGACTCGGCCCTAAAGAGCTGTCTGTTGAACAGAATCTCCATCTCAAGCGGCTGTTCTGCATTTCCTTTGGCTTTATTAAAACTGATTTTCTATTTGCACTATAAAAACTGATCTGATTACATTTCCATTTTTCCCCAAAGAGAAGGCTCTCCTCTCTCTCCCTCCCCCCTCCCCTTCTCTCCCTCTTTTTGTCTCTCCTCTCTCCTTGCCTTCCTATCTTTGTCCCCGCCCACTCTCCCTCTCCACTTCTTTCTCTTTCCCTAAAAAACTAATTCTTAATTATTCTCCCTCCTCATCGCTCTCCTCTCCTATCTTCCCCCCACAGGGTTCCCATCACAGTTGCCATGGGGATGGCCATGGATGGTGCTCCCTGGGAAGGGAGCAGGAGGGAGCTCCCACCCTGGGATGCTGAAGAGAGGAGGCTGGGGTGGGGGTCATCTGTGCAACTCCAGCCACCCTCCAACCACACCTCATGAGGGGTCTCATGCTCACGGAGGCCCCTGTTCCTGGGTGGTCTCCAGGGCTGCCTACTTGCTCTGTGTGCTATGGTTCCAGCAAAGCCAAGGTTGCAGGTTCGATACTCCACTGGCCACCGAGCTCCTTCATTGTGTTCAGGGACCTGGTGTAAGCCTGTCACGCTGGCCAAACTGTGTGACTACGGCCCCTGGAGAAGAAGAGTACAGAAGAGGACAGGCAATCCCACGGCCCCGTATTCATGAAATGCAGCACCTCTCACTTGCACCTGCACTTCTCTCTCCTTCGTGACAATGACAGCTATCACTCATTAAAGACTCACTGGGGTGTGCACGGGCCAGAGCAGGGCACAGCCAGCCTTCAGCATTCTTACATCCACTCTCTGAGGGAGATGCCATCTCAGCGACGGGCTCACGGGAAGGGGCAAGCCCGGCCGTGCCACCTCAGAGCCCGTGTGTGAACCACTCCACACGCTGCCTCAGGAGAAGAGAGGACCCTGGTTAAAGACAAGCCGAGAGTGCCCAGGGGTGCCGCAGAGAAAAACTCAGGGAGCAGAGCCTCAGCCTGGAGGACAGGCTGACAAATCAGTTCACCTCTGCCCTTCCAAGGCCAGCTCCTCTCGCAGTTTCCTGGCTCGCTGGGGTGCCCCTGCCTGCACGCCCTGAAAATGCCAGCTGCAGCTTGGACCCACATCCGCTCCCCATGGCACAGGAAGCCGGCCTGGCATTTTAAAAGACTTTACTTTGTACACAGAGGAAACAAAAAGTAAATAATGACAGCTAATAGAAATGGCAGGTACCACGTGACTTCCCTCTGCATCTCAACACCTGTGCATGCACCACAGTTACTTTATTATTGGATGGATGGATGGATGGATGGACGGACGAACGGATGGACAGACGGATGGTGGGTGGACAAACGGATGGATGGATGGATGGATGGATGGATGGATGGATGGACAGACAGATGGATGGATGGATGAATGGATGGATGGACGGACAGACGGATGGATGGATGGATGGATGAGTGGACGAACGGACAGATGGATGGACGGACGGATGGACAGACAGATGGTGGGTGGACAAACGGCTGGATGAATGGATGGATGGATGGATGGATGGATGGATGGATGGATGGACAGACGGACAGATGGACAGACGGACGGACGGACGGATGGATGGATGGATGGATGGATGGATGGATGGATGGATGGATGAATGGACGAAAGGACAGATGGACGGACGGATGGATGGACGGATGGATGAATGGACGAACGGACAGATGGACGGACGGACGGATGGAAGGACGGATGGATGAATGAAAAGCTTGCTTGCTTACTCGACAAAATAAGCAGCAGCACATTTCCTGCCCAGCTGGGAGTGATCATTTGGTGCTGGATGCCAGTCTAAGAGGCCACCTGGCCCACCTGGACAGGTGGAATGACAAGTACTGACTTCCACACAAGGAGAGCCCTCACTTACCATGTGAGACCTTATTTCTCCACACTCAGAGGTGGTTTTCCTCATTAGAGCGGCCCAGTATAATATCTTACCCATGCATATAAGAAGACTTCACACACATTTGTAACAATTTCTACATGGTCACCGCCCTCTCTGGATTTGAGCCAAGAGATCCAGCCCCACCAAGTCCCCCATGACGGGCTCAGCTCCCATCTCTCCACCTCAGCCAATCACTCTGGACCCCAGTGGTTGCACGCGAACCTCGTGCCGCCCAGGAAGCCATCAGGAGGACCACCAAGGCCCTGCCCTGCAACCCAGCGAGAGAGGTTAGTTGCACTCTGGACACCTGCCCTACAGGAGCAGTGGGAGCTGCAGAGACGAGCCACAGCCATTAGAGAAAGGGGCCGTGGACAGTCAGCAGGGGAAGACAGACTGTCTGTTGGGAGGGAGGGGAAAGCCTTCATTGAGGAAGAGGCTTGTGCATCCCTGATCTTAAAAAATGGTCAGGATCACCCAGCTGGTGTGGCTCAGTGGACTGAGGGTTTTCTCATGGACTGAGAGGTCCCGGTTTGATTCCCATCAGGGCTCATGTCTGGGTTGTGGGCTCGATCCCCAGTGGGGGGCGTGCAGGAGGCAGCTGATTGATGGTTCTCTCACATCGATGTTTCTATCTCATATGCCTCTCTCTCTAAAAAAAAAAAAAATCAATAAAATTATTTTAAAAAAATGGTTAGGATCTCGACATTTAGAGACGTAGAGAAGACCCTGGTAAGCGAAGGGAGCTCCGAGTGACCTATGGATGCTGGAAAGAACCAGGAGCTTCAGGCCGCCTCATTTCCTGGGTCAAAGTGCGAAGGACAGTCAGCAGGAGAGAAAGCCCAAAGTGGGCAGGGTCGGAGCACTCGTGCTTGGCTAGAAAGGTGCAAGGAGAGCCCTAAGAGCTCAGTGCCTTTCTCCGTCGTCTCCACCAGTCCACATCCTCCTCGCCCTTAGTGTGCAGCTGGAAGCCACTTCCCCCAGGAAGCCTTTGCTAATCTCTCCAGGAGGGCTCTCTCCTCTGCTGAACTGCTCCGCCCCGGGGTCATGACCACTCCCTGCTCAGTGCAGCTTTCCTTGCAGAACCACTCAGTCACCAACATGGCGAGTGCACACACTCCCTGTGCATTGCTCCCGTGCTGTGCCCTTTGCAGTGCCCTCCTGCCCCCCACCCCCAGCCACCCCTCTGCTTCTGGCTGACCAATGCCTGCTTAGCCTCAGGGGCCAGCTAAGCCATGCCCTTCTCCAAGAAATCGTCCATCTCCCAGGCCACTCATCTCCGCCCCTACAGCCTCCTGTGGTCTCTGCCTCCTTCGCCCCCATCCTACCCCTACAGATCTCTGCTCACGTATCTTTCTCCTCCCCAGAGCACCGTCTCCTCCAGGGCAGGGACCATTTCCTCCATCTCTTCATTTACTGCAGCCAGCACAGTGTCTGCATTTGGGGTTTGCGATAAATATCTGCTAAGTGAACAGATGGCTGGATGAACGAATACCACCTTGTGGGTACCCTGCCCCGCTGTGGTTGGCCAGGTGCCTCCTGGGGGACTCACTCTCCCCCAGAGTGCAGGAAGGACTGGGTCCTGCCTCCACACGCTCAGCATTTGTGCAGTGCTGTGCTTACACAAGGTACTTCCCCCATTTTTATTAAAAATATATATATATCCGGATTATTTGCTTTGAACCAAATTCTGTGCTCAAAGTCTCAAGAAACTTCCCAAGAGAAGCAAAGCATGATTTCAGTGTCCACGGAAAAGGCAACCCCAGTCGGAGGCCTGTGGCGAAAGAGACCACTGGAACCTGAGCCCATGAGGGCAGGGATCTGTGTCTGCTCCGTTTATTCCTGTATCTGGTGCCCGGCAGATAGTAGCAGCTCAATACGCACTTGCTGAAAGAAACAGGATCGTGCACAGAAAGGTACCTTGCAAACGGTAAATATCATACAAAGGTTTCTTCTGATAACTGTCTGGACACAGGAAACAAGAAAAGGAAGAATGCACTTTTTAAACAGAATGCTGGGTCTCAGGGTTCGGAACACGGGTTTGTGAGACAAATGCTGACTGTGGTTCCAGACATTTTACGGTGACAGCCGACATTTAAGGAGAGATATCCCACAGGCTGCTGGATTGACGAGACTAGAGTTCTGCGAAGAGGTCAAGACTGGACGTGAACATTTGCGCATCTTGGAAAAAGAGAGACTCGCTGCAAAATGAGCTCATACAGGAAGTAAATCTAGCAGCAGGAACAGGTGGCATCAGGAGGGGCCCTGGGGACAGGAAGTGCAGTGGTAGATACAGAGAAGGGAGGTGGGAGTCAGCCGGAGGACAGCATGGATAAAAGGAGGAAGAGAATGAGCAAAGTCGTACTCACTTTGGGAGACTTTTGCCTTCTTTCCCGACACTTTCATCTCTGCCTTCTCTCAGGAACAGTGCGTGTCCAGCTCCAAATGCTGGCCGGGTCCTGGCCTCCCATTCCGCAGGCTGCTCCTCCTTCCGACAGCCGCTCACCTTCCCCTCTCCCTTCCCGGCAACCAGGCCATCAGTGGGACCGTAGGGTATCATGGATCCCTAGCATAGCACAGATTATTTTTTAAAGGATGCACAGAGCACCACACCCCTTGCTCTCTCATGTCACAGATACGGCCCAGAGAGGGAATATGGCAGCTGGAAATCACACAGCTGGAGTGGAGAGCGGGACTCGAGCCAAGTGTGTCCCTCCTGGACTTCTACCACAGAGTGTCCTGCAGAAGAAGCAGCAGCCCAGCAGGGGAACACAGCCTGCCCAAGATTCACCGCTGGGCCAGGCTACGGCCAGAGTCCAGAGACCGAACGTCCTGTCCACACTCTTCCCACTGCCCGGACAAGAACAGGTTGCCAGCCGGTCTTCAAGACCTTCAGGCCATCCTCAGGGCCCACAGTGTTCCCCACCGCAAGCAGACATGACCTTGCAAGTTCCAAGTGCAGGGCAGAGAACTAGGGCTCAAACACTGAGTGCCCCCTCCATCTGTAGCCCCCTCCACTCGGAAAAGCTCCAAGGATGGGGCTCCTCCAAGGGCAAGGCACGTATGCTCCCTGAGCAGCCGCTGTTGACCCCCCTTCATCCACACCTAAAATCTGGGTCATTCTAAAGACACAATTACACAGTCTTTACCATCCCCGGGGATGCTGCTGCTTAGAAACCCCTGGCCCTCCTTGTCCTGAAGCTGCCAATTTCCTCATCAGTATTTTATTTGTCTGTTTTGCTCATTTTTTTAAGCTGGTGGCAATTGCTATTTAAATTGTTTTGTAAAGTGTCTTTGCATTTACAATGCCGGCTGTCAGCAGCCCCACAATAGGAAATGAGATTTGGCATCAAAGGCAAAGACGCTACTAAAATACATTTTAATAAATATGTAAATCAATTAATCAATCACCCATCCAGGGAAGGAGCTTCAGGAACACAGACAAGCGGGCTGAAAGGGAAGGATTCGAGAACATGTGGCCCAAGGTGACGGAGGAAGCTCAGTGGGCATCAAACACGAGAGCCACGGGCACATCTGGTCCTGGGGCCCTGGCCTGGGCTTCCACCCTTCCAGCTGCAAAAATGGGCCTCGGCAAGGCCTTGCCACAGCCCCCAGCCAGGGGCCCGCCAGGGTACAGACAAAGTCAGCTCCAGGGCTGAGAGTGCAAGTCCACCAGCACTCCCGGGACCTCTCCGTGGATGCTGTGGAACAGCTTACAAGGTGTGTCTGAAAGCTGGGCCAGTCTGGAGGATTAGCATCAATAAACGTCAGGAATAAATGAGCAGCTGGCACCGAAGGAAAGGAGCTTAAGCTGTCTCAGGCAGCTCAGACAGTTGGGGAGAGGGGTGTGCTTTCCCTTGGGAGAGGGTCCTGACTAGGGAAAGTAAACAGGACTCGGGGACAATACTGAGGGACAGAGAAGGTCCTAGCAGTGACGAGCTTTTAAAACAGGAGACCAAACACACACTGTAGCAAGATGAGCAAGATGGGACTGTCTGGTGGCAATGGGCCCATTACACACAGACCCTTGCCTTGTACCAAGGTGTGTTAAAGGTGGCATCAGTCTGACCAATAAAATCTGAGCTGACATTCATCTCTAAGCCATGGCTGGACAGACTGTCAAAACAGAGCGCCTTCCAGCCCATGGGCTGTGGTTTGCTAAGAGGGAGCCTCAGAGCTATGATAAGGTGTATCCTCACAGGGCTTGAGTGTGACCTTGGGCAAGTCACTCGCCCTCTCTGGGCCTCTGTCTAGTCATCTAGACAATGCAGGAGTTAAGCAAGATGAACTCTAAACTCGAAAACTCTCTGACTCGCTTTTCCCTCCGGTGCGCACAGGGAGCCAGCGTCTTCTCATGAAAGCGACCAGCGCTTGGCTGCCATCAGCAACGGTTGGCCTGGCCCTGGCGAGGAAAGTCTGAAGACGAGGGTGGACCCATCTGAGGGACCTAAACACCCCCGCCAGAGACCAGGATATGGAGAGAGTAATGTATACCCCCAGAAGAAGCCAAAGGACCACCCCAGCTCCTCCCCTCCCCCTTCCTCTGCAGTCGCTCCCCACCTCAGCCCACCGGCTGCCTGGAAGATCTCAGCCCTCTGATTGAAGACCTGTCTGACTCACAAATTACCTCGTTTTTTAAACTGATGCCACCTGGACCAGAGGGCAAACATTCTCATTAGGGCTGAGAGCATGCCCACATGCCCACCTTGGGCGCCTGGAAGTGGATGGAAAGGCGTCCACGTGGGCGGTGGGTCCGAGCACACAGAAATGCACGCCTTTAGGTATATCTGTGTACCTGGCTGCGTGCCTACGAGTGTGTGGGCCTCTTGCTCAGACTGTTCACATTCAGGCAGGTATGCACGCTTGTTTCACACATGTGTGCACGTATGTCTCAGCAGGTCTGAGTGTGTGAACTGTGCCTAACAAGCCACGCTATGAAGCACCCCTGTGGCCAACGCAGGCTGCGTGCCAGCAGAGGCTGGTGGACGTTCCCGTGGCCAGGGATCTCGCTCAGCTTGCCCTCTCCTCCGGGAGAGAGCCCTTTTCACAGCGTTGCCCATCGCCACTGCCCTGAAGCTGCGGTCAGCTGGGTCTGCCCCTCCTGACGCCACTGTGGATCCAGTGCTGGGTGTGGGGGGTGCAGGGACCGCTGGGCCATGGGCCAGGCTCTGCTCAGCTGCAGGGACCCTCTACATGCGACCAGGCACAAGGGGGAGGGCATTGTCCAAAAGATCCTCCAACCTTTCCAGAACGGTCCAAGACTCATGCCAAGAGGGCAGCCAGGCAGCGTGTCCCTGAGCCCTCACTGCTACATCTGTCCCCACCCTGCCACCCACACAAAGCTGGGAGGACGAACTCTCAAAAGCAAAGCCGGCACCTTCTGCGTTACCCCTCTGGTGGCTTCCTGCTTCCCATCTCCAGGCGGCTTGCGTGACCCAAACGCTCCGAGGGAACGTGGGCCGTGTCCTCCTCGCCACACTCTTCTCTCGCGCCCCTGCCTCACCCTCTACACTCCGGCAGCCCCGCAACAGGCCGCGATGCTCCACACCCTCGCCCACGCTGTGCCCCCCGCCGGAGCGGGACCCCAAACCTCCACTGACTCACTTCTACTCAGCCTCAAGGAGCAGCTTCCAGGAACGCCCCCCCACGCAGGTCCTTCCGCAGTGCTCCCACACAGCGCGCGACTCCGCGTGACGCCTCCCCGCCGTGACGTGACGTAGTACTGCACTTTCTCACCTTCTGTTCCGCGCTTTGTGCCCTCCTGCAGCCGGCGCCATCCCAGCCGTGGCAGGGGTGCAGCAGGAATGCCCTCAGTGGCCTGATGACCTAGATCGCCTGGATGAGCTGCTGAGGTTGGTGCTCCCCCCGTTGCAGAAGCCGGCACTCTGCGCCGCGGGCACCCCGCGAGACTGCCGCACGGTTGCCCCAGTCCTGCCCACGGAGCAGTAGAGCAGCAGCAGCCCACGGGTCTATCTCCCCGAGCGCGACCTGCGGAGCACCCAGCACGCCCCACCCACGCATGTGTTAAGAATGCCTTCCTTTTTTTTTTTTTTCTTTTGATTTTTTGGGGGTTTGTTTTTTAGAGAGAGAAGAGGGAAGGGAGAGGGATAGGAACATCGATGAGAGAGAACATCGATTGGCCGCCTCCTGCATGCCCCCCACTGGGGATCGGGCCCACAACCTGGGCATGTGCCCTGACCGGGAATTGAAACTGCGACCTCTTGGTGCATGGGCCCATGCTCAAACACTGAGCCACATGGCGCGGGCTAAGCATGCCTTCTTATTCTGAGGTTTTGACATCTGATTGTTTATTATTTCCTTGCTAAGGCCGGAAGGACTGCCCCTCCCAGTGCTCACTCCCCTAGAGTGAACCTTTCATAGGCAAACCAACCCATCCAGAGCCCAGACCCCAATCACCTCCTTTACTGGGCTCTCATCATCGGCTTTTACATTCCATTTACCTGCCCTAACCATCCCAAGGCCGGGTACCAACTAGGGGCAGCCTCAGCCTGCTGCTCCCGCTGCACCTGTTCCTAATCACAGGGCCGGCTCGAGCCGGCTCCAGCCCGCATGCTCCCTCACTCCCTCTGCCTCCTGGCTGACCCCGGTGTTTCCCCTGAAACAACAAGGCACAGGGGAGTGTTACAAACTATCCTTTCAGTGACAATCGTCTCCCGATCTGTTGGCCTCACCACACCTCAATCAAAATAAAACCTACATTTTAAGACAAGCACACCTCTCCACAGGGTACCGAGAGACTGGGGATCACGTGGGTCCTTTATATGTTAATGTTCTGCCCACAAGTACAACAGTCACTGGCACGTGCCCAAACCTTCTACTCGAAGGTCATCTTTTGTGCCCCTAGACACACAGCACAATGCCTGGTACGCAGAGTGACTCACAACCTGGGAGCATCCTCGTGGGACGGCAGAGTGAGGGGTCGGCTCCGGTCTGATGCTGACATTCTGAATGGGATGGAGGGGACTCCCTACCAACCACACCTTCCTCATCTCCCTTCAGACAGCGAACTATGCAACAGCATACTTTGACCCCAAGTCCTGGATAAAAGATGCAAAGTCGTAATCATGTTTGCTTGTGTGCAGACTTATGTGGGGTGATGTCTTAGTTCTGTTCCGCTAGCACCTAGCACACAGTAAGTACTCTGTCGTGTTTATAAATGAAAATCGTGTTCTGCAGTTTTGTGTGTGCACATACATTATATCTTCCAAAATACGTTGTGAGCATCTCAGCGGCAAGAGCACAGTACCGCCTCTGTCTTTGGAACGCCTCCCCCACCCAGCTCCCAGTCCACGCCGGCTGGGTGCTCAGAGGGCCCGTGTGGCCATGCAAGATGACTGCTCACCTGTCCAGCTGTCGGGTCACCCCCTGGCCCCAAGCATACTGCCCCCTTGATCCTCATGGCTCCATCATCCCGACCGGGAGGGTAACACCATTTCTGGGGAGGCTTCTGAAGCACCAACTTCATTAAGATTGATTTGGCCTGTCCGCCATTCTGACAGGCCCAAAAGCAAACACGGCAGGGCCATGGGGGAGATTTGGTCATAATTACCATCTTTAATTACTGCTAAAACATCAATTGCTCTTGTTCAATTAGCAGTGCGGTTTCAGGCATGGCAAACTTCGCAACACAAAATAAGCTGAAAATTGATTTCTGAACACTTAATGCAGATCTGAAATTGCAAACCTGATAAGGTTGTCATAGAAGAGCCAACATGGTCAAGGAGGAACTGTGCAGGGCTGTAATTGCCTTGGTGGGAAGATTAATAACGTGTATACTTACATCTTGTTCATCAAGCAGGAGGCACTCATGGGGGGCCCAGAGCAGCGAGTGGATGTGTGGCACGGAGGCAGAGGGAGGGTGTTAACAAGGACAATTAGGCAGGAGAGAGCAGCAGCCTGCACCCAGTGGTCCGTGAACAAGGACAGGGCCCTCTGGGATGGCACGAGGGAGGGCTGGCTGCCTGGGCCGGCTGCCAAAGGAACCGACCTCTGCAAAGCAGGCAGGTACAGTCGCAGGCAGGTGGGGAAAGGAGGCCCAGGTCCCAGCCACCTCCACTTCTTCTCCAAGCCCTGGTGAAGGACCCTCAAGGTCAAACTGTTTCAAAGGCACCGTTGGCCTCTGGAAGAGCTTTCTCTATTCAGGCTTCCTGGACAGGAAAAGAGTTCACTGTGGCGGACAAGAGGAGCAGCGGCTGGGCACCAAGATGTGCGGGCTCTGCTGCCGCTCCTCTCAGTGTCTCTTACTGGGATGCAGGGTCTTCCCGCCGTGGCACTGAGTGGATTTCTGGGTGCGTGTCTCAGAACGCTGGGCGGGGAGCATTTTATGAGCTGCCAGGTGCTCCGCAGAGTGTGCAATTGCTGCTGCTGCTGCTGCTGTTATTATTATTGTTGTTGTTGTTGTTATTCTGTGCCTGTGGTTAATGTAGGGGCACAGTTAAAAATATGAACAGCCAAAAAAAATAGGAACAGCTTTGGAAAAGGCCCCCTTCTCTCTGAGCCTTGTCAGCTTATAAAACTAACATCTACTGAGCATTGGTGCTTGCCACTAGATGGATACATCGATGGATCAATGGAGATAGATAGATAGATGATACATAGTCTATAGAGAGAAATGGTCACATTTAATCCTCTCAACAACACTAAGGGTAGGTATTATTATGTCCATTTACTGGATGAGAAAAACAGGATTTAGCAAGATTAAGTAACGTAGCCCAAGTCACACACCTATGAAGCGGTGGAGCTGGGAGTCTCTTTGAGGTAAGCGACAACGCTCTTAATCTGTGCTCTCTGGCCCGAAGCATCCCTTTACGCCTGCTTGGTGCCTTTCAGGAGACTGTGCCGGCCCCAGGGTAGACACAACGGGGACCAGAAATGTCCTTGTCCCAACCTATGGAAACGGAGACAGACACTCATCCAAGCTGCTGTGCCACGTGCACACCCAACACACACCCCACTGCACGTTCCGAGCAGCAAGTCAGACACTCAGGAGATTTGCTAATGCTCGGCTTTGCTGGAGCCAGACTGTAACCAGGCCACTCTCTTTTATGTTCTCCTTCGAGTTCAGGCCCATGGGCCCTGTGCATCCAAAATTCAACTCAATTCAACAAGAAGTGTGTTGAGGACCTTCTTGCCCATCCAAAGCCCAGAGATGGAGAGAAGAGTAAGACCTTCCAGACACGCACTCTCTAGTGGGGGGATATGACAAGGGACGGTGAGCAAGGTGCAAACGATGAGCAAGGTGCCGAGGGCACGGGAGAAGGAGCCCAGAGGAGGTGGTTTCTGAGCAGGCTGTGCAGCCGGCCAGGAGTTAGCCAGGCAGAGGCCAGAGCCAAGGGCGCTGTAAGCAGAGACACGTGGTGCGAAGGTGTCTGTTCAGGGAACTAGGCTGTTCTGTGTCTCTGGAGCTCCAGGCCTGAGTCTCAAGGAGGGGTGAGGTGGACAGGGGGGCAGGGGCAGATGCGGAACAGCTGCGGGCTACACCAGACTTCCTCTTGTGGGTCCAGAAGAGCAGGGGTGAGCTCTGCAATGCAGAAAGCTCATTCTGACTAGAGGGGAAAGAGGGTGTATTCGTTTGCCAGGTCTCCTATACAGAGTACCCCAAACTTGGGGCGCAAACGACAGAAACGTATGTTCTCACGTCCCTGGAGGCTAGCTGCGGGAGATCCCGGTGTCGGCAGGGCTGGTTCCTTCTGCTGTCTCTGTCACGGGCTTGCAGTGCCGCCTTCTCCCTGTGTGCTCATGTGCCTTTTCTTTGGTGCCTATCTGTGTCCTTATTTCCTCTTCTTTTTTTTATATTTAAAATTTTTTTTTTCCTTTATTGATATTAGAGAGAAAGAGAGAGGAAGGGAGAGGGAGAGAGAGGTAGAAACATCGATGAGAGAGAACATCGATTGGCCGCCTCCTGCCTGCCCCCCACTGGGGATCGGGCCCACAGCCTGGGCACGTGCCCTGACCAGGAATGGAACCGGCCACCTCTTGGTGCATGGGTCGACGCTCAAACACTGAGCCACACCGGCCGGGCGGATTTCCTCGTCCTGTAAGCCCACTAGCCACACTGGATCAGGGCCCAGCCACATGACCTCATTTAACTGAATTGCTTCTTTAAGGCTTTGTCTCCAAATACAGTGACATTCTGAGGTACTGGGGTGACTTCAACATACAAATCTTTATTGGAGGGTGGCACAATCGGACACATAACAGGGATAACAAGGGACAGGGCTGGAGAAAAAGAGGCCAACTGTTGCCGCAGTCTGGGCAAGATGTCGTGAGGCCTGAATCAGAGCCGGGACTTCAGTCACACCCCCCAAAGGAAGGGGCTGCTGCGAGCTGCGGTGGAGGGAGGAGAGGACATGCGAGTGGCCCCACGGAAGGACTTCCTCCCAGCTGCGCACGCTTACAGGATCAGAGAAGCTTCTGTAAAACACTGCTTTGCGGGACTCCTCGGGACACAATGGCATGCAAATCTACGAAGCAAGCACACAGTGGCAGTGGATCCCTGATGCTGAGGGACCGGACGTGCTGGTCAGAGAGGTGGTCTCGCATAGCGGAGAGGACGCCAGACCAAAAGTCAGCTGGCCTGAGTTCTGGGGTCCCTTCTCTGTGACTTGAAGAAAGTCCCTTGTCCTCTTTGAGCTTCGATGTTCTCCTCTGTAAAAGAAGAGGGTTGAGCTAGACGGTGTGCAAAGTGCTTTGAATCCGTGATGCCTCTCCACTGTGCCCAGGTCAGCAGCTTGTGCCGAGCTCCACGGCCCCGCTTCTACAGAGGACCTCCGTCCCTCCTCTGTCTTCTGCTCCAGTGCTACCTCGGTGTGGGAATTTTCCAACCGCTTGGCTGTTGCAATTTATTCTTCTCAGGTCCAGGGACTTGCACCCTCACGTTGAAAGGCACAGCCTCCTAACTGGATTCTTCCTCCCGCCTCACTTCCTTTGGGGCTTCCTTACAGAGTCTCTCTCCCAAGCCCCGTCCCTCCCAGGCCCTCCCCAGCTGCCGACTCAACTGAGTTGCACCTAGGTCCTGAGCCAGTGAAGTTGCTGCTTCCTGGGGGAGTTCCCAGGGCAAGGAGGAGAAGGGAGGGAAAAGCGCTGAGGCCCGAGCACAGCTGTGCGAAGGTTGGAACTCAGCCTTTCCGTCTGATCTCCGTGAGGTGTGCAGAGCCCGGTCCAAGGCCTTCGGCCTGCATCTCTGGATTCTCCTTCAAATTTCAGCTGGGCAAAGCCTTAGACTTGGACCTGGCACGGTCGGCTAGGCATCCTGGACCTGCCCAGTTAGCCTCAGCATGCTCTCCCAGGGCTGGGGACACTCCTCTGCAGCCTTTGCATCAGTCGTTGTGTTACCCCAGCCCTGTACGGTGCTCAGCAGACACGCAGAAACAGACCCTTCACTGGAGCCCCACTGCTCAGACGCAGCCTCCTGGACCTCAGCACGGCCCAGGGCGGGCGTGCGTTTGTTGTGACCGCCTGGACTTAGCGATCTAGACCGCTGCCTGTCCCCAGTGCCTGCAGGACATACCCTTCTGTCCTGACCGCTTCTCTTGCTCCTTTGGTCATGCCACTTCTCTCCAGTTGCCAGTGACTCCCAACAGCCTGTGAGTTTAAGTCCACACTCCTCAGCATTGAATGCAAAGCCTTATATCGCCGGCCACCCCTCTGCCTACGCAGTCTCATCTCGCACTCCTGCTCAGCACATCCCAGTTCATCCAAGCCCACCCAGTTTAGGGGTGCCACCCCAAACCCTCTAACTCAGTCCTAACCTCAAGTCATTGCTGGACTATGCTTGCCACACAAACCTTCCTGCCCAGAGTCTCCTGCTAAGGAGGCAACCCAAGACTGCACATTCTCTGCTCTCCTACTGAAGACCCTTCATCCACAGCTCCTTGGCCAGTGAAAGGAGCTTAATCCAAAGATTTTCACAGGCTCTGTGAGGCCAAAAAGTTCTGTCTACATGAGAATAATGATGACTAGCTGGACCAGTCAAGTAGTTGCTGAAGTTTGAGTAGGAAAGCATCAATCTTTGGTAGCAAAAGTAAAAGTTAAGCCCAGCCGGTATGGCTCAGTGGTTGAGCATCGACCCATGCACCAAGAGGTCATCGGTTCGATTCCTGGTCGGGGCACATGCCCAGGTTGTGGGCCAGATTCCCAGTCGGGACATGCAGGAGGCGGCCAATCGATGTTCTCTCTCATCAATGTTTCTATCTCTCTCTCTCTCTCTACCTTCCTTTCTCTCTAAAAATCAATAAAGAAAAAAAAATTATTTTAAAGTAAAAGTTAAAAAGATACACAGAAATAGGTCCTGCAGTAATAGTTATTCATGTGCTTTGGGTAAGCAGAAATTAGGAGTAAATAGAAACTATATGATAAACAGACCACACAAAATAAAGAAATAATCTATAGAACTTCCGACTAGTGGCTGTCCCTCTAAAAGAAAAATACTTCTCGTGAAAACCACCTACAGGCAACGAGGAGAATAAGAAACAAGCCCCTCCTTCGACCACGCTGGCCAAGCTCTGTGAGCTCAGACGTGGCCCGTGCCTGGGGCGCAGACAGATGCCGAGAGAGTGGCTGTGCCACAGGCCTGCGGGAAGCTGGCCACACCCCGCTCTCCCAGGGAAGCGCCACACCCCAGGTCAGAAAAATGACACTCTTGTTAGGAATAATAAGGGCAGCCATGCGGGCTGGCAGTGGGGTTTCCTGTGCTTATTTAACATGAGTAAGAAGAGCAACGGTGGGGCCAGTGATGAATCACACTGAGAAGACCTATTTGCAGGAAGCGGTTTCTCAGGGAGCCGGGAGAGAGGACAGAGGCTCTGAGCACATCCGCAGCTGTCACCGTCAGCTGGCTAGAGAGAGGTCAAGCTCAAAGATCTCGCTCACACCTATGTCCCTCTAGGAAAGTCCTGGTCGCCTAGAGCATGGCCGTGCTCTCCTCCTCCACTCCAGAAGCTCATGCAGACAGCTGGCAGAAGAAGTCACTCATTCAAAGATGAATGAATAATCAAAAAGAAACCACCACAGAATCTATACAGTGAAGACACTGCAATTGAAAAAGGAGAGAAATAGTGGGGGGAAATAGAGAGATAAAAATACTCACCCGAAAAATATGGCCCTGGAAAAAATGAGCAAACATATTATCATGAAAAAATTTCAAGCTCAATGAAGCAATTTCTTCTACAAACCGAGAGCACAAAAAGAGATACAGATATTCAGAAAAAATATATGGCAAGATAAGCAAAGGATATGAGTCATGAGAAAGTAGAGCTCAGAAAATAAGTGAAAAATGCAAAACAACCATAGACACTACTGAAAGCATCAGAAAGGATATAGAAAACCGGAGAGAAAAGGGTGAAAAAAATTGGTGGAAATGAATAAAACGCTAAAAAAAAAGACGAGAGAGAAAATGGCAGGTATGATAGACAAATGTATATGCAATTCATGTCCCCACAAAGAGAACTGATGTTTAAAGATATGATTTATAAGAAATTTCAAAATAAAAAACATAACTAAATCTACAGATTGAACATGTTCATTGTGTCCCAGGAAAATACTGGGAAAGAATGATTAACTCTAGTAAAGATTCTGGACTTCAATGACAAAGAATCCTCTGGAACACCCAGCCCAAAAGGTCAAGATGCCCTAAAGGGAAAGAAAAAAATATCAGGGTAACCTCAGGCATCACCACCACATTATCTGACGCAAAGAAATAACTAGTGTAACCTGAGATGCTATATCCAGGCTCACTGCCGATTAAGTGTGAAGGCAACAGTTAGGAACACGCGAGACCATGAAAACACTGATCTCCTGAGCTTGAAGAATCTGCAAGAGGTTAACTTCAAGCCAATGAAAAGACAGTGGAAGAAATACAGCCAGAACAACTGGGGCGACACCAGTGAGTCCATGTACCTGAGAGGAAGACCAAGACTAAACATGGCAACTACGGTTATTGAACCAAATAAAAGGTCATAAAACTTGAGAATGTAGAAATTTTATAATCAGCAAAATTTGGCCCAGGGAAGGGAAGAAAGGGTAGAAAATAGTGTTTGTCTGCTGATAACATTTTTGTTTATAGTCAAAGACATCTTTCAAAGCTAATAAAGTAAGTGATAGACATGTATGCATATTTAAAGGTATAAAAGAAAAACATTATGAAAATTAGTAATAATATAATCAACTAAAAAAAGTGGTGGGGAAAAGTTGGATTCAGGGAAAAATGTAACAATTTTGTCATTCTCAGAGAAAGTAGTTAATATGTACTAAGAAAAAATATATATATTTACATAAAAGGTAACCACTGAAGGAAAAATAAAAGCCTTTCAAATTATTAGAAGAAATACACACATAAAAACCAACCAAATAAAACAGAATATGGAGTAAAAGATTGAAAAAGCACACGAAGCAGCAATAAAACCAGAAAGTATAACATGAAACATGATTTAAAAGAAAAAAGAAAACGAAGGACAAACATATCTGTCATATTAATTTATGAGAGTGGGATCTTTTTACCTACTGCAAAATTTTTTATTTCAGACTGGCCCAAATTTCTTACATATTTCAAAACACAATTACTGAGAGAGGTTGGAAAGCAAAGAATGAACAAAGATACAACATGCACAGCAGACAGAAAGAAAGGAGCACACTTTTTGTAGCTGAGCAGATTAAATTCGGGGCAGGAGTGGGGATGCAGAGGACACATTATGGTGAAAGAGACGACAAGCTAACAGTGATGAATACTCCAAATATCATCCCACCGACGTCCTTAAAGTAACACTACAGGACAAACACGAAGAAATGAACCCTATCCATAGCCAGAGATCACAGCTGACCACCCAGCCCAAGACAGAAGTGAAAAATAACTAAGGAGACCAAAAGCAAATAATCAAATTAATGAAGTTATTCTAACTGATCCTCTGAAAACAATACCTTTAATACCCTGAAAACAGAAAATACTGGCTACAAAGACAACCTCAATCTACTCCCCAAAATAGAAACCATACAAATAGTATTCTGGGATTATAATATAATAAAATTAAAATTTTGAAATAAAATCCTTATCACTCGGAAATGTTAATCCTTTCTCTTGAACAGCTTGAGACAAAGAGGAAATCAAAACTGAAATTGGAAAATAACTTTAAATAATCCTAATGAAAATTACCTATGTCGGAACCCGTGCTAAAAGAGTGTTCATCAGTAAAAATGAAAATAATTAAGCACGCAACTCAAGAAGTTAGAGAAAAGACAAACTCAAGGTAAGGAAAGCAAAAAGAAGACATTAGTTCTGTGAAAGCAGAATACAATGAATTTAATTAAAAATTATAGAATATATATATATATATATATATATATATATATATATATCTAAGACATGAATCTATTTTTTAATTGTTTATTCTTCTTCTTATTATTATTATTATTATTTTTTAAATCGTCACCCGAGGATATTTTTCTATTTATCTTCAGATAGAGTGGGAGGGTGAGAGAGGGAGAGAGAGAGAGAAAGAGAAACATCGATGTGAAGAGATACATGGATGGACTGGTTGCCTCCTACATGACCCCAACCAGGGCCGGGGATGAACTGCAACCGAGGTACATGCCCTTGGCCAGAATCAAACCCGTGACTCTATGGTCCGCGGGCCGACACTCTAACCACTGAGCCAAACCAGCTAGGGCGACATGAATCTATTTTTTAAAAATAATTAAGGTAATCAGAGAGAAAAACTATTAGCTAACATTATCAACACAAAGAGAGGAAACAGAAATTCCCAAAGTAATTATAATGGAAAAATAACCACAGAAACTGATAAAGATTAAAACACAATGTGATACTATTTTGCTCATCATATGTCAAATAATCTGAGAATGTGGATAAAAGGAAACATTTAAGAAAAATACAAATTGCCAAAACTAGCCACAGTAAAGTCAGACAATCTAATGGATCAATCGTTGTAGAAAATTAAAGACAGTTGTCAAAGAGCTACCCACCCCCTCAACGAGCATCAAGCCCAGACAGTATCTCCGAAGAAGTTTAACACACCTTTAAGAAATGGGTAGTTCTGAGGCTTTGTAAACTTTGCCAGAACATACACAAAGAAAAACCTTACAACGCTGCTTTGGGAAAACAGTGTAACAGTAACCACTACGAGGTTTCACCTCGCACCTGTCAGAACGGCTACCATCAATAAATCAATTCATGACAGCTGCCGGGGAGGATGTGGAGACAAGGGAGCCCTCTGTGGGTAGAAGAGCAGACTGGTGTCGGCGCAGCCACTGTGGAAAACAGTATGAAGGGTCCTCAAAAAGTTAAGAATGGAACTGCCCTATGACCCGGGGATTCTACTTCTGGGTATTTATCCAAAGAAACCCAAAACACTAATTCAAAAGAATACACGCACTGCTATGTTCACTGCAGCATTGTTTACAATAGCCCAGATATAGAAGCAACCCAAGTGCCCATCAATAGACGAATTGATAAAAAAAAAAAAAAAAAAGTGGTACATATATAATGGAATATTACTCAGCCATAAAAAAGACTAAAATCTTTTTTTTTTTTTTATCCTCACCTGAGGACATTTTTTCATTTTTTTTTGTTCAGATAGAGTGGGAGGGAGAGAGAGGAAGAGAGAAAGAGAGAGAAACATCGACGTGAAAGGGACACATCGAGTGGCTGCCACCCGCACGACCAGCCAGGGCCGGGGACAAACTGCAACCGAGGCACATGCCCTTAGCGGGAACCGAACCCGGGTCTCTCTGTACTGCAGGCTGATGCTCTAACCACTGAGCCAAACCGGCCAGGGCAAAAAAAAGACTAAAATCTTACCATTTGCAACAGCATAGATGGTCCTAGAGAGCATTATGCTAAGTGAAATAAATCAGAGAAAGACAAATACCATATGACTTCATTTATATGTGGAATCTGATGAACAGACTAAACAAAAAACAAAACTGAAACAGACACATAGATACAGAGAACAGACTGATGGTAGCCAGAGGGGAGTGTGTTGGGGGAATGGGTGAAAAGGGGAAGAGATTAGACATGGGGTATACAGTACGGCAGGGGACATATAGTCAATGATACAATGGTGACTTTCTGTGTGGAACCAGGAGGGTGCTCGGGACGACAGGAGAGACTTTGTAGGATATACGATTATCTGACCACTAAGCTGGACACCTGAAACCGGCACAAAATAGTACTGGATGTAAACTGCAACTAAAAATAAACAAACAGCCCAGCTGGTGTGGCTCCGTGGCTGAGCATCGACTCATGCACCAAGAGGTCGCCAGTTCGATTCCCGGTCAGGGCACATGCCCAGGTTGTGGGCCCGATCCCCAGTGGGGGGCATGCAGGAGGCGGCCAATCGATGTTCTCTCTCATCGATGTTTCTATCTCTCTCTCCCTCTCCCTTCCTCTCTCTCTCTAAAATCAATACAGAAAATAAATTTTTAAAAATAAATAAACAGCCTGGCCGGTGTGGCTCAGTGGATTGACGTCATCCCATAGACTAGGACGTTCCAGTTCGACTACTGGTCAGGGCACATGCCCGGGTTGTGGGCTTGATCCCCAGTGGGGTGCGTGCAGGAGGCAGCCAAGTATCTCTCTCACATTGATGTTTCTCTCCCTTCCTCTCTCTCTGAAAAATCAATAAAAACATATTTAAAAATAAAAATAAATAATAAATGAATAAATAAACAAAATAAAATGAATGGATTGAAGATAAAAAAAAGAAAATAGTATAACAATGACATCAAAACCTGACAAAGAGCATAAAGTGAAACCATAGCCTACTGTCACTTATGAATATCACAACAAAAAATTCTATAAAATATTAGAAAATAAATCAGTGACACAAAAGATAATGGGCAAGTAGAGTTTATCCAGGAATGTAAGAATGATTAGATATTCAAAAATCACTTTATAATTCATTATATTAATAGATCAAAAGAGAAAAATCACACAGATCATCCTCACAGAGGCTAATAAAGACATTTGAACAATTCACACTCATGCTTGATTTTGTGAAGTGTCTTATAAAGTAGTAATGGGTGAATAATTTCTTAATATGATAAAAGATGTTTTTAAGCAATAACCACAATCATGAGCATTCTCATTAAAGTCAGCAACAAGACCAGGACATACAGTATTGCCACTATCATTTTATATTGTTCAGCGGTGTGAGAATTGCAAGAGAGAAGATAAAATTATCATCATTGTTAGTTGATGTCATTGTTTACTTGGAAAACTCAAGATAATCAACCAAAAAATGTTAAAAAACAACAAGAGCCCTGGCCAGTTTGGCTCAGTGGTTAGAGCTTCCATCTGCGGACCAAAGAGTCTCGGGTTCGATTCCAGTCAAGGGCACATACCTTGGTTTCGGTTCAGTCCCCGGACCCAGTCGGGGTCTTGCAGGAGGCAACCAATCGATGTGTTTTTCTCACATCAATGTTTCTCTCTCTCTCTCTCTCCCTCCCACTCTATCTGAAGATAAATGGAAAAATATTCTTGGGCGAGGATTAAAAAAAAACCACAACAACAAGAATGTTTATTAAGTTGACTGATTCTAAAATTAACATACAAAAATATAGGTGTCCCCCAAAAATGTATACACAACTTTGAATAATTATAAGGCCAGCATTTATGAAAACACATTTCATTTTCAAAATGTAACAGAATCTACAGATACCTTGTATACATTTTTGGGACACTCTATATGTTATAGAAACAACAACCAGTTAGAAGATACAATAGAAGAAAGACTCCCTTTATAATAGCAACAGAAAATCAGGTGCATAGAATTAAACCAAGAAACACAGAAGATCTGGGAGGATAAAAAACCCTGAAAACAAGGCCTTGGCTATGATGATTCAACATAAAAAACGCAAGCACTCTCCTTATGTTAAATGTGTAGATTCAATGTAATCTTGCCCCCCAAGTACCAAAGGAGTTGGGATTTGTTTCTTTAATTTTGTTTAATTTTAATTTTGTTTTCATCTTTTTAACTAAAAAGACGATTCTGAAATAAATAGTAACCTGTAGAAATAAATAAAATGTGAAATGACCAAACTGTGATCATTAAAACACCACAGAACACAGCATGTACAGAGGAATAAATCAGTGGGACAGAAGAGACCCAAAGACACCCTTTCAAAAGGGCAGAAGATAGAATTTTTTAATAAATGGCATTTAGCCAACTGGGTAGCTGTTTGAAAAAAAAAAAAAATTAAAGTTGGATTCCTATCTCACACCTTATACCAAAATCAACTCAAGAAGAATCAAATATTTGTATTTTTACAAAGTGAAACCATAAGATTCTAGAAAAAAAGGGGAGAATTTTACAAATATAATCTTGGGAGTAGGGTAGACCTTTCTAAATATGACCCAAAACCCAGAGCCCTTTGCAAAAAGTTGATTAACTGAACCATTTAAAAATCAAATCACCTAGTTTGTGGCCGGTGGGATGAAAACAGCATAAACGAAGCCAAAAAACAAATGATAAACTAGAAAAAACGTTTGAAAACCGTATCAAAAACAGTTAACTTTCTGAAAGGAGAAAGACCATAATTAAATCAATGAGAAATTGGACAAAGGATTCACCTTAAAGGATTTGGTCCTCAAACACAGGAAAAGATGGTTGCCTTCACCTGTTGTAAGAAAAAATTTTAACATTATGAGACCGTTATACCTAACATATGTTCAAAGGTAAAACGATCCGAATCCCTGACTAGGGAAGGGTGTAGACACAGTTGTTCCGGAGGTTGTCTGCTGGTAGTCACGTAATTTGATACAACCTCCAGGCGTTGTTATAGCTGGATCTTCTGACTCCGGGCAAGTTTCTTGCCCTGGGACTTACTAGCACTGTCTCTTAGAACCATTTTCAGAGTTTAAAGCAATGGCAGGTGCAAACTAGCCCAGTGCTCGGTACAGTTATACGGATCCCCCTCGCATCTGGGCCAAGCACCACCTGGTTGGCTCAAATGATGTTCTAGCCACAGCTAACTTGTTCAGAGGCTCTGCGCTCTGGGGAGGGGCCTTTCCTCCTCCCAGAGCCGGAGGAGGGAGCTGGTGTCTCGCTTCTTCCAGGATATTGGTGAGCTAGACACCAGGCCCGTGAGCTGCTCCGGCGCAGAGGTAGCCCTGTTTCTGGGTTGAAAAGGCCTGCACCACCAGGATTCATCGGGGACAGGTGATGCCTGCATCTCCCTGGACCAGAAGTGGCTCACGTGGACGGGAGAGAGCCATCGGGAGCCATTTTCTACCCTGCACATGAGGGGCACCTGGGAGGGCAGCAGGACCCCAACAGCAAGTGGACAGCACTGGATAAAAAGGGGGAGCTGCGGGGAGGGGTGACAGCTGGAGGGTGGCCTGTGTAAGGAAGTTCCGTCAGGAGAGTGGAACTGCTGTGAGGAAGGTGGGCTTGGACCTCACACCTGTGTTAGCGGGCAAAGGAGTCCGTGGAAGGCTGTCGCCTCTGCCTGAGGTTGGGCCGGTGATCAAGGGGCAAGGGCACCTGGAGCCTGTCCAGTCCCTCACTGCCTCCAGCTGTGACGAGCTGCAGAAAAATGGAGCCCCTGCTACAGACACACACACACCCCTGGCCCAGGACTCAGACAGCTGAGGGGGCACCCAGGGGGCGTGCAGCCTGGCCCCAGCGAGGCACACAGTAGGTTGCCACCAATGTGAGAGAGCTACCTTGGCACCTGGGTCCGCGTGGTGACCTTCCCAGCATAATGGTTGCTGCTTTCCTTCTGCCTTCCAAATCTTGCCCAGTTTTCTCTTGTGGTCAGTCCTAATCCAGAATGACTCAGGGAAAGGAATTCTGGGAAATTTAATTCTAGCCAAACTAGGGTGACTATTCACATTCACTCACTGTCTTCTGACAGCATTATTCTGCAAGAGTATCTCCCTTCTTCAGCCTCCCTCCCTGCACTCCTACACTGGAGGGGTCGGGGATTGCAACATTGTATCAGGCAACTGGAACATAGCAAACTGGAAAGGAAAGGAAAGCGAACCCATCTGCTCCGGGCAGGCAGCTGAACCCACCTCCCTCGATATTCAAGTTGAAATCAGGTGCTAGTCACAGAAACAACCAAAAATATGAAGTATCTGGGAATTAACCTACCTAAAAATTCAAAGGACTTTGACACAGAAAACGCTGTAGACTATTTAAGAGTAAAACAGAAGGCAGAAATAAATGAAGACAATTATGCCCAAATTAATCTATCAACTCAATACAATTCTGAACAAAATTCCAGCAGTATTGTTTAAAATTAGTTTTTAGTTTGTTATGAATGAATCTGAATATTTTTCCTGTCTATTAGTTATTTAGTTATTTGATTTCCTCCTTAGGGGAAATGCCTATTGATATGACTGCCTTCTTCCTTAAGAGGATTACTGGCTTTCCCTGATTTCATGAGCATGTTATTAAAGTTACAACATTTTTCCTGTCATGTTTATAAAAAACGTCTCCAAGCTTGTTGATTGCCCTTAAATTCTGTTTATACGGTTTGGACAGTTAGAAAATTTACATTTTAATGTAGTCAGGTCTGTCAGTTTGTGTAGGATTTCTTCCATTCGTTTTAAGGTTAAAAACGGAAATCAGATATTTATTCTATTTTATGATTTAATTTTTACAGTTAACATAAATATATGTAAATGACATATAACAAATTAGTTTCAGACGTACAACATAACAATTCCACATTTGTACTAGAGTATACTGTGAAATGATCACCTCAGTAAGTCTACTTAACATCCACGGCCATACATAGTAACAAATCTTTTTTCTTGTGATGAGAACTTTTAAGATCTACTCTCTTAGCAACATTCAAATATGTAATACAGTGTTATTACCTGTAGTCGTTGTACATTACATCCTTGTGACTTATTTGTTTTATAACTGGAAGTTGGTGCCTTTTCACTTCCTTCGCCTATTCCCCCACAGTTAACTTCTTTATCCATATGGAAGTTCTGTTATGATATAAGACATATGTCTGAATGTATGTCTGTCTTCTTCTCCCCAACCCCACCAACTTCCTTATTTTTCCCAGCATCTTGTATTTGTAACTAAGTGCATAATTTACATCATCTTAACAGCTGGCATCAGAATTCCTTTTAGGAGACAATGTCACTATTTAGAAGATTTTTTTTTAATAAGTGTGGAATAAAAGTGAACCCCCTGGAATGCAGATTGGTGCAGCCACTGTGGAAAACTGTATGGAGTTTCCTCAAAAAATTAAAAATGAAACTGCCTTATGACCCAGTGATTCCACTTCTGGGAATACATCCAAAGAAACCCAAAACACCAATTCAAAAGAATATATGCACCCCTATGTTCATCGCAGAGTTATTTACAATAAGCAAGATTTGGAAGCAGCCCAAGTGTCCATCAGTAGATGAGTGGATAAAAAAGCTGTGGTACATTTACACAATGGATACTACCTGAAATCTTACCTTTTTCGACAGCATGGATGGACCTGGAGAGCATTATGCTAAGTGAAATAAGCCAGGCAGAGAAAGACGAATACCATATGATTTCACTTTATGTGGAATCTAATGAACAAAATAAACAAACAAACAAAATAGAAACAGATTCACAGATATGGAGAACAGACTGATAGCTGTCAGAGGAGCAGGGGATGGTAAGCTGGGTGAAAAACATGAAGCGATTAAACAGAAAAAAAACATAGACACAGACAACAGTATGGTGATTACCAGAGGGAAAGGGGGATGGGGGAGGCAGAAGAGGGTAAAGGGCAGATAAATGGTGATGGAAGGAGACTTGACTTGGGGTGGTGAACACACTGCAATATACAGGTGATGTATTATAGGACTGTATACCTGAAACTTATATAATTGTATTAACCAGTGCCACCCCAATAAATTCAGTACAACATTTTTTTAAAAGGTGAAACCTCTGAAAGCTCAAGTGGAAATGGCACCCAAACTTTGGATGGGGGAAAGCCGCTCTGAGTGAGATCCCAGAACTGTGTGGTTGTTGGGAGCCGGCCACATGTCTGACGGAGTTCATGGAGCCTGGAGGTCTTGAGTCAGAGACTCCCCCACAATCTCAAGGAATTAGGCTTGCATGGTGTTTGTGCAGCTCGGGGCTAAGTGTGACCCAACAAAATACCTGAGATAACAGTCTGGGTGTTCCTGGGTGGGCCTGGGTGTTCCTGGGTGCTCCTGTTATCTGCAAGGCAAACAAATTCTATACAGCATTGTTGTAGCCCTGGGCATTATATTAAGAAGATCCTGTTTTCTTATATCACTAAACTTTTGCTGTAAGGTAAAAAAGCATGTAATAAAGCATATCGAGGCTGATCCCGCTGAGGACAGTCCTCCTGATCCCATATCCGTGTCGTTGTCGTCATTCCCACCGCTCGAACTCAGGGACTCTGCTCTCCAGGCTGGTTCCTGGCATGTGTTTGTTCACGTAAAAGGAAGGGTGAGAGAGAATGACAATCGGGAAGGGATGATGGTGAAAAGATGAGCCAGAGACGTGGCAAAGGTTAGAATGAGTCGAGGCTGGTGAAGCAGGTTGGAGATGAGGTACCAACACCTGCACTTCAGACGGTGATGCTTGCATTTCAGCAATTACACTACTCACTCTCTGTCACACTCCTACTCAACTCTTCCTGTATGGGAGGGATTTTCCGGCTGGAATTTCTTAGAAGAATGACAAATTCTAAAATGGGGGGAAAAAAAAACAAAACCACAGCGAACTAAGGAATTTTTAGGAGGACACAGAGGAGGGATGTGCACTCCCAGGTACTGGAACCAGCACGGCCGTGTGTAGTCAGGCCAGGCTAGATTCTGCTGCAGAAACAAAAACTTCCACGTGCAATCATTTCAAACGACCCAGGCCCGCTCCTCACGTTGCTGCCCACGAGGGCGGCGTGGAGGATGTGCTGTGTCTCCCCCCAGGTGCAGGCGGACAGCGCCCACCGGACGGCAGCACTGCGGTTGCCATGGCAGGGGAAGGGACATGGTGAGTGTACACTGGCTCTGAAAGCATCTCCCAGACGTGACATGTGTCACATGCTCACATTACATTGTCCAAATCAAGTCACACAGCTACTCTGAACTCCAGGTGGACAGGGAAATGCAGCCCTACCGTTGTCCTGAAAAAGAAGAGAAGGACACTGTTTGTGAACAGTCTTGATGGCGAAACAATCAATTTTTTAAAAGAAAACTGTAGCCCTGGCCGGTTTGGCTCAGCAGTTAGAGCGTCAGCCCACAGACCAGAGAGTCCCGGGTTCGGTTCCTGCTAAGGGCACGTACCTCAGTTGTGGTTTGTCCCTGGCCCCGGTTGGGGTCGTGCAGGTGGCAGCCACTCAATGTGTCTCTCTCACATCGATGTTTCTCTCTCTCTCTTCCTCCCTCTCTCCCTCCTGCTCTGTCTGAAGATAATGCAAAAATGTCCTCGGGTGAGGATAAACAAAAAAAGAAAGAAAACTCTAGTACTAGAACGGGAATTAATAACTGAACCAATGGAACAGAGAGGAATTCAGAAATACACCAGTTTAACAGAAATCTATATTATGTGTCTGTGTGTCTGTTAGCCTGGGCACATGACATGGGGAGATCATGAAGCCCTGGGGGAAGGCGGTTTGCTGAGGGGTCTGCGTGGATTCTCACGCAAATGAATAAACTTCCAGCCAGCCGTCCTGCTGGGTAGAACTTCAGCTCGGGAAGATTAGGGCCCTGGGCGTGAGCTGTAAAACGACACAACTAATGGAAAAACGCAAAAGGAATATCTCTGTGACCTCGGTATGGGAAGATTTCCTTAATAAGACCCCAAAAGGCTAAAACCATAAGGCAGGAAAGAAATGGTGCATTTGACTAGAATGAAATTGAGGCTCTCTGTTCGCTGGCAGAACAAAAAGCCGGAGTCAACAGGCAGGGGACCAGCCAGGAGGAGATGTTGCGACAGCTGACGTCGAGAATGCGTATACATCCCGTACATGTCATATATATTTGAAGTGGTTCAAAATAACTAGAACAAATCAGAAACAACAGAGAAGGGGCAAACAAAACGACTGCGTAACTCAGGTAGACTCTAAGTCCTTCCCTACAACAGGCACACGAAGAGACAAGCACAGCGGTCAGAGACACGCCAACTCCAGCGTGGCAGCCCGCAAAGCCACCAGCCTGGCAACAGCAGACAGCCAGCTGGCACCAAGGGTTGGGGGAGGTGCGGGGAACAGGCCCGGCGGGCACTGCCAGCGGACAGCCGACCCCAGGAGCCACCCGGCGCTCTCCTGGTGCGCACTGCACAGAGGCTCGCACGGGCACCCACGAGAGGACACGCGTCACACTGCGCGCCGCAGCAGAGCCGAGGCGGTCTGGGCGCACCGCTGGGGGACGGAGAGCACTCGGGCGCCCCCCGTGAACACGGCGCCACGGCCCGAACACACGAACAGAATAATACAGCGGCAGGAGCTGACGAGAAAAAGAGTTGAGTGAAAAAGTAAGAAACAGACCGGAAAATATGTACATGTTTTATACATAATGTACATTATGAAACAGGTAATATTGAAGTCTATATTGGGCCCACCATATATATACAGGTGCATGCATACATGTGTTATACGTGTGATATGTATGAGGGAGAGAAGGATGGGGTGAAATGAAAAGAAATAATGAAACGAAACACAGCAGGGCCTTTCCAGATGAATGGTGACAGCTGCCATGGACTGCAGGGCACGATTAGCTCAATGCTATGCATCTGCGTCCAGTGAACAGAAGGAAGAGGAAAGCAACCTCTGGGAACCGCTGGGCGGCATGAGCATGGCACTGCCCACTGCTAAGGAAGGCTTCTTGTCCCGCTTGAACCCGCAGCTCCAAGCGGGGCGGCCAGAGGCGGGGCGGCCAGAGACGGGGAGGCAGGAGTCTGCAGTGGGCCTGGGAGCTGGGCACCTGACGCTGGTGCCCGAGGAACAAGGCCTCGACTGGCGGTGAGCTGCCACAGGCGCGAAGCCATGCCCAACTGCCAGGGAGCCTGGAGAAGGCAGTCCGACTCTGCCCAGGAAGGAGAGTGTCTGCCCCTCGGTCACACCCACACTGCCAGTCAGGCCCCTGGGGCACTGTCCTTCTCCCTCCCCGACTAGATTATAACCCCGTGAGGGCAGGGCCATGCCTCCCTGGGCCCCTGTCCCCCGCCCTCTCTGTGCTGAGCTCAATGCCTGGCACGTAGCCAAGACTCAATGAATGTTTGTTGGCGCCACGCTGGACATTTGAAGTTTTTTAGGAAGAAAGCAACTGATAAGAGTCAGGGAGTCAGAACAGGAATCTCACCAGCAACCGGGGGAGGGTGGATCGGAACGGGAGTCAACTAAGCTTAAGGAGAGGCAGGTCCAGACTAGGAGGCTGCCATGGAAAGGAGAGTGGCTGTCGGCCTCCACCCATCAACTGCCTGCCAGTCCCCTCTGCCAGTGCCCTCTGCCACTGCCCTCTGCCACTCCCCTCTGCCACTGCCCTCTGCCACTGCCATCCCTCCCTCCAGCTTAAAAGACAGCAGGGCAAAATCAACTCAGACCCCATGCACTAGCCCCAAACTGCTGGGCGATGTGAGTGGAAGGGCGGATTCAGTCTGGAATTCACGCTCAGTCCGATGAGTCCAGCGTGGACTGGCCACGGAAGGACGCACAGCACGATGTCTGCATGCAGGGGTCAGGGCAGGACCCTATCAGCGGAGCGTCAGCTGACGTTTATCTCAGCGGCTCTTCCTACCCCCACACCCCCTTTTCCTCTTCTCTCTGTGCCCTGCCTTGGTGCCCCTGCTTGGGAGCATTGAGGGCCCTGTTCCGTGGCCAGGCCAACACATGACCTTGATCTCAGTACCTATGCCTGTGGCACGAAACCTCTAAGACACATCTAAATGCTCAGAGTCTAGGAGGCTATTAACACCTTCATGTAACTTCTTTGTTTCACTTCCCTGGTGTTTTTTCCTCTGAAGGGGATGGGGACAAATAAGTCATTCTAGTGGTGACATTCCATGTGCAGGGAAGATTACAAGGACCTTTGGCTCCCCTGCGTGGACAGGTCAGCTGGCCTGGGCGGGTGACTATCCCCAACCTACCTGATTCACTGTGACCCTCCCCTCCTGCATGAAACCCAAACCCTCCTCTGGGCACGGAGGAGATGCTGCATCTAAAACGTGGCTCAGATTCGCCAGCTGCCATCCGGGATTCAGGCCATAGGAGAAAGACGTCCTTTATTGTGCCCGAGGCCCTGGGAATGTGTCTGGACCCGGGGTGGAGGTGGGTCTGGCATCTATCAGCCAGTTCATCCCTGAGGCTGCAGGGTCCCTCGGCCCCCAGACTGAGAGATCGCTGAGCACCCCCACTCCGGGGAGCACCCATTCCCAACCCCAGACTGACCTCTCCTGGCCAGACCCTGCAAAGCAGTTTGGAAAAAGAAAGGGGGAGGAGTCATTATTTTCTCACCAGTCTCCCAAAAGAGAATGAAGAAAGGGGACAAAGAGGAATCAGGAGTTACTTGTCCCTCTCCTCCTCCAGCCTCCTGCCTCCCCCACCCCTCCCAGACTCCAGCTGTCAGCCTAAAATCACAAAGCCTTTTTGCTCAAAACCCAGAGACATAAAGAGAGGAAAGCAAAGGGAAGGGAAGAAGCGGCAGCGAATTTCACAAGGAGGGCTAATTTGTGCCGCCGCCGGACAGCTGCATTTGCATAATGTAGTGTGCAGAGGATGTTTGGCTCATGTATTTTTTAGAAGGTTTAACTTTAATTTTATTTAGCCTAAGAAGGGCATGTCACTCAAACTCCGCTGGTCATTTAGAAAAATATTTCAATTGTGTTTCCAAGGAGCTGTCTTTCCGGCCTAAGTGGCTGGCGCCCAAGGTTGTGAATGCTAATACAGAGGTCAGGAGGGCTGGCACAAGAGAGAAATCCGGGAGGGGCAGAGACACTGAAGACAGAGAGGAAAGAACCAGCAAGAAGACAAAGCAAGAAAGAGGCAGAGTGTGGGGTGGGGCAAGGCCCCCTGGACTCCAAAGTAGCAGGTCAGGTAAACAGCCACAGCAGGTATGGGGATGGTGTTCTCAGTGGACCACACCTCACCCAGGCAGGTGGGCCCAGCTCTCCCGCCCATGGTGTTTGGACTTTGTTTTGAGTGTTGCCATTCGAATCTCCAGCTGGAAACATCATCTCCAAGGAGGTCACTTTCGGACAGAACTGTCCTCCACCCCTCGGCCCTGCGCTGGAAGTGTTTCCCCCACCTGTAATTCGGAACCGTAACGAGGGAGCTTGACTGGGGGCTGTGTGCACTGGAGATGGGCAAGGAGGGCTGAGCTGAGCGGGGCTGGGTCTTCCTCCTGCCAGCACAGCAACAACCACCCTTCAGCTGCCCTCCCCAGTTTCCACCACGAACCCCAGCCTCCTAACTAAGATGCTATCAGATCACAGAAGAAAAGGAGGCGTGAGAAGGAAGGGGAGGCCGTACCTGCAGAATGTCTTTCTCCGTCCGTGCACTGGCCTCGAAGAGCTTCGGACAGACCCTGGAATCTCAGCTTCCTGTTATTCCGTTGGCCCTGGCCGTTAACGAAAGGGCTTTGACAAGAACATCGGGACTGCTGGGAGCAGGAGGGGTGGAAACAATGTCACGCAATACTCTCCTCTCAAAGATAAGCCCACTGAAGTCCAGACAGGGGACACACCAGCCCTTGCTCACGGCTGTCATACAAAGCCGAGACCTCAACCCACTTGTTCAGGTCCTTGTTTCTGCTCCTTCCTTTCAGGGGACAAGAGTAACAGCATTTGGTGGGTGACACCGCCCCCACCCCCCAGCGCCCGCACCACACCTCAGGAAAGGGCTTCCAGGGCAGCGGTCCCCAAGGTGCGGACGGAGGGGACAGCTCAGACCAGACGGGGCGAGAGAGCGGGCAGGGCTGGCACTGGCCACTGCAGCCCCTGGGGAGCCCCTGCCCGTGGCCAGCCCGGCCTGGCAGCCACGCACACTAATCCTGCTGTCAGCCGGGCCGGCCACGGATTAGGAAATGTCATGTTTTGAAGGAAGTGATTTCCATTTTCTGCCCGGGAAAGGAAAAAGCAGAAAGACAAGCACACTCCCAGGGTCATGTATTGGGAAGCAGGCCAGCACACGGGCCCCAACAGCGCCCGCCCAACTCCTCCTGCAGGCTGTCCGCGGACGCCCAGAAGTGACAGCCATCTCATTGGGTTCATCCCGGCCAAGGACAAATGGATTTCATAGCTTATCAAGGGAGGAAGGGGCGTGTCATGGACTCATCAGCCGTGACCCACCTTTGGTCCCTGCTTCTCCCCTCAGCGCTCCCCACAGCCCCATGCACAGCCCCCCTCGGCTGGCTCCTGGGCTCTGCCTCCTGCTCACACCTCTGAGAGAAGCCACCCTTGACCCGAGCCTCTGCCCTTACCCGGCCCTGAGACCCTTATCCGGGGCTCCCCACTCTGCAAGCAAGACAGAAAGTCTCAAGACACGGAGAAGGAAATACTACCTCTCCCTCCCCAGATTTCTCTCCCTGCTATTACTTTTCCCTTCCTCCCCGGCCTCGTCTGAGACAATAATAAACACTTCTCATTCTCATCACCACTGGAAATTATAGGGCTTCTTAATTACAAAAGTAATGTCATGATATTAGCAATTAATTACTTCTAATCTGGCCCGGAAGAGAGGTCGGGCATACAGTCGTCCCCAGGCCTCGGGAGCCGAGGACCACCCCGACAGATATTATGATTGAAACATATTTGCATGGAGTCATTAGATACTATCTGCAATCAATCCATTACCATAAACTTAAGCTTCCACATTCTTTCATATTAAATGAATTTTCAAATCACATTTCCCAATAAGCACTGCCTCAAGTCAACCCTTATTTATCTAATAACACCATGCAAATATTTTATTATATTTCAATGAAATGTGTCGAAAACTATTACCTTGTGCTGCCTTTGCAGTGGGGAGGGAACAGGGCTGTGTGGGAGGGGGGAGACTTCCCTCTGCAGCTGCTCAGTGCGGAAGCAGCCCCTCCCCCTGGCACCCACATCCCTCCGCCTGCACTCCAGGCCCCAGCCCCTTCAGGGAGGCGGGTCTACCAGAAGGCGTTTCCTACCCCAGACAAACTGAGGACATGCTGGGCCAATATAAGCCCCCCCACGAAGAGGAGGGACCCCTCCTCAACGCCAACAGCCCTCTGCCCCACCCCTCCAGCCACAGACCAAGATCAGCGCTGGCTTCGGGGATGTCTGACCTGTGCGGTCACACGGGCCTCACACGCAGAGGCCCCTGCGCTGTGTTTAATAGCTGATGTCACCTTGTTGAAACGCCTCATCGTTTTGAATAAGGGGCCCCACGACTTCATTTTGCACGGGGAGACCGTAGGATGTACTGGTCCTGTCCAGGACACACCTGAATTCCACAAACACTGTTTTGCACCCCTCGGACGTGCTGCCGCACCGGGGCGTTCACCTGCACGCTAGCAGCCAACACTTCTGCTCAGAAGAGCCCCTCCTGGTGTTGCCTTTCCACCTGCCAGCCTCCTTCCGGGCACAAGCCCTCTCCCGGATGCTGGCCTCTGTGCTGATGAGGACCCAGAGGCTGTGCCAGCAAGCAGCAGAAGGCAGACTGGATCCAGATGCTGGAAGGACCTGAGTCAGGAGGGCTCTCTGCCGTTGCACTGCTGGTGACACTGACGCCAGGCCACTCGGGGTATGGGGCAGCTGGACTTGGGGACAGAGCTACCAGCATCTGGCTCCAGCCCTGCTCCGTGTCCCCTGGGAGCCCACCCCTGGCCCACGCCCACTGGTTGCTGCCACCACTGTGGCTGACAGAGTTGGGGGTGAGCCTGTCCCTGCTGTCCACCATCTTTCTCACCAATCTTGGAAGGGTTGGCCTCTTGCTGACCAAAGCTTCCCAACGGCCATTTGGTTATCTTAGCTTTGCGGTCCCTTCAGCATTTTCCGAGGACTGATACAGCATCTATAAAGCAAGCTCGCATACGTATCTCCCTCCGTTCTTTGGTCCTCAGTGTCCTCATCTGCAAAATGGGAAAATAACATCTTCCATGAAAATCTCTCAAAGCTTTTGCAAAAAGTCCGTGAAATCGTGTAGTTTCTAAAGCACTATGTGGAGAATTATTATGTTTTGATTTTCTGGTTCTCAAGCAAACGTGTCCAGGGTAAAATAGATCCTCCGTGGTCTGTTCTCTACGCTCTCCCTCAGGCTTATGACACCCTGTGTCAGCCTCCTCACACATCACCTCGACACCCCAAAATAGTCCTCCTTTCTCCTTGGCACTTGATTAAAACTTGCATCCTTGGTCAGAAAGGCAAGCAGGGCTTTGCAAACGTGTGCACAGAGAAGTGGAATCGGCCCTGGCCGGTTTGGCTCAGCGAGAGAGCGTCGGCCCGCGGACCAATGAGTTCCGGGTTCGATTCCAGTCAAGGGCACGTACCTTGGTTGTGGTTCGTCCCCGGCCCTAGTTGGGGTCGTGCAGGAGACAACCAGTCGATGTGTCCCTCTCACGTCGATGTTTCTCTCTCTCCCTTTCTCTCCCTCTCTCTCTACCTGAAGATAAATAGAAAAATATCCTCGGGTGAGGATAAAAAAAAAAGAAAAGTGGAATCGGCTGATAACAGGGAGAAGCACACCTCCCAATTAAGGAAAGGCTTGCTCGCTCAGCCCCCTGCCTGGTGCGTGCCCGGCCCCCACTCCTGCAGGACTGACACCTCAGAGCTGGACGTGGCCCCCCCCAGCCAGGCAGGGCAGGGGAGGTCCACCCAGCTCACATCACGAGTCTGCTGAGACCCAGCTCCCTTCTGTCCAGCCCATCTCTGCTTACGCTTCTTGCCTGCCTTCCTCTCGTTCCCACGTACATTCTTACACACTGAACCCGCACCACGACCCTGTGGGGCCTTGTCACAGATCAGGAACCCGAGGTCACAGGTTCAGCCACGGGCAGATCGAGATTCAAACCTGGATCCATCTAACTCAAAGCCAGGCCACATTCCATGACTGGGCAGCCTAGTGCCCTGCCTCGCCCCTTAGGCATTCGCATTTTCAAAAAGCCTGCTCACAAAGTAAAACCTTGACTCTGGAATCCTGAAAAGTCTCTCTTCATTCCCTCATTCATTCATTCACTCATTCATTCATTCACTCATTCATTCATTCATTCCCTCACTCATTCATTCATTCATTCATTCCCTCATTCATTCATTCATTCATTCCCTCATTCATTCATTCATTCACTCATTCATCCAACAGATATTTACTCTATGCTGACAATGTGCCAGGCACAGTTCTAGGCACTAAACACACCAGACACAACCCTGCTGTTCCAGCTTCCTCTCTGGCCTTCATCATGGTCCTCTGGTTGATCCAGAAGCTGCCCTAGCCTGGCTCTGAGCCCGGAGCGCCACCGCTTGGCATCGAAGCAGCCCAGTCAGGAACCATAGAGAGAGGAGCCCGGGGCCAGGGGCCTGCCCACCTCCCAGATTAGGCACCTTGCTCTCTGTGCGTGCCCTGGCCTCTGAGTGGCTGACAGAGATTTGAGGAAAGTCAGAGTCACCGCTCACGGGAAAAGGAATTCCAGGTAATAGGAGAGAGGAAAGGTTACATGAAGGAGACTCTTCCCACAATGCCCTGAATTGTGACCTGTAGGAAAGCACTCACTGGCAAAGTTAGCTTGTACTCAAGCCTCGTGTGTGTGTGTGTGTGTGTGTGTGTGTGTGTGTGAGAGAGAGAGAGAGAGAGAGAGAGAGAGAGAGAACCATCATTCAATCCCAAGTGCCCTGAAAGCAAAGATGCCAGCCCATCTCAGGCACCCCCATCCGGCTGCCTTCAGGGAGGTTAAGGGAGTTTAAGCTGATGGACTGACCCTGGACAATCTACCTGACTGACCGAATGAGTGCACGGACCAACCCCCGTCACCGGGTGGACAGGGGCTCCTCCTCCTCCTCCTCTCATTCTCTCCCTGCTCTCCTCCCTCCTTCCTCTAATCTTTCACGGGGACAGATTGACAGAAGTGCCCCACCAGATAAAACTGCCTCTGGGCACAAGTACAAAACATAAAACATTTAGGGAAAATCATCCAAGAACAGTTGGCACCATGAGTAAACTGCTTTAAACACTCAACTATAAGCAACCAGTTTAACACTGGCACAGCCCAGTCCTGGCATCAGCCCGGCCACCTCCACAGGGTGCCAGTCGTTAGCCCCCCTGGGCTCTCCTGCTCACAGGAGCTCCTCCTCCCCACGGGTGCATTCCAGGAGGTCCCACCGCTGGCGGACACAAAGCTGGGAAATTCCCTTTTTGGGAATCCTTTCTCACCAACCCCACCACACATGTCCTCGGTACAGGGCAGAGGATTAAACAGGCCTGGCCAGGCCTCCTCCTTTGACCAGTGCATTAATCCACAGAGGCCTTCACAAAGCCTGGTGTCTCTGATCATTCTTACTGTTTGAACAGCATTTGTGACCCGCAGAGCACCTGCACGTCTTTTATCCGCTGGCCCGCACGATGACACAGGTGGTGGGTTTACAAGTCCATTCTTGAAACGCAGAGAAGGCCCAGCAGCAGCTGCCCAGGCCATAGAGTTGGCAGGTGGCAGAGCTGGGACAGAAACCCAAGTCTCTTCCTTTCTTCATGGGGTTGCTGACAGAGAGCGCTGCCTCTTGGCCCCCACTTGGGTGCCTCCTGAGGCTCAGAGGCGATCTCCTTGGGGCCCTGGGCCCAGGATCAAGGGAGGTCAGACCGAGTCCAGGAGGAAGCGCATTGGGGAGGGGCTCCGGGAGCCTGCCCAGCTCTGTGGGCGGGGCCTCCACTGCAACCTGGCTGTCCTGCTTTCCTGTCTCCTCAGGCCATGCTCCCCTTCTAGGAGACCCAGTCGGGGTCTGCTCCCAGGCCGGGGGCCGGGTCTGGGCAGGACCTGAGTGTAGGCGGCCTCTCCCTGCTGGGGTGCTCCCAGGAGCTTTGGAGCTGCTGGTGCTGCCTGTCCTGCCGAGACCCCAACCTCAGGCCCGGGAACAGCTACTTCTTTCCTGTGTCTGACCAAGCAGAGCCTGTCTGAGGTCGCCACTCACCAAGTCCCTGATGAATGCTCAGAGACCTTCTTCACACCTGTGCAGTGCACAGCCCCTCCCACACGCCAGCCTCATTTAATTCTGACCACAGTATTATGAGACTGACGTTAATGTCCCCATTCAACAAATGAGAAAACCAAGGGCTTGGGCAGGTGAAAGGGATTCTCATCAGTCATTAATAGCTAGGAATCGGCAGAAACACGACTTGAACGCCGGCGCCCGGACCCCGAGCTCACCCCTGCTTCCATCACTGGTGTTGCCAAGCAAGCGCCAGGCAGCCGTCGCCAGGCAGCCGTCGCCAGGCAGCCATCGCCAGGCGGCCATCGCCAGGTGATGGCCTCACTGCATGCTGTACCCCCAGAGCCCTTCCTGCCCATAGACGCCCTTGTCTGTCGTGGTCCCAGCTGGGCTCTGGGTCAGCTGATGCATTGCCTGTCCCATTGCCCGGCTTACTCTTTCCCTTAACATCTATCTATTGCAGCGGTTCTCAACCTGTGGGTCGCGACCCCTTTGGGGGTCGGACGACCCTTTCACAGGGGTCGCCTAAGACATAACAGTAGCAAAATTACGGTTATGAAGTAGCAACGAAATAATTTTATGGTTGGGGGTCACCACAACATGAGGACCTGTATCAAAGGGTCGCGGCGTTAGGAAGGCTAAGAACCACTGCTCTATTGGATACCGACTAGGTGCCAGGTGCTACGTGAAGCGCCAGGAATACAAATGATGAAAACACAGTCCCGCCTAGCAGGAGCCTGGGGGGGGGGGGCAGGGTGAAGTCACATGGTGGTGGTTTCCATGACAGAGAAGCGTAGGGTGCTTGGGAGTACTCCTGCTGAAACCCCTGGGCTGGTGGGTCTCGGAAGAGAAAAGTCTTCTTGAGAAAAGGGACCTCTAAAGTGCTTCCTGAACTAGGAAACGTTGGCTAGGCAAAGCGGAGGAGGCAGGGCGCTCCAGGCAGAGAGGACAGCGTTGTTTTTTTTTGCCTGGGACCGTCAGGTATTTCATCCCAGATGTCACACTGACCTGGATGGGGGCAAACTAGGACAGATGAGGCTGGAGAGAGGAGCAGGGGCCGTGTCTCACCGAGGCAGGTGAGCCTGTCAGTAACGGGGATGTCCTACGGGGTCTGAAGCAGCAGAGTGGTGAGAACTATCTGGTCTGAACAGCGATAAGGAGTTGGAGGAGGCAGGACTGAAAATGGAGGTAGGTTTGGGAGCTAAGGAAGCAGCAGGAACGCAGAGACAGGAGTATCTAAAAGAGACTGCCGAGGTGCATTTGGCAGAACTCGGTGTTTTCAGACGAGGAAAGTGAGAGCAGCCAAAGCGACATCAGGGTCTCCGTCTTGGGCAGCCAGGTAGAGGTGCCCAGGGCACAGAGCACAGCCGGGCACACAGCCGGGCACACAGCAGGCCCTCGGCAAGGGTGTGTTGAATGAATGAGCTCACTGAGGCAGGAATGCAGGAGGAGGAGCAGGCTTGTTGGGGGAGGGCGTTGACGAGTTAAGTTTTCAGGATATTCAGCAAATTTCAGGATATGCGATGGTCGAGGTGGACGAGGACGCCAGAGTCATCAGCTGACAGATCACAGCTGAAGCCATGAGATTGGACCCAAACGCCTGAGGGGGGTGTGAGAACTGAACACTGAGAAGTGTCCCACATCTAAGGAAGGGGGGAGGGAAAGGGTTTACCATGGAGAGGCAGTCAGAAAGGTAGAAAACTGAAGAAAACCAAAGAAAGGGACCCTTTTCCGAAGGAGCGGTCAGCTAGATCTGATGACCTGGAGAAGTCAAGCAGGACAAGAGCTAAACCTGCCGATTGCCACTGGTGACACACACAGGTCACAGGTGGCCGCAGCAGAGTGGTGGGTGAAAGCCAAGTGCGTCTAATCGAGTAATTTGCTGTGTCAAATTGTCTGGGCCACGGGTGCGCAGACACTCGGTTCAACATTCTCCTGGGCGTGTCTGCGCGGGTGTTTTGGGTGAGATCCACGTTTGACTCCTGAGTGGAGCAGATCGCCCTCCCAATGTGGGTGGGCCGCACCCATCAGTTAGAACCTGACAGGACAAACGACGGACCCTCTTCTCCGGGAGGAACTCCTGCCTGATGGCCCCCGGGATGGGACGGCTGTTCTTTCCTGCCGCTCTCAGGATGGACCCACACCACCACTCTCCTGAGTCTGCAGCTTCCCGACAGTGAATCTGGGGACTCTCAGCCTCCATACCTGTGGGATAAGATTCAGATGTGGCCGTGGGAGCGGCTGCTGGGGATGCAGTGGAGATAAAGGCCCGTGGGGTTCACCTCGTCGGCCCAGTGCGCTTCGCAGCTGTTGCGTTTGTTACAAATTGAAGGCCAGACCGTCGCCCCGCAAACGGATCACGACTCATTTCATTGCAATCCTCACTTCATTGCGCGGTCTGGAACCAGAGCCCCGATAGCTCCGAGGTCCGCCTGTGTACACGTGAAGAGACAGAGGCCAGAGAGGACAGAGTTCTCGATGGGTCTCTCATGGGCACTGAGGTCCCAGGACCGTGGGAGGTGTCGGCGTGAGGACAGAGACGGGCGTGAACGGGGGAGTCGCCCACAGCATCACCACGTCTGTGTGGTCGCCAAGGACGGTGGAAGGAGATCTGGGCTGAGACCTAGCCAGCCACGGTTTCTGGGAGAACTAGACCGCGTTTCCCTGGCGGACAGGATTGGCAGAGAAGGGCGATGTGGGCATGTGGTTGAGGGAAGAAAGAGAACGTGGGACGGCAGGAAGACAGGCTTTTCTAGGACTCAGTCACAGCCTAGATTGATTAAGAGCCCACCCTTCCACCTCATCACAACTGAGACCTTCTCCAGCCGGGGAGTCTATCCCAGGGCCTGGGTCCGTCCCAAACACGCTATGGACGGGGTCATTCACCTCTCCTTCACCCGGAGATATTTCCCTTACTCCTTCGTTTAATCTGTGGACATGCATCACCCACCTAATATGTCCCAACACTTGGCGAGGGGCCGAAGCACAGAGATGAATTAGAGACTCCCTGTCCAGACTACCAGCGTAGCCGTCCAGAGGAGATGGGGCTGAGCTCATTGTGGTGAAATGCAGTGCCTTGGAAGTCCTTCCTGGAGTCACCAGCCAGGAGGAGCAGGGGTGGGGCCATGCCACGGAGGAGGCCTCTCCACAGGTCCCTCCCAGGCAGGGGGAGGGTTAGACGAGGTGGGACCTCCCCACCCTGGCGCAGGGCTGCGTGGGCACTTGGCTTCCCCCAGAGATGGCTTGGTCTGCTTGGGAAGGCTTTGACCGCGCACAGCCTTGACCTCCCTGCCTCCCTCAAAGCCCAGAGGAATAACTCTGTGCCCAGAATGCGGGAGGGGGGACTCAGGAAGAGGGGAGTGGAATAACTGAGGTTTGCAAATGATGGGGTTTTCATTCTCTGGGCCTCTGGCCTGTCTGGCATTGTTGATATGGCCCTCTGGGGTCTCCAGCCTCCCCCATGCCTATGCCTGCACCCCCTTCCTCCTTTCCTGGCCCCCTAGCCCAGCCCCTTTTCCGCATCTGGGGTCATTCTCCCCACATCCATCTCTGTCCTTTCCACTGCCCCTCCCTCTCTCTCCATTCCCTGGCTTCTCCTTCTCCCCCGTCTCCTCCCAGGCTCTGCTGCTGCCTGTCTGTCCTCCCTTTCCTCCCTGCTTCTCTCCTTTCAGATCAAACCGACAAGTATTTATTGAGCCTGATCCCTGTCTCTCTCCGCCACTTCCCTGACTCTGTCTCCCCTTGGCCTCGACTCCCACCCCCCTCTGCGGCCCTGTGGTCAGCTCCACTCGCCCCAGCGCCAGCCCACAGGAGGCTGGCAGCGGCAGGACCCTGGGCGCCAGGCACTCAGTGTGGACCCTGCTCTCCCTCGGCTCCTCCCTCCAGGCAGCCCAGGAAGCATTCATTATTCAGAGAAATTATTTAGCATTCTGCTTCTGTCATTTCTGGCCATGGCGCCAGGCCCTGATATGTGATAAAAATATCAGCGTTAAATCAACCCTGACAACTGCCATCTCCTTGCAGTGTCACTAGAGCCTAGAGCCGGGCAGGCGGCGGCTCCTGCAGGACCTGGAGCGCGGTGGCGCCAGCGGCCGCTCTCGGAGGCTCCGGGCTCCGGGCAGCGGGCCCTGGGAGGAAGCCGGGCACCGAGAGGCTGCCCACACACCACAGCACAGCCAGCCGACCTCCAGCTCGTCCCCATGCGCTCAGACGCCTCGCCTGGACAGTTCATTTCACCATGGGCAAAAAATTCCCATTAAAACTCATCAATTGATTTTTTCCGAAATGCACGGCACTGTGTGAGCACAGGCCACGTGGCATCTTTGTAAAGTTTCTCATCAGTTCTGGCAGACGGAAATTACATCCCCGTGTTACAGGTTCTTTAACACTGAAGCTCAGAGATGTTATGTAGCTCTCCTGAGGACACACCGCTAACAAGCATAGAGCCTGGGTTAGAACCTGGCTCCGTCTGACTCCAGCCCAGGGAATCACAACCTACTGAGCTGCCACAGGGCCTCTGGCTGCAGGGATCAGAGTCCAGTTTGGACCACGGATGGAGGCTGTGAATATCTGAAGGCCAATAATGATGGGTCCCTCCCCCTAGCATCTGACCGCCAACCTGGGATGAATTAATTCAACCTTCCTGGAGGTGGACGACGGGACGACTTGACCCGCAGTGAGGATGTCGGATGAGAGCTGGTTAGACTTTTGCACCCTCCCTGCTCCTCACCCTGTTACCACCGAGGCTAAGCAAGGCTCTGTCGGCAACTGGGAAGGAGAAAAGAGCGTGTGGGACTGCAGTGAGCAGGGACAGGACGCCAGGGCGAGCAGGAGAAGGGAAGGACAGACAGACACTGGGAACCAAAGCCAGACAGAGCTCTGCCCCGACGGGACACTCACAGGACCGACGTCGCCTCGGGGGCCTCTCTCCTCTCGGGGGGAGCAGAACCCACGTCTCCTCTTACTTTTGAAGTAGCGAAAGGCTAAGCACATGACGACCGCTCAGAAAATGTGGCTGGTGTGCCTTCTCACCTCAGGGAGCAGAGCAGAGTGTGGTAATGGCCGCTAACGGGCCTCTCAAGGGCCATGGGTGATGGCCTGGGAGAAGGTCTCACCAGGGCCTCGTGAAAAGGACTCAGGGACTCCGCGCAAAGTCAACACCATGAAGGGGTTGCCAGCCAAGCTGGTGGGCGTGGGCTGCGTTCCTGGGGACGCAGGTCCAAATAAAGGCGGTGACAGTTTATCTGGTCAGTTCCCAGGTGAGCCCTCCCTGGGAACGGGCCTCGCTGCTGAGCTGGTGGTCTAGACAGCGATTTTCAGCCGCGCGCCGCGAGAATTTTAAAAATGCGACACGTGACTATTTGGTTGGGGCACTGACCTCTTTTCCCTTTGACTGTCAAATTTAAAAAATGACAACAGCCAACACAACAAGAGCCGTCCGGTGTGAATGAATCAAAATTATATCTATTTTTTTCTGTCAGGTCAGCAAAAAGTATATTTTTTGGTGTGCCGCTTTTAGTAATTAGTTTATGTGTGCCAGGAGATTTCAAAGGTTGGAAATCGCTGCCCTAGAGAGATTTCGACAGGAAAGTGACCACTATGAGGACGGGCTTCAAGTGAGGTCAGAGAAGAAATGTTACAGGAATTGGGCTTGTTCGGCCTGTAGAAGAGTTAGAGACACACTGTGCAACATTGCAAGAACTGTTATAAAATGGACTCGACCATTTGGCCCATAAAATGTGGAATTCAGCCCGGCCGGTGTGGCTCAGAGGATTGACTGTCGCCCCATGGACTGAGAGGTCCCGGTTCGATTCCCGGTCAGGGCACATGCCCGGGTTGTGGGCTCGATCCCCAGTAGGGGGCGTGCTGGAGGCAGCCGATCAATGATTCTCTCTCACATCAATGTTTCTATCTCTCCCTTCCTCTCTCTCTAAAAAAAAGATCAATAAAAACATATATTTTTTTTTTCATTAATTTATTTTTGTTACAGATGTTTCTCCTTTTTTTCCCCATTGACACCCTCCTCCCCATCCCCCCACCCCGTCCCCAGCTCTATTGTCCATGTCCATCAGTTATGCATATATGTGCTTAAGTTCTGTGGTTTATCTCTTCCCTCCCCCCCACCCCCTCTTCTGAGGGTTGTCAGTCTATGCTCTACTTCCACATCTCTGGGTCTACCCTGTTCCTCAGACTGTTATGTTCATTATATTCCACAAATAAGTGAGATCATGTGATATTTGTCTTTCTCTGCTTGGCTTGTTTCGCTTAGGATAATACTCTCGAGGTCCCTCCATGTCGTCTCAAAGGATAAGAGATCTTTCTTTCTTACAGCTGCATAATACTCCATTGTGTAAATGTGCCACAGCTTTTTTATCCACTCATCTACTGATGGACACTTGGGCTGTTTCCAGATCTTAGCTATTGTAAATAGTGCTGCTATGAACAAAAAACATATATTTTTTAAAATGTGGAATTCAGACTGTTGTTGGAATCTGTAGAAAAAGAAGATGAGGTAGGCCCCACCCAGGACACAGTGGTTAGGGCTGACAGACCCGTCATGGAGCAGTCCTTCCCAACCTTGTTCACACCACGGCTCACACAGAAATTGATCTCATCTGTCCCAATCACTGGGAAGAGTAATGCATGAGGTTACCCACAGCTCCAGGCGACCAGTGATGGGACGTGGACCGCCTACATGGCCGTCCTATGGCTGAGGGGAATTTACAGCACGTGCCCAGTGGGAGTCCACTGGAGAAGCTCAGGTATAGCAGTAGTGAGCTTCCTGTCTCTGGAGTTATGTAAATAAAAACCGGATGAGGGTTTGGGGGAGAAAGGATTCAAATATTAGAGGGCAAGTTGGTTCCTTTCAGCTCAGATCTTCCTAGGCTCTCTGCCTCCAGGGTCCATCCATCCCGTCTTCCTTCTGCCCCTGGGAGAGCAGGGATCTCTACAATGGCTGGCCCCTGGCAATGAGGGACTACGGCAGCCCACTTGCCAAGCTGTGGGAGACTCAGGTGCCTTGGATATCATTAGCCCATTAGCCTCCCACCCTTGGGGGTGGATAGAGGCCTCCAGGTGGACTAATGAAAATCACCCCAGCTGAGTTCAGTCGGGCAGGAGAAAGGAGGATGGATCCCATCAATTATCCCTGGGCCCATCCTCAGGCATCATCTCAAACACAGAGCAGCGCCCCTTCAGGCAGACAGTAGCCATTGGTGATACGGGACTTCGATGTTGTAAGAACAAAACCCATGCTCTGCTCACAGGGTGTGAGATGATGAGATGGCCCCAGGTTGACCTGGCAAGACTATCTCAGAATGTCTAGTGGGAGGAAATGGACGGCAGAGCCAGACAGACCTGGGCTTCTCCACTTGCTGGCTATGTGACCTAGAGCCAGTTACTTGGCCTCTCTGAGCCTCTCCCTCCTCCGCTATCAAACGGGTTGAGAGAGCCTACCTCATAAGCTGGTTGGAAGGATTTCATAAGGTAGTATGCGGCCTTGGGAAAGTCATTTCATTCATGAAGGCCGTGTCTCCTCCGTAAAATGAGGATGCTGGTCCCCAGATTGCTAAGGTTCTTCAAACTCTACAGCTCTGCACTCTACAATCTGAGAACTCACAGCCAAGTTTGGTGCGGGCCAAGAAAAGCCACCCATCCCTGGAACCCCAGTGCCTCTCTCCTTCCCGCAATTCCAAACTCACTCCTTTAGGACAAGGTCTCCAGGTCCTCTCCTCTCCTCCTCTCCAACCCCAGCGAAACCCAGACATCAACTCTCCAAATGTCCATCAACCTCATAAGACCCAGAAGTCACTAGCTTTTGATTTATGAAGCACTTTGCTGTCCCCAGCCAGTGCCCTCCACCTCTACCCTGTACGAAAGACAGCCTACTCCCTGGAAGATAAAAAGCCACTAATTGTTTCCCGCTCCACTCCAGCATCGATTGGGAGAGCACAAGGCTATTGGTGTTTCATCAACAGCCAGCTGGCTTTCTTGCCTGGTCTTTAATAAGAGAGAAAGAGAGAAACTCTATTGGGTCATGGAGTCAGAGTCCAGAAAGGCCAGGTGAGGGTGGGCTGGGCTCTGGACCAGTTGCAGATAGAGTTCTACATTTCTGGGATGGAGTCTCCAGGCCACACCTGGCCCACCTCCAGCCCAGCCCAGCTTCTATACCAGGTGAGGTGCATGGACTTGCACATCTCTCTGAGCCGGCATTCTCAACTCACCCCATACCCTGTGCTCTGCCCATCATCAATTTCCTCCCCCTGCCCCAGCTGCACCCTTCTCCACCTGCCATATGACCCAGGATGCCCACTTCTGTGGATGACATCACCCCAACTCCCTTGCTCTCTGACTTCCATTTGAGTTCACCAGAGGAAATACTGGCAAGCGAGTGGCGGTGGATGTAAACGGAAGTTGGGCTGTTGATTCCTGGCGCCCTCTCCTGCACACTCTACCTAAGGCCCCCTGCTATGCCCTGGGGTGCTCAGCCATCCTCGTTGCATGTCGTAACCCTGCTTACACTTCTGTCAGTAGCCCCTTCATTAGACCCCCTCTTTAATGACTCCTTTGGAGTGGACCATCTGCTTCCGTCTGGGATCCTGACGGGGACTACTCCCTGTTCCAGACCAGTCAGGGACCCTGTCCTCAGCCCTAAGCTGCTGTGAGCACGACAGGTGCCCAGTGATCAGCAGAGTATATGGGGCATCTTAGGAAGGACACCTCGTATCGGCACAGGTGAAAGGTCACCATGCAGACACAGGAGCCGATGCACCACTGTGTTTCAGAGTCAGGTTCTCGTGTCTGGACCCACCTCCAACCTGAACTGTATCCCCCCTCCACGCATTCTTCCTGTCGCTCAGTAAGCCGTTAGGGAGGCCATTCTACATTCCAGGCACAGAGCAAGGCACTGAAATATAAAACATAAAGAAGGCGCAGCTCCTGCTCCAAGACGCTCATAGTCTGGTGGGATCAGACATGCATAGGACTAAGGACACAGAGTCTTGGGGTGCCGTGAGAAGGCTCAGCATGTGGCAGAGTGGGCACTGTCCATCACTCTCTGAGAACTGAACACCCAATAGACGCCCTTCATTTAGCCCATCAATATACCCAGGTCTCAAGAATCAAGGCGGGATTTTCGGTGATGGTGTAGAGAAGAGGCCAACAAATTCTCTATGCAAAATCTAGGGGAAAAAAATAGCCAAAAACAAAAACAACATTTCAGGGCTCTGGAAATCGACCAAAGGCAAAACAACAAATAGAGAAGCCTTCGTTCATGGAAAACTGAACTTTGGTAAGAAAAGTGGGACTATACAAACTTCTGCCTGGGACCACGCCCAGCCCCACCCCCACCTATGTTGAACAGAGTGGACCATGTAAATGAGAACCTTGACGGCAGGAGACGGCTGATTTAATCTGGGCTGGAAGAGGAGGAGCCCCAGTCCAGTGGGAAACACTGGGCGAGGCCCACAGCCCGCTGGACTGAGGTTGCAGTCCCCTAGGGACAAGCAGCAAAGCGGCAAACCGTCCTGAAATTTAGCAGGGAGCTCCTGGAATGACAGCTGCAGAAGGATTGGAAGAACCCCCCTGGTATCCTCAGAGGCCGCACACATGCAGGAAGACCAGCATGGCCTCAGAGAACCACAGCAGGGAAGACTGAAAACTAGCTGGACTTTGAATGTCGCCATCCACACAGAGGATGGGGTTTTTCTAGCTCGAGGTATTTCCATACACCCCTAACCAACTGGCTGGCCACCAAGCTACACAGACATGGAGACAACCCTTAGGAAGCCAGACTAAACAAAAATGTTTTTAACTAAGTAGAGAGGCTTCTGGTCAAGACGGCAAAGTAGGTCAATACAATACTCGCATCCTCCAACAACCACATCAAAATTACAACCAAACTACAAAACAACCATCATTGAGAACCACCTAAAACCCAGCTGAACAGAAGTCCATAACTAAGGAGATAAAGAAGGAGCCACATCCAGACTGGTAGAAGGGGCAGAGACGTGGAACAGGCTAGTCTCACACCCATGTGTAGTAGATAAAAATTGGGAGGGCCCTGGCTTGGTGGCTCAGTTGGTTGGAATGTCGTCCCGTACACCAAAAGGTTGGGGGTTTGATTCCTGTTCAGGGCACATATCTAGGTTGCAGGTTCAATCCCTGATTGGGGTGCATAGGGGAGGCAACCGATCAACTTTTCTCACATCAGTGTTTCTCTCTCTCTCTCTCACCCTTCTTTTTTCTAAAATCAATAAAAACATATCCTTAGATGAGGATGAAAAAATAAATAAATAAATAAAATTGGGGAGGGGTATCTAACTGTGACGGTCCCCCTGAGGAGGGACTTCTGGCCGTGAAAAACAGTGGGGTCTGTGCAGGAGTCCCTGGGATTCCTCTTAGAGGGCCCACGCATGGACTTACTCAGACTCACTCCCTCTGAGCTCCAACACTGGGCAGCAGCTTGAAAGCTGCCAGGAACATACAGGCAGGAACGAAATTGTCCAGCGAGGGCTGGAGGTGCAGCTTTCTCCCAGACAGAGGTGCTGGCAGAGGCCACTGTTCCTTTGCTGAGCCCTGTCCCACAGAGCCAGCAGGCAGGCACCATATCTGATCTCCATCCACCTGGCTCACACTGTTTGCCCCTGGTGATTCCCTAAAACCCCTTGCAGGCCCACCAAGCCTTTTCCAGTGGTTTTTCCATGCAAGCAGCCTCTCCTGGTTCATGCTCCAGACTTTCCTAAAAGCTCTCGAAAGTTCACAAACCCCAAGCAAGCAGCATCTGGACTCGCTGTGCCCTATACCTCTTGCGAGGTGGCCCCAGGTTTGGTACCAGCAGCAACCGAACTTGGTTCACAGCTTAGACTCTCCCAGGCACCTCCAAGCTCAGCACAAATAGCAGCCATCTGTAGATCACTTTGTAGCTCATGTTGGGTGGCCTCAAGCAGGGCAAAGGTGGCAGCTGACCCTAGCGTGTATCTCCCGAGCCAGCGCAACCAGTGGACAGCTTCAGACCAGACCAAAGCTCCACCCAACCACCTCCACAAGTGGCACACTCAAGGGGCAGAATCATCAGGCACCAGAGCCCCTGAAGTGAGTCCTTTCCTGTGGGGTCAGCCCCTGCACAGCATATCCTCCACTGTCACGGCCAGTTCTCACAACCAATTGGCCTGGGGGTAAATCCCTCTCACTGACATGCCAACAGCAATCAAGGCTCAACTACAACAGAAGGCTGTACACAGCCCACATGTAGGGTGCAGCTCAGGTGACCAGGGAGGCTGTGCCTCTGGACCCATAGACACCTACTACATAAGGCCACTCTATCAAGACCAGGAGACGTAGCTGTTCTACCTAATACATAGAAACAAACACAGGGAGACAGCCAAAATGAAGAGACAAAAAAAAAAAAAAAAAACTTGTCCCAAATGAAAGAACAGAGCAAAACTGCAAAAAAAAAAAAAAAAAAAAAAGAACTAAACAAAATGGAAACAAGAAACTTACTAGATGTAAAGTTCAAAACACTGATTGTAAGGATGTTTGATGAATTTAGGGGACGAGTAGATTAATTTACTGAGAATGTCAACAAAGAGATAGGAAACATAAAAATGGAGATATAAAATATAAAAAAAAGAACCCATCAGAAATGAAGAACACAGTAGCAGAAATATTACATTAAAAAGAATCAACAGTGGAGTAGATGAAGCTGAGAATCTAATCAGTGATTTGGAAGATAAGAAAGCAGAAAACACTCAATCAGAACAGCAAAAATAAAAAGAATCCAAAAAAATTAGGGTAATGTAAGGAGCCTCTGGGACAACTTCAAGCACACCAACATTCACATCATGGGGGTGCCAGAAGGAGAAGAGGGAGAGCAAGAAATTGAAAAACTATTTGGAAAAATAATAACCAAAAAATTCCTAATCTGGTAAAGGAAATAGACGTACAAGTCCAGGATACACAGAGAGTCTCAAACAAGATGAACCCAAAGAGCCCCACACCAAGACACATCATAATTAAAATTGCAAAGGTTAAAGACAAAGAGAGACTCTTAAAAGCAACAAGAGAAAAGCAGTTAGTTACCTACAAAGCAGCTCCCACAAGACTGTCAGTTGATATCTCAACAGAAACTTTTCAGGTCAGAAGGGATTGGCAAGAAATATTCAAAGTGATGAAATGTGGGGATGGGGGTGTTGGTGGATGGATGATTTGTAACCTTGTGATATGCATTCTCGCAACCTGGCCAGCCTAGAATTAAAGTGTGTGTGTGGACAGACAGGTTTGACTGGAGGGCAGGAAGACCACCTTGGCTGCATATGAATGCTTCGTTTGCATGTGTCTAAGGTAAGGTTTGCATGACAAAGGCTGGAACACCGCCTGGAGTGGACAAATGAGTTGTAGGACTCAAGAATGTCTGGGTTTGTTATTTTTTAGTTTTAAAGTCTCTTTCCTCTGTAAAAAGCGAGAGACGAGGCTAGGCTGTATGGTTTGCAGAGACGCCATCTCAAGGAAATAATTTACATAAATCCACATGTAACTTGGGGAACCAATCTGCAAATAAATCGGGCTGCATCCAGAGATCTGGAGCCTTTGCTCCCTTGCAATGCTCCCTCTCACTCCTACCAGCATGTGCTTGTAGTTCATTGCGTTACGCCGACCCGGGCAGGCCGAGAGAGATGGCAATGAAAAGCAAGGACCTACAACCAGGACTACTCTACTGAACCAAGCTATCATTTAGAATTGAAGGACAGATAAAGAGCTTTCCAGACAGACAAGAAAAAGCTAAAGAAGTTCATCACCACCAAATGAGTATTACAAGAAATGTGAAATACCTTCTTAAGAAGAAGGAAAAAAAGAGAAAAAATATGAATAATAAAATGGCAATAAATACATATCTACCACCAATTACTTTAAATGTAAATGGATTACGTTCTCCAATCAAAAGACATACAGTGGCTGAATGAAAAACAAGACAAAACCCTTTTACACGTTGTTTACAAGAAACTCACTTCAGATACAAAGACACACACAATGAAAGTAAAGGAATGGAAAATGATATTTCATGAAAATGGAAACAAATAAAACAGTTGGGGTAGCAATAGTTATACCAGACAAAAATAGACTTTATAACAAAGGCATAACAAGAGACCAAGAAGAATACAGCAATTCCACCTCTGGGTATTTAGAAAACCAAAACACTAATTCAAAAAGACATATACATCCATATGTTCATCGCAGCATAATTTACAATAGCCAGGATATGGAAGCTACCCAGGTGTCCATCAATAAATGACTGGATAAAGAAGTGGTGCAGCCCTGGCCGGTTTGGCTGAGCGGTTGGAGCGTCAGCCTGCGGTCCAGAGAGACCCGGGTTCGGTTCCCGCTAGAGGCATGTACCTCGGTTGCAGTTTGTCCCCGGCCCTGGTTGGTCGTGCAGGGGGGCAGCCACTCGATGTGTCCCTTTCACGTCGATGTTTCTTTCTCTCTCTCTCTCCCTCCCACTCTATCTGAACAAAAAATGGAAAAATGTCCTCGGGTGAGGATAAAAAAAAAATTAAAAAAAGAAGTGGTGCATATATACAATGGAATATGACTCAGCCATAAAAAAGAATAAAATCTTACCATTTTCAACAACATAGATGGACCTAGAAGGTATTGTGCTGAGTGAAATAAGTCAGATGGAGAAAGACAAGCACCACATGATTTTACTTATATGTGGAATCTAAAAAACAAATAAACAAACAAGCCAAAAAGAAACAGACTCATAGATACAGAGAATATTTTGACGGTTGCCAAATGAGAGAGGGGATGGGTGAAAAAGATGAAAGGACTAAGAAGTACAAACTGGTAGTCCCAGACTAATCATGGGGATGTTTAAGTACAGTGCAGGAAATATAGTCAATAATATTATAGTAACTATTTATGGTGTCAGATGGGTGCCAGATTTATCAGGTCGATCACTTTGTAAGTTATATAAATGTCTAATCACTGGATTGCACACCTGAAGCTAATATAATATTGTACATCAACTGTAATTAAAAAATAAAAATTATTTTTAAAAAACTGAGTAGAGACATTAGCAGCATGTACCACTGAGGAGACAGATTCCCCAGATTAAGTCCAAATAAAACCCTCAAGAGTGACGAATCAGAATCCAGAGTTTGTACAACATATTATCTAAAATATCCAGTTCTCAACAAGGAAATTACAACAAGGACAGAAACAGAAAAGTGACCCATATTCAAGAAAGAAAAAAAACAATCAATGGAAACCAACTCTGAGCAGGTGCAGATATTGGATTTGGCAGACAAAGACTTCAAAGCAACTATTCTAAATGTGTTTAAAGAATTAAAAGAAGCTATGTTTAAATAATTAAAGGAATATATAATGACAATGACTCAACAATGAATCTCAATATAACAATAGAAACTATGAAAAAGAACCTAATGGAAATCGTCGTTTTGAAAATATGGTAACAAAAATAAAAAATTCACTGTGTGGGCTCAATATCAGATTTGAGATGTCAGAAGAAAGAATCAGTCAACTTGAAGATAAGTCAATAGAAATTATCCAATCTGAAGAACAAAGAGAAAAATTATTGAAGGAAATGAACGGAGCCTCACTGAGACCTGAGGAAGAACATGACTTGTACCAATATACCTGTAATGTGAGGCCCAGAGGAGGGACAAAGAGGGCAGAAAAAATATTCGAAGAATCTAGAGAGCTCCCAACTCTGAAGGCCCCGTCACCACCCGCTCTGGATTTGAGGTCGTGGGTGGGGAAGCGCAGCAGGTGCTGGGCGGGAGAGGTCCTGCAGGGCTCAGCTCGGGCTGCCTGTCCAGGAGGAGGAATCACACCCACCGCGTGCTGGGCACGATGCTCGCTCTTACATAGCACGTTGACCCGCACCAGCCTGTGAGCAGTCCTATGGTCCCAAGAAGCAGAAAAGGCTCAGAGAGGTAAAGCAACTTCCCAGCTAACAAAGCCAGGGCTGAAGCCCAGTCGCTCTGCTTCACGCCTTTCCCACAGCACCCTGGTGACTCGCGTGGGGAGGACTGCGTCCAGGGAGAGCGCAGCACTGAGTGGGGTAAGAGCTCAGGAGGAGCGGCCTGGAACAGGCGCCAGCAAGGAGCATCCAGGAGTCAACAAGACTCTCCTCTTTCCACAGAGAAGCACACCTCCTGCCAGGATGGGCTGTCCCCACCCCCAGGAAGCCATACCTTCTCTCAAGGTGGCTGGTTCACCCGGCAGGGCCCAGGGCTGGACGGGAGCTGGTTTGGGGCAGCCTCAGGAGTCCCCACAGCTTCAGTCAGACTGACCTGGAGACCAGGCCAGCAGCCTCTGTCCTATGCCCGGCCAGAAGTCAGTCTGGGCCTTCCTTCAGAGGGTGACCATCACTCCCCCCGTCCTCCACTCATGTTCCACTCATCCTCACAACCCTCCTGAAAGTGGATGCCCCACGAGAAATCTGAAGCCCAGGCAGGTAGGCACTTTGCCTGAGGTCACACAGCTGCCGGGCCTGGATTTGCCCCCTGGCACAGCAGACTCCAAGCTGCTCTTTTCTCTATCTCTCTGGGGATCCTGCTCCAAATTCGTACCCCAAACTTCTCTACTGAGGGGCTGGCACCAGCAGGGCACGTGCTTTGTACGTATAGCCCAGCTATGGAAAGAGGGATGATGTCTCCACCAATAAACCAGTCCCCACGTCTCAGCCTGGACACCCTCTTCTACTCCAGTGCACCCTGCCCACCCCGCACTCCCCTCCCCGTCCGGGGCCAGAACCAAAGACAGGAGATTTCACTGTCATGGAGGTAGGGAGATTCAGATCCAAACAGTGACCACTCGGGTAGGCCTTATCCACAGCCTCCTCTGACGGGGTCCAGAACCCCCACCCTGTGAACGGAAGCTCAATGGGCACCTCCCCTCCCACTCTGGGCAGCTCTGTCCTCTGACCTTCCCCGAGTGGAGCTCGTGGAAAGCACCCGGTGAGAGCCAGTGAACCACGATTCCTGGCCTCATCTGTGCCTCCCTTTATGCGAAGCGCCAGACCCGGATGCCCAGCCTGTGTGAGCCGCAAATTTCTCATTCTTCAAGGTAAGAAAAAGAGTGTCTGCCTTGCAGGAGTGGTCGGAGAAATGGCTGAGAATAAGTAAAGATGCCAGAGAAGAGAGCTCAGCAGGGCAGCGGGGGAGAGGGCAGGGGTGAAACCACTGGGCTCACTGCAGGACGAGGGTCGGGAAGGACCTGAGACAGATGAGGGGCTTGGGGTTCGGGAGACGGAAGGAGCAGGAGAGCGCTGGAGGGGGATGGGTGGGACTCACAGGGTTGGAGGAAGGTGTGACCAGGATGGGAATCAGGGGCCCCTGAGGGTTGGATGCCCAAGCTGCTGGGGAGACAGCCGTGAGGCCCCAGGCTCAGCCTGTCGCCTGCATGCTCCAAATCAAATGACTGCAACTCCCCTTGTATTTCCTCTCTGACAGCAACTTACTGCGGATGCAGCCAGTTCTGACATTCTAATATTCAGAGTCACATCCTGTGGGATAAACCCATCGCTGTTGTCTGAGCCAGTGATTTGTATTAGGCGAGGAGGGAGCCAGGAGGGGCAGGGAGAGGCTGGGACTGGGGCTGCTGGCCGCAGAAGGAGGAAAAAAACTCTCAGGTTCTGCTGAACCAGCCCGGGCCCCTGCAACAGGCCTCTGCAGTGGTCGGAGCGGCCTGATCACCCCTCCCCTGTCCACCTGTTCATTCAGTAGATGCTTGTGAGCACTCGCCACAAGCCAGGTCTGTGCCCAGCACTGGGGAGGATACGAGTTGCCTGATTCACAGACCCCCACCTTCAGGAAGGTCTCACCCCACACTCCAGCCTGGAAGGCAGCATTTACCCAAGCACACGGTGCAGTGGTTAGAGACACACAGCCCCGGCTCACATTCTTACTCCACAGCCTGCCAGCCGGGCAACCTCGGGAATCCGTCCAATTACTACTCCCTGTGTCTTTAACGAGGGTAACGGTTTGGTCTACCTCCGAATGTCATCCAGCAGATTAAAAGAGAGAACGCAGACAGCGCTGACTGCCCAGTGCCTGGGGCGGAGTAACTGCTCACGGTGGTTGAGAAGGTGACAGGTGGGATGAAGTGCGGCTCAAGGGAGGCGCCAGCAGAGAGCTGAGCACTGGTGGGAGCACTTTCTCCTAAACCACAGAGCCCTGGGTTAGCTAGGAGCTTCCCACAGTCCACACATCCTCCCCGCTCGTGGGTGTCTAACGGCTACGCCGTGGGTTTGCTGTCCACACCAGTCAAGCACCAGCCAAGGACAGAAGCAAATGGGGAGGAAAGGGAACCCACGTGCACTGGAGCTGGGAATGCCGATCGGTGCGGCCACGATGGAAGCAGTATGAAGGGTCCTCAGAGAATTAAAAATAGAACTGCCTTATGACCCAGTGACTCCTCTTCTGGGTATATATCCAAAGAAACCCAAAACAGTCATTCAAAAGGATATAACCCCCTCTGTTCACTGCAGTATTATTTACAATAGTCAAGATTTGGAAGCAACTCAAGTGTCCATCCATAGATGGTGGGGGAAAAGCAATGGTACATTTACACAGCAGAATACTACTCAGCCTTAGAAAAGAATGAAATCTTACCCTTTGCATGGATGGACCTGGAGAGCATTACGCTAAGTGAAATAAGCCAGTCAGAGAAAGACATGTACCATAGGATTTCACTTCTATGTGGAGTCTAACGATCAAAATAAACAAACAGACAAAATAGAAACAGACTCTTAGATACAGAGAACAGACTGATGGTTGCCAGGGGGAAGGGAGGCTGGGTGGATGGGTGTAAAAGGTAAAAGTGAGTAGGAAGTACAGTTTGATAGTTACAAAATAGTCACAAGGATGTAAAGTACAGCATAGAGAATATCATCAATAATATTGTAATAACTATGTGTGGTGCCAGGTGGACACTGGAAATATCGGAAGAATACATTGTAAAGTATCTGATTGTCTAACCACTATGCTGTACACAGGAAACTAAGACAAAATCATATTGAATGTAAACTATAGTTGCAAAATAAAACTTAAAGTTCTTTTCAGAAAGAAGGGTATGGTCTCTGCTCTTTCAAAGGACAGTACGTGGCTACGAGATGAATAAAAATGTAAAAGATGTTTTTCAAAAAAAAAAAAAAGAAGCAAATGGGTAAGTTGACCACTCTGGTCATTCCAGGGGACTAGAACGTAATCTGGAGTATAAGGCAGAAGGCTCCGTGGGGCAGGGAGACCAAGCAAGGAGTAAAGGACACACCTGGCTACTAGAGGAGTGGACGGAGGGCTGTGGAGAGGGCGCATGGCAGGGAGATGGCGGCTTTTAAAGGACCAGCAACGTGGGAAACCTTTAGGGATGGGGATGGAGGACCAAGCCAAGAGGCGGGGGGGGGGAAAAGGGAACTGAGAGGGAGGGGACAAAGACCATGGGATCCCCAGCCTGTGGGATGTGTGAATGGAACACAGATTTGGGTCAGGCCTTCCCAATTAACCTTGAAAAGTGGGGAGGAAATCTCTGTAGGCCTGGAAGAAAGGAATAAAACAAGGAAGAGAGAAGCTCTGAGAATACCCTGAAGAGTTGCTGAGACTGCTCTGGCCTTTAAAAGGCAAGGAGTATGGTAATGCAATAAACATGGCAACAAAGCGTTGTCACCAAGCTAATTTTATTAGAACAGATCTCAAATGGCTAATTTCCTTTTACTAATGAGCAAATTAGTTGAATCTCTGATCTGCTTTTAAAGCACTTACACTAATAAAACATGAACGACAGTGAAATTTGCTGTGCGATGTGGTGATAGGTGCATTTGGGCGGAAGGGAATCTCCAAGCCTGGAGGGCGGTGCTAACAGGGTCTCACCCAGAGGTGCCTCTGGGCTGTGCAGACCGCTGGGAGCTCAGCCCTGCCCAAGGCAGGAGGGGTGTCTGACTGAGGCACCAGCCTGGGGGACAAGCCTGGGGGAGGAGCTGTGGAGGGGCGGGTCTGGGGGGCCCCGAGGGAGGAGCTGTGGAGGGGCAGGTCTGGGGGGTTCACGGGGGAGGAGCTGTGGAGGGGCGGGTCTGGGGGGCCCCCGAGGGAGGAGCTGTGGAGGGGCAGGTCTGGGGGGTTCACGGGGGAATAGCTGTGGAGGGGCGGGTCTGGGGGGTTCACGGGGGAGGAGCTGTGGAGGGGCGGGTCTGGGGGTCCACGGGGGAGGAGCTGTGGAGGGGCGGGTCTGGGGGGCCAGTAGAGTAGCTGATGCTTCCAGCAAAGCTCCTGAGCAGGACAAGATGGCCTCAAACTTTCAGCCAAGTCCCCCTTACCTCTCCCCACCCCCACCCCACCCCAGCCAGGGTGTCCTGTGCGTACAGAAAAACTCTCCTAGACATTCCAGCCCTCTGGCGATCCAAGCCGGCCGACACCAAAGCTGAAAAGCTTTCTGTCAATCCATCTTTCCCAGAGCCAGAGTCCGGCTCCGACTCCCATTCCTTCAGTCAGTTATGCAGGGGAGCCGCACAGGGTGCCCAGCCTCTTCTCTAGGCAAAGGGGCTCTGGCTGGGTGGGTTCTGATCCGGCCAACATTTGATTGCCACCCAGGGGAAGAGGTGTGCTGGAAGGCTCCCAGCCAATCACAGCCCAGGGATGCTGCCTCCTACCTGAAGGTCGGGGAGAGAGGGTGGGGTTTCCCCCTTTCTTTGGCGGCATGCTTGGCACTGGCAGAGAAAGAAAGCCCAGAAACACTCCTGCAGAAAGACCAGGAAGCGGGGCTAGCATGGGGGTCCCACTCACCTGGTACAGGCCATCCACTGCGTCAGCCTGGCTTTGCAGAGGAGTTTCCTGGGGAGACCTAGAACCAGGCAGGCTCCCTGGTCCCCAAATGCTCTAGTAGCTCCTTTCTGCCCAGAAGGGCTTGAGGGAGCTGGGGGTCAGGGACAGTGGGCAGCACCTGGGAATCTGCCCAACAGAGAGCCCGGCTGAAAGGCCCTCCGAATGCCCAATAAAAGAATGAGAACCCCCTGGAGTCAGTCTCTCTGGACCTCAGTTTACTTCTCTTTCGAGGGAACTTACTCTTGCTTACATATCTGAACTACCGTGTGGACTCAGTGAGGAGAGAACCAGGCACATCACAAGCACTCAACAAAGGTGTGTCCCCTGTTTCTGCAGGCTGAGTTTGGGGAGCTACTGCCCCATTTAGGCCATGCGGAAAGTGTAAGGATGTGTCGAGCTGACAGAGAAGACAAGGGTGGGAAGTCCCCAGGTCACCGGCTTGGATGCCACATAGCTGACCTGCTGAATGAAAAATGCAATCTCAAGAGAAGAGAGTACTTCATCACCAGAAGCAATCAAGGACCTGGCAGGGATGCCCCTGAGGGACCCCCTCCAGGGACTTCTGTGCACACTGCCCTCGCCCAGCACCTGCCGGAAGTCACATGTACCACAACCACCCTGTGGGCGAATCTGGCCCTTCTCTAAACGCCCTGGGAAAATCTCTGTCCTGCAGTCATCATAGGGAGGTTCCCTGGACCCAGTCTAAGTCCAGCCCCACAAACTATCTCTGCAGATAGCTTTTCTCAGTAGGTACAGCAAGGACAGCACCGGGAGGTTAGATGTGCGACAGGCAGAAGGGTTACAACACGATCCATATGTGAGCTCTCCGTGTGTCAACAGCTCTGACTGCAGTGGAGCCCCAGCCCCAGCCCCAGCCCTCACGGGCTCCTGTTCTCTATCCTCCTGCCAGGTCCCCCCACTACCTGTCCGTGCCTCTCCCCCTCCTGCCCCTGGGGCCACGTCTCTGAAGTGCTCGGGCCTCATGCATTATTCAGCCACTTCCTCAGTTGAGAGGCCCAAGGGCCAGAAGGTTGGCAGCCGGTGCGCTCTTTCATCTCCCAGGTGCGAGGGGAATGCAGAAACGCTGGGCCGGTGTCCAGCACCGGAGGCTCTCAGTCCTGGGTCTGGGGAGCCCTCACACTTCCTGCTCGGGGACCACCCCTCATGGGCTGCCCCCCAGATTAACCCAAAGGGGCTTTATCACCACCCCGGGAGCAACCATTGAATGCACCATTCCTACCCCTGCTTCTGCGCTCAGAGGTCTGATTTGATCCCAGCGTGAGTTCAACTGCCAGCTCCTCACTAGTGGTGAGGCTTGACCCTCTGTAAATAGCAGTTACCTGAGAAAGAGCTTTGGGCTGAAGGCAGCCAGCATTAGAGCTTTAGCAAACCCTTGGGCAGAGGGAGAGAGACCCTTCCAGAAGCGGTGCCAGGAGGCGTGCCAGCCAAATCGAGAGCCCACAGGCGAACCAGCTCCGGGGGGTGTCCGCCCCTGCTTTGACGGGCTGCGCGGGAGGTGGGTGGAGGGCGGGGGTCGCTCACAGAGTAGCACATTCCACATGATGTGCCTGTGCATGGTGACAGTCCCACGCTTCCCTCCCAAGATGCAACAACCAGAAACTTAGCCTTCAGTTATTTGCGTAAATGCAAGACTTGGGGAAAGTGGGAGAGAGATAGGGTCACATTGCCTGGTCCTAAATATTTCTTATCCTTTTGCCTATTCTGTATCCATCTCCCCATAGACTTGACCACGCTCACAGGATCTAAACTGGAATGTTTTATACAAGTCTGCAGCCACTCTGAGTCTGTGTGAGGTTCCCAGGTCACGCCTAAGGAGACAGAGCCAGCCTGGCCTCCCATTGGCAGACGGGGAGCTAACAGGAGGGCTCCCCCACTGCCTCAGATGGAGGAAGAAAGAGGGGGAGATGGCACCCAGCAGGATGGTATCCGTCTCTCCCATCCCTGTGCCTGGTACTATAGGGTCGGACCAGGAGCATGACATTGTCATCCCCTTCACAAAGTCCCATTTCAGAAGCAACTAAAGGGGACCTCAGAGCAGAAGTCTCTGGGAAAAGCCACCAAAGGCAGAGTGGGAGGGAAAGCAGAATGCCAGGGACAGCTGCCCCCACGGGTTCCAAAGTGCAGGTTTCCTCATAGAAAGCTGGAGATCCCTGCCCAGCCGGTGTGGCTCCGTGGTTGAGTGTTGACCCATGCACCAAGAGGTCGCAGGTTCAATTCCCAGTCAGGGCACATGCCCAGGTTGTGAGCCAAATCCCCAGTGAGGCGCACACAGGAGGCGGCCAATCGATATTCTCTCTCATCAGTGTTTCTGTCTTTCTCTCTCTCTCCCTTCCTCTCTCTAAAATCAATAAAGAAAAAAAAATGCCAGTGCCTGATTTAGTGGTGTTGGATAGCTATTGGACATCAGTATTTAAAAAAAGAAAAAGAAAAAGGAAAGCTGAGATCCCTATTGTGCACCCAGAAAACCTAGGACCCATTGAGGGGACCAGACATGATCTCAAAAGTGTGACTTTTTCATTGACTCCCACAACCCAGGCTGCTTTTTCCAAACCTGACTCCCAAGCCTGTATTCCTGCCCAGTGCTCACTGCTGTGCTCCCGCAGCAGGGACCAGCCTGGGGCAGGGACCAGCCTCAGCGCAGAGATGGGAATGCGAGTTCCAGACTCACAAAGGGCCACAGAGGGCGCTCACCTCTCCAGCCTTTGAGCCCTCTGGGGTCCGGTTCATGGGACTCTGGGTTTGGGAGAGATGTGGGACCCACAGGCCTGTCTGCTAGCATTCTGCAGACTCCAGAGCTAAAGTGGTCTCAGAGAAGGGGGAGAGACCACACCAGTGTCCATGTGGCGGCTCAGGGCCGTGTTTTCTACATGAATCTCCCAAGGCCGGAGGGCCAGTGTACAGCAGTGATCTTGAGGTCCCCACTAGCCTTCCACCCTCCTCCTGCCAAGTTTCAGTTGCCCCTCCCTACCATTTATTCCCCCAACCCTTGTCTTCCCCACCCAGCACGCGCACACACGCGCGCGCGCGCGCGCACACACACACACACACACACACACACACACACACACCTGGTCTGAACAGCCCACCCAACCTGAAATGGGGCTGGATGGGCAGGAGCACAAAGAAAACATGGAATAATGAAGATGACACACCAAGAATCCGAAGGCCTGGGCAAGGGAGAGCCACTTCTCCAAAGCTCGGTATCCTCACCTAGAGTGTGTGCAGCATCAATAGTATCAATGGCAGTATTGATCACAGACACCGGCAAAGCACTGCGCATTCCTCATCTCGCCTGACAACAGTGGCAAGGGCACCGCCCGGACTCAGGAACGGCCAGGCCGCGACCTCCTTGTGCGCTAACGGCACCGTCTTACCCGGGCTCCCTTATCTGTGCAATGAGAGGTGCTGACTTGAGTCGCTGGGATCGCGTCCCATGTTCACATGCTGTGTGTCCCTGACTGTCTGAAGTCCCAGGCTGCCTCCAATGGTGGTCTGAGAACCAAACAAAAGCATGACTCTGGAGGTGCAGGAAGAAGGGGTGACCTTGGGACCCACAGTGGGGGAGGGGGACGTCTTTCCTGGGCTCAGCCCCCCGTGGAACATCAGAGCTCTGGCGGGCTGAGCCAGGCTCTTCCCAGGGCCTGGGGCCACCGCACTGTCTCTCTGATCATAGCAGGTTGTGGTTGTTGCCACTGGGGTTGGAAATGCTGAGCTTTTTGTCGCTTTGAGTTTAAGATCTTCAGACCCCCCCACCTCTGTTCTTTTCTTTATCAAAGTTCCCCTCACCCGGCTTCTGTAATATCCAAAATCAATTGCTCATTTTACTGTCTGTTTAGAAATGAAAGTGGGATTTACAGAGGGAAGCTGCCAGCCAGGAGGCAGCCCCAGGCTGAGCCAGAGGCACCGGGAGGGAGAAGGCCCAGGCAGCCGGTTCTGCGTGGTTGGGAAGGCGCTGAGCCCTTGGGGTCTCCAAGGGCCCTGGGGTTGAAAAAGACCCCAGAGCTGAGCTCCCGGGGGACAAGGCCACAGTCTCCCCTCCTCTGCTCTCCCTCACCCCCAAGCAGGGCCTGCAGCATAAGCTCTCCTGAAGCTACAGTTCAACCACTAGGTCAGCCAGTTACAGCAGGAGTTGGTAGAAAGAAAGCAATTCAAACGCATGCGCGGGCTGCTCCACCCCTACCCAGCCCCTTGGGGCCTGGATTCCAAGAAGGTGCTACAGCTAGGCAGGGTTGGGCCTAGAGATCCAAGAGGGAGACTTCTAGAAAAATCCTTTTTAAAAAGCAAATGAAAAAGCCATGGCAAAGCCGTGGAGAGGGTAAAAGATCAGTGGTGGGCAGAGGTTGGGGGGAGGGAGGGAGGAGCAGGAGCGGGTGGAGTATCAAGGATATTTCGGGCAGTGAAACTGTTCTGTATGATACTGTAATGGTGGGTACATGTCATCACACATTTGTCCAAAGCCCTAGACTATATAAAGCCAGGAGTGAACTTCAATATAAACTAGAAACATTAGTTACTAACGACGTATCAACACTGGTGCGTCAGTCGTGGCGAATAAGCCACACTAGCGCAAGAAGTAAATAATACAGGAAACTGCGAGGGAGGTTGAAGGGGCTCCTTTCAACTCAATATCTCTTTAAACCTAGAACTGCTCTAAAAATTAAGTCTATTAGTTAAAAATAATCATAATAGGAAATCTGGAAATAACCCAAGGTCCATGATTGGGTGAATGGTAGAACATGGCTCAACTATTCACACACACACACACACACACACACACACACACACACACACATGGAGCCCTGGGTTCTGGTGACAGAGCCACTGAGTTGCTGTGTGACCCTAGACAAATCACTTGCACATTCAGAGCCTCAATGTGGCCCTACGTGAACCTCCTCACCGCAGCCCATCCCGTGCCTCACTCTTGTGACGAGATGAAGGATGAGATGAAGCTACATTTGATCCTTCTCTTGCTCCAAGGAGGAATATGCTCTCCACAGCCCCCGGCTCTTTGGCAGCCCTGATGGCTTCACCCCTCCCAGGGATTTCCTGGAGCCAGGCTCAGCCAGGGCCCTGTTCTCGGGGACCACGGTGCATCAGCAGTAACAGCCCCGCAAGGCTCTGGCCACTCTGGAGTCCCAACTCACTTTCCCCTCCGATCCTGGCTCTCCTCTGCTCTCCTGACTTGTCCATACATCACCAGGAATGCAATACCCTTAAAAAAAGAAAACCATTTTGCTCTGAACTAACAAAGTCAGGCCTCATTGTTCCCAATATCACCAAGCAATTTCTGAGCTAGGGGAGTGTTGAATTGGAGCAGGAAGATGGGCAATTGGTCAGGGTCAGCTCCTGTGCTGGAAGTGGGGGTTGAGAGCTCCAGGGAGGTGGGAGGAAGGGCTTAGCTTAGAATTAAGAAAGAAGAATGCTGGGGTCTCTGGAGATGCAAGCAGAGGTAACACCCTAATATTTTCTACCTCTGCACTTCCGACCCCACTCACATCACTTAACTAGGGGCTTACCTGAAATGTAACTTCTTTAGCAATTAAAATCTCCTTTAGATAATGCAGGCATGCCCTCATAGCTCAACCTTCTTAGCTGTAAGTTTCTGCAACAGAAATTCCAGCCACAGAGTTTGAGCCACCCCAAATCCGGAAGCGCACTACCCCGTCTCTGCCTGCCCAAGGAATACCAAGTATCCTTCAAGGAAGGGTCCCCAGGCCCCTCCTCTAGAAAGCATCCATAACCCAACTCTGAGATAATGATTTCCCCTGCCCTGGGTACCATGACATTTGCACAGATTGAGCTTCCAGGCCACACACAGCACTGAGCTCTGCAAGTGAACGGCCTAATGCTATTGTAACATACACCTGTGAGCACGGACCGTGTTCGTTTATTTATTCACCGTTATATCTTCAGTCCCAAATACTGTTCCAGATACATGGTAGGGACTTAATGAATGTTAAATGAGCAAGATACTCTTGTGGCTGTGCAATTCTGGACACAGTGTCGATGGACACCGATTACCTAAAGGAACATCCAAAAACTCTTAAGAGAGACTCGTGTCCCGTAGTCCCGGAACAGGGTGCCCAACAGAACTCTCTGATAATGGCATGTTCTGTGTCTGAGCTCCCAATGCACAGCCAGTGGCTGCATGGGGCCACTGAGCACTTGACGTGCGGCTAGCGCGATGGAGAGGCTACATTTCACATTTTAATCCATTTCACTTTAATTCATTTTCATTTGAATAGCCCAGCTGGATGGTACAGTTCTAGAAAGAGGTGTCGCTGGAGATGGGGCTCATGAATGAAATGAACACGAAAGGTCGTGTTAAGAAGAGCTTGGCACCACAGCACGGCGCAGCAATAATGGGCACCACCTTGGCTTTGCATCCTGTATCTCAATTACTAGCGAGGCATTAAGCTGTGTTTCTGCTCCTCGTGGGAATAACAAGAATAACATGCACCACATAGGCTTCCTCTGAGGGTCAAATGATAGTACATTTAAACAGCGCCTTGCACAGACTGAGTACTCCATGGAGCATAGTAAGCATGAAAAATGTGCATTGAGTCCAAATGTGCATCTGCAAGAAAATATTGGTTCACATATACGATCAGTTTCCAAGTGTCAAGCACTGCGCTAAGAACTTGCCAATCACCCCAAGAGTGAGGTATGCTTGTCAACACAGTCCAGGTCAGAAACTGAGGTTGAAGGAGGTGGAGTGCTGCATTCCAGCTAGCAATGTGCCTGATTCCAGACTCCCCACTCAGCCTGCTTCTTCATCTATGAAATGAGCATTCCAATAGTATCTATATCACATTTGGCAGCTAGACAGACACAAGATAATGTGGATGGCCTGTTCCCATTTCTCCCCCAGGGGAGATGTGGCAGGGTCTGGAGATATTTTTGTTTATTGTAACTGGGGGAGGGGTGGGCAACTGGCATCCAGTGGGTAGAGGTCCAGGAGGCTGCTAGCATCCTACGAGCACAGGACAACCTGCACAAAGGATGATCAGGCCCAAAATGCCAGCAGTGCCCAGGCTGAGAAACCCTGGTGTAGAGCCTACAGGACAGAGTTCGATACAAACTAACAACAAGAGAAAGAGAGGAACTGAATCTACAGCTCTCAAAAGGTGCGTGTTTTGTTCTGAGCCTGCAACCCGAGCCCAGAACTCAAGCCCGGAACCCGAGCCCGGAACCCGAGCCCAGAACCCGACCCGGAACCCGAGCCCGGAACCCGAGCCCGGAACCCGAGCCTGGAACCCGAGCCTGGAACCCAATCCCAGAACCTGAGCCCGGAACCCGACCCGGAACCCGACCCGGAACAGCAGTGCTGTAGCAAGCAGCGCAGTCGGTTCGGGGAGATGGTTCAGTTCCTCACATCACAGCCATGCGGAGGAGCAATGTGCCGGGCACCGCAGGGCCTGTGTTGGGAAAACGGAGTCCCCCGCTCTCTGGAGACGTGTGCTGAGATGGCACTGCTGCACGGCTAGGAAAGAGAGAGGAGGAGCCAGGGCGCTGGGCCACCCAAGACTACAAAGGGAGGGGTCAATCACTCCATCCCACTCGCTCCTCTCACAGGTGAGAAGCACAGAAGGCAGAGGAAGGGCCTGAGCCACAATGTGGACAAAAAGCATGGGGTTCCTGAAGAGGTCAATCACCCCAGTACCCCAATTTCCCTATGTACAAAGTGTGAATGACGCATTCTGCTCCTCCATGTGACTGAAAATTGGCCAGTCTCCGATGAAGCTAGCGAGTCAGCCAAAGGCCACCATCAACATCGCTACCACTCACTGGGCATTTATGTGCCATGCACTGTACTGAGGGCAAAACCTCCTTTAGCCTCATAACAGCCCTCTTTTACGGATGAAGTGGCTGAGTCTAGCCCCAGACCATCAGGGTCTAGAGCAACATCTCTCAGTCAGCATGCTGTACTTCCTCCTGGTGTCACCCTGGAGCCTGAACAATGAATGGCATGGCCCAATCCACTCTGCCCCCCCACATAACACAGCTGAACTTGTCATGCATCTTCGCTCAGAAATTGTAAGGGTCTCCCAGACCCTAGCTCTGTGCTGGCATCTGGGATTGAGATGGGCAGGTTGACTTCTTCCTACCGTGCACAGGCCCCCATCCTTGGCCCTCACAACCCGATGTGGGCCAGGGAGATAACACAGGGAATAAAATAATTACGGTGCATGGCACGTAAGTGCTGAAATCAAGAAAATCCGGTGGGAGTTTGGAGCTCACACCTCAGTGCTTGGAGATCGGGAGACACGAAAAGAGAGCAGAGAGGGCTCCATCGAATCCACACACTTGCACTAGCACTTGAAGGAATGAGATGGGTTCTCCGGACAAACTCAGAGTGAGAAGTGAGGAAAGGCTTTCCCAGTGGAGGGGCTTCTGTGAGCAAAGGCAGAGGTGGGCAAGGCGGGAAAAGAGGGCTCCAGCCATGGCAGAGTATGGGAGACAAGACAGGGCCATCCTGTCGCAGACAGATAGGAGGGTTAGGCAGTGGCATCCAAGAGCATCCTCTGTGTAGGGGCAGATGAGTGTCGGCGCTGCTTCAAAGGGATCTGCAAGAGAATTATTCACGGTGGCGACAGGCAAGCGCTCGTCAGCTTATATCCCACATTATACAAACACGGCACTGAGCTCTGCAAGTTAGGCCCTAATGCCACTCTAAATTAAATTCATCAGTGTCTTAATTAAGATCTATATTTAGTTCTTAATTAAAGGGGAGAGAAAATTCATGATGTTGCATAGCAGAGATTTAGAATGGAGTTAAATCACCTCTCTGCCCGTAAACTGGGCACATGCCCACCCGCTCTCCTGACGGCCCCTGTCAGGGCAAGCCATCCTTTAAGCCTTCCTTCCTTCCTCAATTATTCCTTCTTTTACTCATTCCACATCTATTTATTGAATACCTATTATATGCCATGCACCGAGCTTTGACTCTGGAGCACAGTAGGGAATAAAATAGAGATGGTCCCTGCCTTCAAAGGACTTACACTCCAGAGAAAAATGCCAATGGATTCATATATGTCTCGGCTTTGAGACCCCCCTGGGTCTCCATTGCTCTAGCAGGGATGTCATGCCTGATGCCTTCATTCTAACAGCCAGAGAGAGCCTTCCAATGTGGCCATGTGGGTCATTCAGTCCCTCTGCCCTCACCATGCTGGGCCAGCTACGGGGCAGAACCTCAGGACCCCCATTCAAACCTCCCATCCCATCGAGCAAACGATGAAGACTAGTCAGAAGGATGAGGAAGAGGTCAGTGAGACACCCTTCAACCACAAGATTCTAAGATTCTCTGACACCAACTGGGCACTGTGGCCTGGGAATGGCTTCACCGAACAGAGTTTGCGGAGGAAATCACAGAACATTACAGCCACAAAGACCTAGGCAGCCCGCAGTCTGAGTTCCTGGAAGATCAAGTGACTTGGTCAAGTAAACAGAGTTAGCAAAGGACCAGTCCATATCTGCTCTGTGCCGATGGCTGTATCTAAGGGGACACAAACGTGGGTAAGCCAGGGTTCCTGTCCTTGGAACAGCTGTTGGGGAAGGGGGGAGCCAGTGTAAATTAGGAGGGGGAGTCTAAGTCAGCAGGACATGGATATGAATTACCAATAAAATCTAACCCTACTGCCCATCCTAATCTCCCAGAAAATGTTTTTCTCCAGGGTCCCCTGGGTCCCTACCTGTGCTCAGTGGATGTCTGCTGGGGAAGGAGGGGCTATTCAGATCGCGACAGCACAACGCCAAGGAGCCTGACAGAGGCTCCCTTCCCTGGGTCCGGAGTAACGACTAAAAGCATGAGGACAGGTTTCGCGGGGCAACATTCTATTGGGCTGAGTGTTGAAGATGTCAGACCTGGTTAGCCAAAGAAAGAGACAGAAGGGCATCCCAGTCGGGGAAAGATTGTACAAAGGTACAGAACCAAGAAAAGCAGGCTAGTTAAGGAAACCTGAGCTGTTTGTTGTTTGTTTGTTTGTTTGTTTGTTTGTTTGTTTGTTTGTGGCGGGGGGGGGGGGTGCGGCAGGCGAGGTGAGCAAGGTTGGCGGAGCGCCTGCAGAAGGCCCTGGAACAGCCTCCCTCCGGCCATCCCCAGAAGGACCGTCACCAATGCGCTCTCCGAGGAAGAAATCTCGTGGGTGTCCGGGTCTCCACTCGAGCGAGCTCCGAAGTGCCTAGCTCGTCTGGGAGACAAAATCGACAGACAAGCACCGCGCTTCCCAGCGTGGGGTGGGCAGGGGTCGTGGTTTATGTTAGAGATAGCGACTGGATGCCCGGGAAGGACCTAGGGGGGCGCAGAGGTCCTGGCGCCCAGAGGGCCGGGAAAGTTAACTTGGAACAATGGGCGCATCTAACGGTGCAGCCGGGGCTCGCCGAGCCCACGCAGCTTTCTTCTCGCCGCTCTCTTCTCCACATTCATCAGCGGCTACAGCTCGGCGCTTTGATCCTCCAAATCAAACTCTCCGTCTGATGGGTGACTTGATGTTATGCTAATCCGAGCTGATTGAGCTGAGATAATTACGCTTCATCCAAGTTTCCTGGGGGTTCCGAATAAATATTGATGCACATCTGTCCCCCGCTCAGGTGTAGAGAGGGGCTTTGCGTTGGCAACAGTTTCGGCTGGCCCGGGGCCGCGCGCAGGGCGACCTCCGCCCGCATTCTCCAGCCTCCCGCGTCACCGCGGTGCAGGCACGCAGCCAGCCAGAGGGACGCCCAGAACCTGGCTGCGGGACCGCGAGGCTCCGGGAGAGGCGCAGGCCTGGAGCTCTGCGGCTCGGGGACCCGGGTGTGAGTCTCAGCGCCCCCAGGGGGGTGTGAGGTCTTGGACATGTCACTTAACCTCTCTGAGTCCCAGGGCCTACCCATTTATCTAGACTGCCGCGGAGATTCAATGAGAAGCCAGAGAAGGCCGAACTGCTGCCGTCACTCCGCCTTGCTGTTGGCCCTCCCCACTTATTAGGGGAGGGGGGGAGACGGGGGGGGGGTATCCCGAGGAGGCGCCTCAACAAACGCATCCTCCCATCCTCCCCCAACACTGGGCGCCTCGGGCTGCTGGCGTTTCGGTGGCGCTGATCCTCCCTGCGGGCTAATTAGGTGGTGTTTGTAAAGCACTTCGACGACAAAACGCGACCCAAGTGATCATTATCATTAGCACTGTCCCAACATGCTTTCAACAGGCCGGAAGCCCCGCGTGTCCCCTCGCCAGCCTGCAGCAGCCAGGAGCACGCCGAGGCCCCAGGCACCCCACCCCTCCTGGCTCTCCCTCTCTTTCCCAGGCCCTCCAGAGGTCAGGACACGAGGACAGGGATGGGGGAGGAAGGGGAGCGGGATGCAAGACACAACTAACTGCAGGTGCGTCCATCCGCACTCCGGGTAAGGGTCAGCGGATGTCCGGAAGGCTCACCGAGGAGGCGCTCCAAGTTTTGGAGGTGTAGGGAGTCCGCCGAGGCGCCAGGCCCGGTGGTCCTCTGGCACTGCCGCGCAACAGCCCTAACGACAGGTCTTCCTAAATCATGCAGGATTTGCTACCTATCCCCTGCCGCTGCCCCTCCCCGCGCCCCATCCTGGGCTGCCCCCAAAACCATACCGCCCCCCCCATTGAGTAGAGACCCTGTGCCCAGTCCCTGCCTCCTCAGGCCGGGGCCATGGGGGCAAACCCAGACTCAGCGTGGGTTTACCACGCAGTAATTCTGGCAGGCCTGGCCTTGCGCTCAGAGCGATACTGCCCTGCGAGTCTTAAAACGGAGACTATTCAGTTCCTTCTCCCACCTTTCTTTGGGAGAGTGACTCTAAGGCCCAGACCTGTGAAGGGTCGCATGTCACATAGCCAGCTGGAAGCGGAGCCGAGCCCTGGTCTCCACAGTGCAGGGTGAGCACACCTCACTGCTCCAGGGGATGATCACAGCAATACTTAGAAAAATAACAGGGAATGAATGATGTGCAGAGTTCATTATCATTTACAGTGTGCCCCTTGTGCATGATCTCAGGAGGTCCTAATGAGCCCCTGAGGCTCAGAGGTGTCAGGGAATGTGCCGGAGGTCACTCCTGGTTAGTGGCAATGCTGGGCAGGAGCCCCAGAGGTGCCCTTTCCAGGTCCTGGGCAGTACCTTCCAGTCCGCCCTCTGAGAGTGGCTGGGATCACCTTTTTTCAATGCACGCAGCTCTCGCCTACACTGTTGCTCGTGCTGCTTTCTTTAAAGTGAGCGTTTACCCATCCACAGCATTTTTGCCCAAAGACATTTCCTGTTGTTTTCAGAAGCTATGGGTGTGGCTGAACCCCTAGCCCTCTTCCTCAGAAGCATGAAAAGTGTGGACGGAAAGGGGCCACGTGCTGACCCGACAAGCTCAGGGGAGGCCTGTGTGGCGGCCTTGCAAACTCAGAGACCTAAGTAACCACAAAGGATGGTCTGAAATTAAAACTTTTTAACTAAAAGTAGTTTATGGCAGGTAGTCATGTCCTAGGCTGGCATCTTCCCTGACAAAGGTCAATCTTTACTTTAATGGAACCTGTCTATTGTCTTTTCACACCTACGATAACATATCTGTGGAACATCAACGTAATTTTCCTTTTTCCGGACCCTCAAAGCACAGGCACCGCTCTGCGCAGACCACAGATCCCCTCATTGTTACTGAGTTCATTGTTGACTGTTAACTGTCCTGTACCCACCTGTGTAAAAGATGTGTGTCTGTCATTGCACTTTTCATCCAATCCCAGAGGTTCCCCGCCTTGCTCTCTCCCGCCTCCCTCCTCTGTCTCTGATGGATTCCGTGTAACCCACTTGCGTCTCCTCTTTCGATTGTAAGGTACGAGCTAAGGAGCAGAACTGCCCTTCTCCGGGGCAGTGTCTCAGGCCGCTGAGGTTTGGCTTCCCGGCAATGTCGACGGTTTGGGCTCAAATAAGCTCACGAAGATTCTTCGCAGTTTTGAAAGTTTCTTACGTTGAGAAAAGACAAGCCCTTTTAATGTGGTGTCAGGGGGCTGGAAGAGGGTAATCCCCACCTTCTGGAAAAGAAGACTGAACACCAAGCAGAGACTGGACCACATCTATCTCTTTCTCCACAGTCATTCCAAAAGCAGTGTGAACGATGCTGGTTGAATTCCCAGCGAGCGGGTAACACGGGGAGAAGTGAGCAGCCTGAGGCCTGGGAGAAGGAAGGAGAGAGAGGCAAGGAGACCTGAGGCCATGCCCTTCCCTGACACAGGCCTCTAACTTTCAGGAGTGGGAAGACCCAGCCTCTGGTGGCGCCAGATAGAAATAAATGAATGTAATGAGACGTAGGTGAGCACATTTATTTGATAGTCAATATGTGGGCACTTGTTTAAAAAATATATGTTTTTAGCCCGGCCGGTGTGGCTCACTGGTTGAGCATCGATCCATGTACCAAGAGGTCTCAGGTTCGATTCCTGGACAGGGCACATGCCCAGGTTGTGGTCCCGCTACCCAGTGGGGGGCATGCAGTAGGCGACCAATCCATGTTCTCTCTCATCGATGTTTCTATCTCTCTCTCTCTCCCTTCCTTTCTCTCTAAAATCAATAAATAAATTATTTTAAAAATATAAATATACATTTTTTTTTATTGATTTAAAGAGACAATAAGGGAAAAGGAGCAAGAGAGAAGCATCCATCGATGACCCCTACTGGGGATGGAGCCCGCAACCCAGCCGTGTGCCCTGACAGGACCAGCGAACGTTTGGTGCATGGGACGAAGCTCAACCAACTGAGCCACAGCAGCCAGGGCGATGTGTGGGCACCTTCTGATCCCCAGCTGGCATTCTCCATTCTTGTCCAGAAGTGCAGGAAGAGAAGAAAGAGATGTCTTCTTCTGGCCAGGGCTCGCTCCCCTCTGGCTTCCTCCCCTCCCCCACCCCATCCTAAAGCTCTTGCAATTTCCAAACTTTTCTTATGTGAGCAAGTAGCCCCACCTGTAGTCAGAGGCCACATTCACTAATCCAGAAATTAAAGTGCCCGGAGAAAACTGGCTAATCAAATTATACATTCCTCAGCACCATGTATAAGCCAGGTACATTCTTTAATCTTAATTAGAAATCTGAGCAGTCCCACTGTCTCCATAATCTACACTTAAACAGCGCTGACCCCGTGGCACTAACCTTGAGAGGCACACACCCTCCGGAGAGCTGGGGGCTGCCTCCGCCCTGGAGGAGGGATGCTGTGGGGCTGTGGGCAGGTTGAATTTCTGGGCTGCCCTCTCAGTACCCCATGTCCTTCCCTCTCCAAGGACACACACACACAGAGTCTCGATTTATCCAAGTCACACATCCCACTGCCCATCGACCTTCCCCCAAACCAGGACCAGGTTTAGGTCCTTGTATCTCTCACCTGGCAATTGCAACCCCCTTCTAGCTGGCTCATTCTCTGTGATGCAAGCCGATGACCTTGCTACAGAGTACATCCGACCATGTGGACGCCTATAAGACGCCGAGGTTCCTTAGAGCCTTCAAGACACAATGCAGCACCCCTCGGTCCCTAGCACAGTGCCTTCGGCTTTGAGGTCCAGCCTCTGCCTCCCTCTCTATGTCACTCCTCCATGACACTGGAGGGTTTCAGAGTATGTCACCCCAAAACGTACTTATATCTTAATCCTGATAGCTGAAAGGAGTTTTTAAAAAACAGGCTCAGGACAAGCTCTCCAGCCTCCTCCTCTCCCGCAGGAGGGCAGGGTGATTCTTAATCTCTGGAGACAACTCTAGACCCTTACCAGCCCAGAGATGGAGCTAGAGGAGTCAACATAACGACCCCTGCTAGCGCAACCCTGATCTTCCATTAGCTTCCCTGTGCACTTCCTCCCCACAGTGGGCCACCCTTCAAAGCCTAGGCTCCTGTTCCTCATCTTGTCGCTTCTCTACAAACTCATTGCTTTGGATTAAGATGTTCTATCAGCCCAAGTTCTAACCACCCCGCTGGAGTTCCTCATCACTGCTATCCCATGTGTATGGCAGTGCGTGTTTTAACTCTGTTTTTCTCTTGTTAGTCAATCTTTTTTCAGTCTAATTTTCAGAGCCCCAGGCAGCAAACCCAAGATGGGTAGAGGAAAAGAGAATTTTTTTTTTTTTTTTGCCTTCCTTACAATACTGAGCTACAAGCACCCCTGCATACGCCGGGCACTTTAATTTTCGGAGCTTTTGCACAGACTGCATCCTGCCAGGAATGTTTTCCTCTGCCTTTGACAACCTAGTCAGCTCCTGTTCAGTCTTTAAAACCTTGCAAGGAAAACACATGTCCACACAACGGCTCATACAGGAAGGTTCACAACGGAATAATTCATAATAGCCCCAAACTGGAAACAGTCCCAATGTCCCTCATCCGGTGAACGTTAAGCAAACTGTGGCATATCCATCCAACAGACCACAACCCAGCAGCAAGGAGAAGCAAACTACTGTTACATGCAACAGGGGTGAGCCTCAAAAACATGATGCTGAGTGAAATAAGCCAGACACACCGACTATGTATTATATGACTCTGTTTACATGGAATTTCCAGGAGAGGCAAACCAGAGAGGCTGAAAGGAGACTGGTGGTTGCCCTGTGCAGGGGCAGGAAGAGGAACGGCAGGTACAGGCAGGCAGGGACTCTGGGGACGGTCAAAATGTCCTAAAAGGATCTTGTGGCAATAGCAGCCCAACCTAAAAAGAACTCACTGAAGTGTACACTTACAGTGAGTAAATTTTAGTAAAGTTAATTGGTGGATGGATGGAGAGATGAATAGATAGATTTGTGATGAAATAGGTGGGTTGAGTATTCACTGAAAAACTCAACTTCTCTATATACTTAACACTTTTCATGATAAAATGTTGGGGTGGGGCGGGAGTCCTTGCTCCTGGGTTCTCCCTCCTTTGCTGTCCCCTCACCCCACACACCAGCTCTGGCAAGACCCCTCCCTCCTCTTTACTGATGTGTTTACCTGACACAGGCTGCTTCCCTCCGAGGCTGATAGCTCTGTCCTGCCCAAGGTCACGTGAGGCTAGGAGAAGTGTATCGTTTGAAGGATTAAGATAGAACAAAACCTGTGTTCTTTGGGTTTGGTCTTGTTTTCGTGGTTTAGCAAACTTCGCCTTGCCTTTTGACTTCTGGAGCAGACGCCCGATTTACCCAGCAAAGCCAGTGCCTTTGGGGAGGAAAGAGATAGATGAATGGCGGCTGGGAGGTCTGAGGCTGGACTACTGGCCTATAAATCCAGGCCCTAAAATAGAATTATCTTAAGGAGAGAGGGTGTCCAGGTGAGCGACCCAGGCCCAAGTCAAGGACATAAAAGTGCACAGGAGCCCTGGCTGGTTTGCCTCAGCAGTTAGAACATTGACCCGCAGATCAATGAGTCGCGGGTTCAATTCCGATCAAGGGCACATGCCTCGGTTGCGGTTCATCCTCGGCCCTGGTGGGGGTCGTGCAGGGGGCAACCAGTCCATGTGTCCCTCTCATGTCTCTCTCTCTCTCTCTCTCTCTCTCTCTCTCTCTCTCTCTCTCTCTCTCTCTCTCCCTCTTCCCACTCTTTCTGAAGATAAATAGAAAAATATCCTCGGGTGAGGATTAAAAAAAAAAGTGCACAGGAGAGGGCTGGTTTGGACAAACCACGTGTAGGAGCAGAAGTCTCTCCGGACCCAGAGATCCTCGGGCAGGGTTTGTGCTTTGATAACAATGGCTGGCATTATGAGTTTGACCCACGAGTGCTGCAGGTTTGAAGCCCAAAGCTAGGGCCCCACAGTGGTCTGGCAGGGGTCTAGGGTCAGAGGACAAGAGCCTATGGGCTGTACAGAGCACTGTCCGCTATGAGAAGCCACAGCAAGCCAGAGCCACGCTGGGCCCTCCGGCTGCAGCTCCCTGCACCCCGCAAAGGGACACCCCCATTTGGACCAAGTGCGCCACCAGGATTACTGAACAATGCAAGGGGTTGGGGGAGCCTCGAGAGAAACCCCAGACTGATCGCTAGTCAGGAAGGTGTGCTGTCAGGCAACCTGAGTGCAAAGTGTGGGTATGATGGTTCCCCAAGTCCATGCAGCGGTTCACACCAGCTGCAATTGCATAGACCCTGTACCTGTGTTTCCTCCTGTATCTGTCTGACTGGAAAGAAGACCTGTCATTTATCTCCACGTCCTTAGCACAGCTCCTGGCACATGATAGGGGCCCGTCTGGGCGCCAGGAGTCCTGATCTGTGACCCCTGCTGCTACCAGCCCACTGCATAGCCACAAGCAAGTCCCTGCAGCCTGAGTTTCTCTGCCCTGTGTCAGCCACACTGATACCATTGTAATTAACCTGGTTATTAATTAACTGGAAAGGAGCAAAGGGAAGACCAAATAGACGCATGCCCAATAAAGTCTGAATGAAATAGGGAATGTACTAGCCTGTCAATTACACCTGGGAGCAGGTCATTGGCCAGAAAGGGCGTGGCCACTGCAAACATGGGAAGATTTGACATTTAAGCTCCCGAATGAAGGAGTCCCTCTCTTGCTTGCCCACGCTCCTGGCTCTCTAGTTGCAGGGCGAGTGCTCCCCTGCATTCACCTACGTGGCTCACAGCCATGGGGACCCCACACAACGGACTGATGGACTGCAACTAGCCTGATGCTCTGCCAGACCCGACTAACCATGGAAGGAAACTCTGGACACTGGCCTTGCTTCTAGCTCTGCTGAGTCCCCAGCTGCACCTCTTCCAGGACTGGTTTCAGGGAAATGGGACTTTGCAAACCAAGGGATGCAAATAAAGCTTTCTACCACATCTCATCCTCCCGTGGGGGCCTCCGGAAATGCTTATTCCAGCCACACCCCAAGAACCCCACTCTCGCTGGCAATGGAAAAGGGCAATCCATGCATTTCTCTGATAACGCTGTCAAGAAGGGAGCAGGGCTAGAATGCCCGTAAAGGACTTGAAACTTTTGGAGAGGAAGAGAACGAATAATAAAACAGACTTTAAGGCTGAACGCCCTATGGAGAAAGTCCAAACGAGCCATCCACTCACGTACCCATTCCACATTTGAACGGGCATTCCTCAGATCCAGGGACCGAGCCATGAATCTGGCAGCCTGCCGTGAGACTCGCCCGGCCTGGACTATGACACGATCTCGCAGGATCTAGAAAGCACGATTGGAGCTGTATCAGTTAGCATGCTGTTGGTTGCAAGTCACAAAAACCCTTTTTCAAGAATGGCTTCAATAACAAGGACCATGCACTATTTTCGTAGCAGGACATCCAGAGGGAAGGCAGGACCCGGGTGGCCCCCCCGGGCTCAGTGATGTGACTGGAAACAGCTCCTCCTGCCCCCTCTGTGCTGCCCCCCCTTGGGCTTCATCTCCAATGGTGACCGATCAGCTGCAGCAGCTCAGGGCAGCCCTCCAGACCTGATGGCAGGCCACACACAAAGGCAGACTTCTCTTCCACTAGCTGTCTTCCAGAAACAAGACGACTTTTTCCAGAGCTCCTTGGTCTACCCCTTCCTGTGCGTCTTATTGGCGCACATGTGGGTTGCATTCCCAGTTCCTCAAGCAGTTACTGGCTATGGGGACTGGCTGTATTTTAGGCCAGTCAGGCTCAACCCCGAGGCTTGACAGTCACGGGAAGTCAGCCTCCCCTAGAGCCACCAGCTGTGCGGGAGAGTGGTAGCGTCCAAACAAAATCAGGGTCGGTCACGAATTTTTAAAAATAGAGATGGGGATTGGGTAATCTGCCGACAAGGTCCACGATAGAATCCCCGAGGACAGGGGAGGCAGCCAGTAAAGCCTTTAAGGAAAGGTGATCTCTGAGCTGGGCCTTTGGCAATGCGCAGGAGTTACCAGTGAGGCCAGAGGGCGAAGGTTATCCTGGGCACCGGCCTCAGCATTTGCAGACGCGTAGCAAGATGTTCAAAGGACAAGATGTTCAAAGGACAAGATGTTCAAAGGACAAGGAGCTGCCTGGCAGGACTGGAGTGCCTGGGGACATGAGGGACCTAAACCCAAATCTGGTAAACAGGTGAGCAGGGTGACACGGTGAAGGCTCTCTCCTGCTGTGTAAGGAGCTTGAACTTCAGCCAGTGGGAACCGGAGCAGTCTGGGCCCTGCGAGGGTCACTCTGAAGGCAATGTGAGCGTGTCCAGGTGTAACTGGGAGTGAGCTGGAGTGTTTCTAACTGGGAATATTGCTGCACCTTCTCGAAAGAATCCCTTGACCCCACCAGGTTTTCTGCATGCTCCTGAAGCTGTCCATGTACCTGTCATGCAACTCAGGACATCAAAGGTGGGGCAGGCAGCTACAGCAGGGGAGCAGCGGTGACGACGCCTCACTGTGGTCAGCAGCTGACGATGCCTCACTGTGGTCAGCAGGTGACGATGCCTCACTGTGGTCAGCAGGTGACTGGTGACGATGCCTCACTGTGGTCGGCAGGTGACGATGCCTCACTGTGGTCGGCAGGTGACGATGCCTCACTGTGGTCGGCAGGTGATAATGCCTCACTGTGGTCAGCAGGTGGGCGGCGGTGACGATGCCGCACTGTGGTCAGCAGGTGACGATGCCTCACTGTGGTCAGCAGGTGACCGGTGACGATGCCTCACTGTGGTCAGCAGGTGGGCGGCAGTGATGGTGGCTCACTGTGGTCGGCAGGTGACGATGCCTCACTGTGGGTCATGTAGCAAGGACAGGGGTGTGTGGACACTCAGAAATCAATCCAGTCCCACCCAGGAGCCCAGAATGAAGCCACCACCACACGGACATAAAGACAAACAGGCCTAGGGAGAGCCTGATGGCTTCCCAATGAGTTATTGTCCCCACACCCACTGTGCAATCCTCGGCCCATCCAGCTCCGCCCAGGTAGCCGCTGTCCCCACCCCTGCTGCCGTTGGCCCACAGCCTACCCCCTGCCAGGAGGAAGGAAAGGTCACACTCCCAGGAGGATTCCAGTGGAGAGACCATGAGAAGAAACTCATCCCTTCCCAGCCCCACTCCCTCATCTGCCCACTTCTAGGTCATCCTACAGACCCCGCAGTGTCCCTCATACCCTCCTCTCCCTTGACCTTCTGACCTCTGGTCCTCTCCCTCCTCTTCCAGGCTTCAAGGGGGGATCTGCCCTGCTTCTCCACTTCCTTACCCCGCAGTCCGACTCCAGCCCAACCAGGCTATAATATGGCTGCAGCCCCAGTGACCTCCCGGGGACCACATCTAAGGGCTGTTCTCGTGCCCATCCTCTGACTTCTGAGTGGCATTTCTCGCTTTGAACAGCCCCCTTCTGCTTAAGTCTGGGTCAAGGTATGGGACCCTTCCCTCATGAAAAGCACTTGCGGTCCATATTCCAGTAATACTGGGCTGCTGCGTCCTGGGTTTCCTCTCCCTCCAACCATCTCCTCCCTGCTCCTCCCACAACCTCTCTCTCTCCTCCAGCCCAAACCCCAGTGTCAGTGACCCCACTGGCTATATCTCCAGCCATGGTCTCCACCCTTTCTCCTGGTGGCTGTGATCTTGTACAAAGACGGCTCTCATCTCTAAATCCTCAGGCCCCCTCGCCTCCTAAGAAGGCTCCATCTCCCTTCTCAAGGGTACTGCTGGATCTTTCTCTGTGGTTACCCTTTACCAGCCAAACCCCACATTTCTGGCACCAACGTCATTCTTTTCCCCACCCCGCCCAGCTCCTCCGCATTATTCCCCAGCTTCTCAGAAGGCCGTCCACGTCTCCCGTGCCACCAAGTGTGAAACCCTGAAGTTCCTCGTGACTCCTGCTCTCCTCGCTCCTCCCATCAGTAGCCGAGCTTTTAGATTCTTACAATTCTGGTTTCTGTTATGCCTTCGCCTAAACAAATTGAATGGCTCCCCCTGTGTCTACCCAGTGAAGTTCAGGCTCCTCAGCTCGGCATGCAAGGCCCTTCGTGGTCCGCTCCAGCCCCTCCTTCCAGCTGTGGTGGCTGATAGCCTCTCCTGGTACCTACACTGCTTTGCGATGCTACCTTCTGCTGCCACGCTTGCTCTGCCAGCCCCATCTGCCCATTCCCTCCACGGGCACAGAGAGGACCGCCAGCTTCCCTGCCGAGGAGGAGGCTGGGTTGGCAGACATAGCTCGGCCCTCCATCCACAGCTGGGCTCTTACACCTTCACTTGGCATTGAACTTTGCCCTCCACAGTGCAGGTCCTTTCCCGACGGGCACACTTTGCCGCAGTGAATGGAAGAGGAATGTCTGAAGACAGGGCGGCCCTGGCAGAAGAGAGGGAGGGGTGCCAGGCCACTCTTGTGCAGGCCTCTCTCTCCGTCTCGTCAACGCATTTGGAGAGAGGCAGTAAGTGACAGCATGGGGTGGGGGGCAGAAGCAAGTCCCCACTGAAAGGGCTGCAGTTCCCAGAGTGGGCCAGGGAGGACGCTGGTGAGGGAGAAGGCATCTCCTCCCAGGTGGTCACATGCTCAGTCCAGGGCGGCGAGGCAGACTGCAGGACACGTGTCTCCGGCCCGGGCCGAGCCCTGCCAGGGGCACGCGAGTTAGCTCTTGGCGTGCGGCAGATGGCAGCGCAGCCCTCGCTGCAGGCTGGGCCGTGTCTGTGAGCCTCTGACGATGACCCAGACCTTTTCCTCTCATCCCAGCAGCACAGTTCTAGCCCCCTTCTCCGGTTTCCAGAAGAAGGCGGCGGGTACGAGCTGACTGAGTCCCGACATCCAGCCCCAGACCCGCAGCCAAGACCCAGGAGTCCGGCCTCAGGTGCAGGACAAAAGCCCAGAACGATCCCTACACCTGCCCCGACTTCCTGTCCCCTCAAACCAGAATGTCGGAGATAAATCTTCTCATCAGACAAACGAGCCCTTGAAGGCCAGAGGAGAGGACAAAGCGGTTCTCTCCTTGGACGAAGCAGTTCTCTCCTTGCTCCGTGCCAAGTCCCCCCTGACTGACGGCTGGGGTTCTGTCCTTCTGCTCCTTCCCCTCTCAGACTTCAGGGCTCTCGTCTCCCCTCCCGGGGTCCAGCTGCTTGTCCCTCTGACCTCCGGCCCACACACTCGGGCAATGGGCTCCGCCCAGTTTTCTCCTTGATGGAAATCATAGGGGGCCTCAGATTCCGCAAGTCTTGGGGGATGGAGGAACCAGCCTCCGGGAGACAGTGCCCAAGAAGACAAGCCTGTCTGGCTTCACAGCTCTTACCCTCACGGAGCATCAAACTCCCAGGCAGCTTTCCCATGACAGAGGGTCCCACTGGTCTGGGGTGAGGTCCAGGCATCACACAATCTCCACTAATTCTAAAGTGCAACCAGCTACACTGAGACTGAGCACCGCTGGTGTGACTGAGATACATTGTTACTAACAGTGTCTCTCATTCTTCGCCCTCTTACCAAAGACCCTCTTCTTCTACAGAAATCGGCCAGGTGCCCAGTACAGAGACAGTTCCCCACCCTGGAAAAGGGGCCCAGGTGCATAAACAGACATCCTCCCATTTCATACTGCTGTGCCAACCTGGGGCTGGGGACAGGAGTTGGTGGGAGAGCGGGGGCTGGTTCCTTCCAGCTCTCAACGAGACACAATAGGTGGCACGAGACCGTGTGGCCATGAGGATGGTAGAAAGGAGATCACTACTGCCAATGGGACCTGCTCCACCCCATTAGAATCTGGTCAGAGACTCCACTGATGTGGGGATTTCAGCCACAGAAGGCTGCCCCCTGCAGCCCCTGGCTGGGCTTTCTGGAACTAGAAGGTCAAGAGGGGAGGGGACGTAGTTTGGGCCAGAACCAAAGGCCCCATGGGTAGACTCTGGATACCCCCTTGATCCTAGGAGCTCAGGGCCCTGTTAGAGGGTACTCAAGCCAGCAGCCCTGCCAGGGGCGTCTGCGTCCCAGGAGAAAGAGCACAGCGCCAGGCTGGCTTCCTTAGGGTTAGCTCAGGAATCTTCCTCAGTCCTTCTCACCCACTTCTTGGTCTCCAGCATCATATCTGGCCCTGGGCTCCTGCAAACAGAGTTCCTCTCAGTCATCTGCGGGTGGGCTCTGCCCCCGGGGCTGTAGCAAGAGGAGACTGGTGTGATGTGGAAGGGACCACCGCGTGTAAGATGTGTGTGTGCGGCTTGGGCTGTCGTTTCCCGGTGTCCCTACTGCCTCTCAGCACTGCGCTGCTTTTCTTTCTGTTTTTTTTTTGTTTGTTTTTTTTATATTTTTTTCTTTATTGATTTGAGAGAGAGAGAGGAAGGGAGAGGGAGAGAGAGATAGAAACATCGATGAGAGAGAACATCAATTGGCTGCCTCCTGCATGCCCCCCACTGGGGATTGGGCCCACAACCTGGGCATGTGCCCTGACCAGGAATCAAACTGGCGACCTCTTGGTGCATGGGTCGATGCTCAACCACTGAGCCACAGCAGTTGGGCTGGTTTTCTTTATAGCACTTTTTACTCTGTTGGCCCAGCTGCTGCTCCCCTTAGGGGCAGGCAGGCATTATCAGCTCCATTCTGTAGATGAGGAAAAGGCAGCTCCAAGGTGAAGCCCTTCTCCCAGCCAGTGGCAGGGCTGACGAGGCCTGGGCCTCCTGTCTCCTCCCCACACCGTCCTCCATCTTGCCCCAGGAGTAGCCTAATGGGGTAGAAGCTGTGGTCACCAACACCCAGCCCAGTAGGGTTTTTTTCCAGGGGCCTCTTGCCCTAGACCCAACCCCAGCACACCCATTCGAACTCAAGGACCTGCCTGACAAAATCTCCCCCCAGAAACCGACCCGGTCAGTGGACTTAAGTCTGAGCCTCTTTGCAAGGCTGCAGTCGATGGCGGACTTTGTTCCTTCCCTCCCACCAGGGGGAGCAGTCCCGGTGGCGTCTGCACACCCCTCTGAGCCTTGGAGAACCTGCTCAATGTCCTCTCCTCTGGGAAGTCCTGCCTGCCTCCTAGCGCCCTCCTCTCTGCTCCCACAGCCCTGTGTTCATGCTTCTCAACGTAGATTTCTCTCCAGGTGTTTGTTCACCGGTCAACCTCCCCTACCAGACCATGGACTCATCAGGTAGGATATTGTCATCCGAAGACAGTTCGGGAATCACCCCAAGCTAGGCTCAGGCTGGGGGTGCTGGCAGCCCTCCTGGAGCCCTGGCCCTGGAATCGCTGTGCCATCTCCCTGGAGAGCCCGGGACCTGGAAGGCTCCCAGTGGGGCTACGGCGGGGCCCCATCGCCACCCATCCCATCCAGACCCAGAAATTCCCAAGCCGAGCCTGCTGGATTTCAGGGCTAAAGGACAGTGAGGGGAAGAAAGATGTCACCCCCTAAGGCCAGCCAGAGGGCCACCTCCCATCATAGACCACACAGTCGGTCAGGTCAGGATGAAGGTCCTAACGGACAACTTACAGTGACGGTCAGAAGTCCACACAGAAGCAGCTCTTGCCCTTGTGTCTGCCCAGAGGTACCAGGGACTGTGTTCCCCTGTAAGGTCAAGGTGCTAGGTGAGGACAGGGACCTAGATCTCGGCAGAGTGGCCCATGAATAGAAGATGCTTGGCCCATGCATGTGGAATGAACCAACAAAGAACGAATCAGCCCCCGCACTCACCCGAGACCCAGGCTGGGAGCCTCTCTGTCGCGCGCCCAGGGAAGGGGACTCAGCCCCGGGTCTGCGCAGAGCGCGCCTGCGGCCTGTGCCCAGCAGCTTACGGGAAATCAATAAGGAGGCGGCCCGCGGGGCAGGCTGAACGCTGTATACAGGGCTTCTGCAAACACAATCATCTCCTCAGTTATTAATGGGCCCAGCTCGCTGCCTCTTCATTAGTGCTCAAATATCAACAGAAAACCGTTTACTTACCGTGGGCTCTTGCTCTCGCCGAGCAAATTTGGACAGGGCTAGTCAAACAGGGAGCTTGTTGCTGGGCTAATGACAGAGCCCAGTGTAAAGTTCAGCGGCGGCGGTGGCGGGAAGAGGGGCACCAGCCTGCACCTGTCCCCAGGAGCAGCCCAGCGAGAGCCGCAGGGAGGGGGAGCGGTGCCAGGGAGGAGGGGCTGTCCTGAGCCCCAGGCCACAGCGTGGTCCCCCATGTGACCCTCGCTGAGTCCCGTACACTGTGTGTGCGGCCGTGACCTCTTCAAATCTTCATGTTGACCCTGGGAACGAGGCCTGGCGGGAACTGCAAGGCAACGTGGAGTAGTGGCTGAGGGCATGGGCTTCAGAGCACAGGTTCGAATCCCCACACCAGCTGTGCGGCTAGGTCCCAGCGACGTGGCCTGAGCCTCGGTTTCCTCTTCTGTAAACGGGGATGCCAGCAGCACTCATCTCGTGGAGACGCCACGGAGGCCAAGCGAGATGGTGCACAGCTCAGTGCTTAATCCCCAGACCGTGCTTCACAGATAAGAAGACGGAGGCTTGGACAAACGTGAGACTCTCGGGAAGGGGCACAGCCGGACTGCAGCCCACAGCTCCCAACGTCGGGCTCAGGGTGTGTCCCCCAGCATCTCCCCAGGCCTCCCAGCGGCGGGTGCACAGCTGGCAACTGTGGCCCGAGCTGCCCTGAACGCTCAGCTTGGACCAGCCCGCCTGACCGCCTGACCGACCCGCAGAGGGCCCTCCCTGGCCCCGCCCCTCGCACCTGCCCTCTGTGTGCATCTCTGTCCCCTGCATCGAGGCGGAATGTCAGCTGGGAGTGGGGACCTTTCAGGCTCCCCCAGTCCTGGCCTCTCAGAAAGTGTTGTCTCCTCCTTGGGTCTCCCCAGAACAGCCCTCCTGGGGCCTATGAGGGAAGAGCCTTGTAAACTTTCTCAGCGTCCTGGCCAGTTTGGCTCAGTGGTTAGAGCGTCGGCCTGCAGACAGACGGGTCTTGGGTTCGATTCCGGTTAAGGGCACGTACCTGGGTTGCAGGTTTGATCCCTGGCCCCAGTCGGGGTTATGCGGGAGGCAACCAATCAATGTGTCTCTCTCACATCAATGTTTTTCCTCTCTCTCCCTCTCTCCCTTTCACTCTATCTAAAAATTAATAGAAAAATGTCCTCGGGGAAGGATTTAAAAAAAAAAAAACTTCTTCAGTGGCCTGAGTCCTAAGTCCCTCCTCCCAGGGGCCCAGGCTTGGGGAAGGGTCCCACCAGTCACTGGTTCACCAGGGGTCTGAATAGTCACCCATTGAATGTCTCCTCCTTGGGGCTTCACAGGCTCTCAAGATGAGCCCAGGAGTCACCAGACAGGATCCACCTCGGTGCCATAAATCAGGGGCTGAGGAGCGGGCAGGGAGCAGAAGGTCCTAGGTTAGACCAGCGCCTCTCATCTTCCTGCCAGACCATCACGGGCCTGTCGCAAGTAGTTGCCAGGCATCTGTTGGCATCATGGCAGCTCCACGCCAGGCCCAGGGGATGCCAAGCTACAGTGCTGTCTGCAGGCAGTCTGTGCCTGTCGCGAAGGTCACAAGCAAGCACGCCACGGTGGTCAGAGCTGAGCAGCCCACCAAGCGGCCCCAAAAGAAGGGACAAAAATTTGGTTCTGTCTAGGGAGGCGACGGGGACTTCATAGAGTGTGCCCACTTGAGCACAGGCTGGAAGAAGGACAGTGAGTTTCCAGTGAAGAAGGGCCCCCAGACCACACTAACAGCAGGGGCAGACAGGTGCGACAGAGCTCACAGAGTCAGAGCCGAGAGGCTGGGCGGGGGTGGGGCAGTCGACCAGTTCTTGACAATCCTTGTGTCCCAAGTATAGCACTTGGGTGATAGCCCGTAGGTGCAGAGAGCTTCCAGTTCACCTGGTCGCCATTTGAATGCTCTCCACGACAAGGAACTCACTCCCTCCTGTGCCTATGTGTCCCGTGTCACAGAGTATTTGCACTGAAGCAATACTTCTCCTCCTTAGTGACCCAAGTCGACCCCTGGGGCAGCACAAGGAGCCAAGTCATCACTCATTCTACGGAGCGTCTACTGAGTGCCTACTGCATACTGGTACGGCGCGCGCACATGACAAGAAAGCCAAGCCCTGGAGGGGCGGAAGAACGCCATCCATATAAACCAACACAGAGCAAGATGATTCGAGAGATAATGCTCTGAGGGGAAGGACGTGGAGAATGCTCGTGGAGAGGTCAAGGCAGCTATTTGGCTGACGTGGTCACCAAAGGTCTATCTGAATCGAAGAAACTTGAACTTGAGATGATAGAAAGGCAGGAAAAGGACTCCTGGTTTGGAGATGGACAGCTGGGCATGTGGTGGTACCTCAGCAAGATAGGAAGACTGTGGGCGGGGGGGACGAGCAGAGAGAGGGGCAGCTGCCACCCAGCCCCCAGACAAGCCACCTGCCGGCCTGCTGTGAGCTGGCAGCCTCACACACACCCAGCACGAGTGGTGCCGCCCGCACACACTGTCGTGCGCACCTGCTCACTTCTGTCCCCGGCGTGCACACTCACACACCTTCCCAAGCGCAGCTGTGTCTCCACAGTAACGAACGCCCAGCAGGGCCACACGTGGGGGGCCCCGTCCGCCGGGCCAGCATCCTCATGGACACAAAGCAGTTCACTTGCAGAGGACGCAGACTGATTTTTCCGGGACCTCGCACACCCCTTGGGCCTTGCTGTGCTCACTCGTCCATCTGCTTTTTTAACCTCAGCGAATGCAGACGCCCACCCCAGGGTGACGAGTCTGGGTTTCTTTCCCAGCGGGAAAGAAATTCTGAAGCTTGAGTCATTTGAATCTGTGGCACTAAAAGGTCTCCTGACCAGAAGGAAGAGGAAAATGTCACCGGCTGGTGGAAACTATTTTAATGCGAAATGCCACCTCCTAATGATGGCACCTTTCACTGTGGCTGCCAGCAAAATGACCCTCGGCTCTGTCCCGGGGCCAGGCTCTGACCAAACAGTTTTGTACTTCCTTCTGCACCCCAGTCCCCCAGAATCGTGCATTTCCAGCCAGTCTTGGGCCTCCTGCTGGCAAAGGGCGGAAGTGCCTGGGCGAGCACCCCGGGGTGGCCCGGCCCTCACTCCTCCGCCTTCTGACCCCCGGGGGGGGGGGTGAGGGGCTCCTGCTCCATCCACTTTCAACCAGGACCGGGAGTGAGGAACCTCTCGGGGCTCCCACAGCACACCACCCCCCACCTCCGTGTGGGAGTCTCCTCTTTGTCTCCTCGCTCCTCTCCAGACCCCAAGCTCACCAGAGCAGAGGGATCACACCCACCGGGCACACCGCGTGTCCTCAGAATCTAGCCCGGGTCCAGCACCCAGTAGGCACTCTGTGATGAACGGATGAAGAATCACAGGATGGAGGAGGAAAGGAAACACACCCCTTTAATGCAGGGCAAAGGAGAGCATTTCTGCTCTTTCCCAGACTGCTCCAGTCCACGGGGCCCCCAGAGTGCACTCAGGTGTGTGTGTGTGTGTGTGTGTGTGTGTGTGCGCGCGCGCGCGCGTACCCATGCACTCTCTCTCGCCCTAAACCATCCAGGTGGTTTTCTCCTGTCTTTAAACACCTTCAGAGCCCCCCCCCGGGCTCAGTGGGAGCTTCAGCATCTCATGTGCCCACCAGGTGTACCTCACCTGTCACCCCACAAACACCCAGGCCAGCCCCAGGGCTTGTCACGCTCCCATCCTTATTCTGGTCTCCCTACCCGGAATGCCCTCTTCCTACTTTGAAATCCCACTGATCCTTCAACCCCCATTCTAAGAACACATCCCGTGGGAGACAGAATTCCAAAGTGCCCCCCAAGATTCCCCACCGGATCATTCCTACACCGATCTAGGCGTCCCTGTCAGGAGTTCTGCAGATGTGTTTAAAGTCTCAGCTCAGTGACCTCAAGGGAAGAGGCGGTTCAGGGGACTGACCTGATCACCGAGCCTTTGGAAGCAGAGCTTCTGCTGGTCACAGAGGGGAGACGGGGCACAAGGATCTGACCCCTGCTGGCTGCAGGTGGAAGGCCCCGGGGACAGGCCCTGCGAGCAGCCTCTGGGAGTAGCAGTGACCGCCAGCAAGGAATTGGACCTGGGTCCAACAACTGCCAATGCCCTGCCTGAGCGGGGGAGCGGGTGTCCCTCCCAGAGCTCCACGCACAACAGCCCGGCCAACGCCCTGAGCTCAGCCTGGCGGGTGCTGTGGGCCCCGCCACACTCCTGACCGCCAGGACAGGGAGGCAGAAATTGTGTCGCACAGGATTGCGCTGTGTGTTCTTTCATCATTCGATTTTTTAAAATTATACATTGTGGCAAAATACACATAAAAATTACCATGGCAACCATTTTTAATGGACAGTCCGTTCAGCAGTGTTAAGTACACCACTGTGCCACCCATCCCCAGGCCCCTTGCCATCTTGCCAAACAGAAGCCCAGCACCCACTGGACAACAGCTCCCGCCTCCCCTTCCCATGGTCCCTGGCGACCACATTCCACTTTCTGTCCCCACAGTCCATCAGGATTGTTTTAAACCGCTCAGTTTGTGCAGCAAGAGAAGAGCGACCCACCCCCTCCTTCCGGCTCCCCACTGTCCCTCCCTGAACCCCAGACCCCAGTCGGGGCAGCATGAGTGCCCATGTCCACGTGGGTGAGCAGAACTTGAGGGTCCCTTGAGAGTGGGGACAGAAATGTGTTCACAATGGGTTCTTCATGGAGCCTATTATTAAAACAACTAATGGAAATGGCACTTACCATCTTCCCATTTGTTAAGCATCTATTGTGCTCTGTGATCAGTTCTTACAAAAGCCTCACTAAAAAAAAATCAAGGTAGGCGTATTCATAATGAGAATAATAACAAGTCATTTACAGCATGCTGGGGACCATGCCAAGTACTTTGTATGCATTCTCTCATTTAAACGTGGCTGCCTCATGAGGTCGAAGTTAGTATTAGCCCATTTTCGAGATGAGGAGAAGGACTCAGAAAGATGAAAAATAACAGTAACCACTTGCCGAGATCACACAGCCAGTACATGGAAAACCGTGTACTGACCTCGAGGCTGAGCGCCACGCAATGGCACATGGGGACCAAGACGACACGAGTGTGGGTGGTCTTTCGGAGTTGGATCGGAGCCTCTCAGCGCTGGAAGAGACAGGGCGCTCATCTTTGGAGGGATGGCAGGAGTCTGGGAGGATGCCAGCAGGGCATCGTAGGGTGAAATCAGGGTCAGAGGCTGAAACCGGGCTCAGCAATTTCCAAGCAGATGGGGAAGGGGAGGGGAAACTGAGAGACGGGCCATCCAGCCTCCAGCCCTCTCCTCCCATCAGAGTAACTCCTCATTTAACTACGTCACATGTTCCAGTTCCAAATAAGGTTCCAGAACAGAGTCCCCCTGCTAAAGGCATAGTCTGAGAACCACGGAGGTGCTGCAAACTCTTCCGTGTAAAGATGATGCACTTACTGTAAGGACTCAGAAACACAGTCACTTGCCTGAGTTCACACAACCGCTTTGTGGCAAGACGAGGCACGGGTCTCCTCTCCCATGTCCCTTTGGGTACGGGGAAGGCCCCATGGCCGACAAGCAGGAGTCCTGAACGCCAGGGGCTCTGCTGCTGGGCTTGACGCTGCTCTGAAGCCAGGACGACTGGAGGGCACCTGGTCTGGGGGTCAACACACGGGTGCCCATCTCGACGCTCCCCTGGCCATTTGCGAGACCTAAGGCAACTCACTTTTCTTCCTTGGGCCTCGGTTTCCCGTCTCTGAAGTGAGGTGTCGGCTGGGGGTCTCCGTATTACATGCATCTCCGTGCTGTATGAGTCTGTGGTTCTGGGCTTGTAGGAAGCACCAGAGCGACTCAGTCTCCCTCCTAGCTCTCTGCAGGGGCACCCCATCCCACCCAGAAATGCTGGGAGACATTAAAACCCAAAGCAGCTTCAGACAGGAACGCGGATCGAAGGGGCAGAGGCCCGGGCAGGTGGTGCCAGCAGCAGAGGCAGTGATTTAATAAGGGCCCACTTGGAAATTATATCGCCCCAAATAATATAATAAACCCTAATTTACGCACATTCATCTCCCTGAGTCTGGGGGGAGAGCATAATCTCGCCTGCTCCCCGCAGTGATGGATTAGCGCGATGGGAACTCCACTGGGAAATAAAAAAAGATACATCTTGTCGTTTTTGACGTGTTATTATTCAGTGTTATCTCCTATGCCTCATTCCAGGCCCATTACTCATGTTCACTTTTCCCTCTTTTCTTTCCCTTCCCGTCTTGAAAACCAGGCCAAAGGCAGGGCCGCGGGCTCCCGGCATCGCTCTCTTGGCCTGAGCACAGCCCCGCGCTGGGGTCTCCTGGGTCGGGCAGGGGTGCAGGCCGGCGAGGCGGTCCCGCAGGAAGACTCCTGGGGAGAAGGAGCACTGCCGGGGCCGAGCCGTGCCTCCTTCCCGCCTCCCTTGTCCAGCTGGATCCAGGGGTGCCCCTGAGCTGTCCGGGAACCTACCTGGCCCCTGAAGGCTGAAGGGACACAGAGCCCTCGAGCCTCTGGGCACCAGGGCTGGCCTCCATGTGGTTATGCCCGAGCTGGTACGGATGTGGCATAGGAAACGATCCCGGCAAGGAAAGGATGCAGGCGCCTGGCCCTGGTGGCGCAGCTGGCTGAGCAGCGTCCTGTGCAGTGGCTTCCGGTCAGGACACATGTGGGGGCTGTGGGTTTGACCCCTGGCCGGGGAGCATTCAGACCGTAGCCGACTGAGTTCTCCTCTCTCTCTCCCTTCCTCTCTGTAAGCATGTCCTCAGGTGAGGATCAACACCAAGAGGGGAAAAGGATACAGGATTACCTCTAGAACCGGAGAGCAGCAAGTACCGCAAGGGCTCACAAGGAAGCGAGAGCGAAACACCAGGGCTGATTTCTGTGTCTTCCCATTCTCTCTCATTCTCTCTCTCTCTCCGTCTGCCCCCATCTCTCCCTCTCCTTCTCCCTCTCCTTCTTCCTCTCCCTCTCCCTCTCCCTCCCCCTCTCCCTCTCCTTCCTCTCCTTCCCCTCCCTGCCTCTGTGAATCTATTTCTAGTGTCTCTCCCAAGAGACTGGCTTTCTTTATAAACGATTCCAATGGGCCACCCAGGTTCCTGGTTCTCCATCACCTCCCAGGTGCAGCATTCGGCCAACTGTGTCCCAACTCTCCATTTCCAGAAGAGAGCCTCGGAGGGGCCCAGCTGGGCCAGGAACCCACCCCTGGAACGGGCAGCTCTAGAGATGGAGCGCGGGGAAGGGTGGGCTTGAGGCCATGTGGCATTTTCAGGGGGCAGCTCCCAGGAAGGGGTGCACCCCAGGTAGGCTCTCTAAGAGGTGACTGCTGTTACTCAACCCCTCCAGGGCTGCTGTCTCCTTATCTGCGAACTGGGGGTGGCGATAGAAGGAAAGGGGGCGATGACAGCTAAGGCGGTCTGGGTGGGGCACCATGCCCTGCGGTTAGCCCCTCGGCCATGCCAGTTTGGGCTGGAAAGCCTCTCCCCTCCCTCCCCTCTGAGAAGAAGCAGGCAGCCCAATTGGTCCTAAGCAAGACCAGGCTTAGGGCAGCAACGGGAACCGCCCGTGTGGTGGGTGCTGGTTTCCCAGCCCCCTGAAGCCCGCAGTCTGCCAACGTGCTCCCCCCAAGAAGGACGGAGAAGGGAGGCCCACAGCACCCTGGGAGGTGCCATGCATAATTGCTAACAAGCAGGTGTGACCAAGTCTTAACAATAATTAAAGTTACCAATGGAGAACTTGTCCATTTCGGGGTCTAGTGGTTTTTCAGCACATTAAACATTAAAGGGGCCATCACCTTGCATGGACCGGTACCCATGCAGTGGCCTGTGTCGTGCCTGCTAATGGCAGGGAACTTCAGGCAGAGCCCCAAGAAGAACCTGGGGGGCTCTTCCCTTACCCTGGGGTTCTGTGCACAAACCTCAGCGGGCTGTCCCCTGCAAGCCCTGTTACTTCCTGGGGCAGCTGGCCTCAGCCTGACAGGCTATCTCCATGAGGACCTACTAGACATCTCTAGGGGCTGAGATCCTCTAGGTCTGAAAGATATCAAGCTCCCAGGTCAGCACAACCCCTTTGAAGTCCCCTTGCCACCTCTCCTCCACTGACACTCCTCCAGGACACTACTCTGTTGTCCTCACCACCTGCTAGGTGGAGCTCATCCTCCATGGAAATGGAGAGGTCCTGGGCATTCAAGGTAGACAGAATTCTCTGTAACTCTGCACTGAGTTAACGCCATTCGTATTTTTTCTCTTATTTCATGCAGTGTGTGGGACAGATTTCGTTACTCCCATCTTGCTGCTGAGAAAATGTCACCTCAGAGAAACTGATGAATGTGCCCAAGATTACAGAGCTATGGGAGGAGGTGCCAATATTCAAACCTGAGTCTATCTTCTCCAGTGTCTGTGCTCTTTAGAGAAACCCTCCTAATTGCATTGGCCAAACTCCCATTGGCCTAGCTCTCCACAGGCCCTGAGAAGTTGATCTGGGCCACAGGAACAGGGCACCTGGATGACCAGCTTCATCTGAGGCACAGTGGAAGTGACTCTTGACATGACATTAAAGACCTGGGCTCCTCAACAGCAATCAAGACTCAATTACAACTGAAGGGTGTACAGTCCACACGAGGGGTGCACCTTGAGGCCCCAGCTGGGAGACCAGGGAGGCTGTGCCACCGGACCCTACAGGACACACACTACAATAGGCCACCCTAGGAAGCCCAGGAGACATAGCAACTCTGCCTAACACATAGAAACAAACACAGGGAGGCAGCCAAAATGAGGAGACAAAGAAACATATCCCAAATGAAAGAACAGAACAAAACGCCAGGAAAAGAACTAAACAAAACAGAGATAAGAAATCTAACAGATGCAGAGTTCAAAACACTGTTTATAAGGATGCTCAATGAACTTAGTAAGAACTTCAATGAACTTAGTGAGGGCCTCAAGAGCATAAAAAAGGACCAGTCAGAAATGAAGCAGGTACTACTGAAATAAAGAATAATTTACAGAGATTCAATAGTACAGTAGGTAAAGCCAAGAAGCAAACCATCAATTTAGAATATAAGGAAGCAAAAAACACCCAATCAAAACAGCAAAAACAAAACAAAAAACAGAATACAAAATAATGAGGCTAGTGTAAGGAGCCTCTGGGACAATTTCAAGTGTACAAACATTTGCATCATTGGGGTGCCAGAAGGAGAAGAGAGAAAACAAGAAATTGAAAACCTATTTGAAACAATAATGGCAGAAATCTTCCCTAACTTGGTGAAGGAAACAGACATACAAGTCCAGGAAGCACAGAGAGTCCCAAATAAGATGAACCCCAAGAGGCCCACACCAAGACACATCATCATCAAAATGCAAAATGTTCAAGACAAAGAGAGAATCTTAAAAGAAGCAAGAGAAAAGCACTTAGTTACCTACAAGGGAGTTCCCATAAGACTGTCAGCTGATTTCTCAAAAGAAACTTTGCAGGCCAGAAGGGAGTGGCAAGAAATATTCAGAGTGATGAAAATCAAGAATCTACAACCAAGATTACTCTATCCTGCAAAGCTATCATTTAGAGTTGATGGACATATCAAGAGTTTTCCAGAAAAGAACAAGCTAAAGGAGTTCATCACCACCAAACCAGTATTATATGAAATGTTGAAGGGTCTTCTTGAAGAAGAACAACAACAAAAACATGAACAATAAAATGGCAATAAATACATATCTATCAACAACTGAATCTACAAACAAGCAGAACAGAAACATTCTCATAGATACAGAGAACATTTTGTTGGTTGCCAGATGGGAGGGGGGGTAGGAGAAATGGGTGAAAAGGGTGAAGGAGCCTGGCTGGTGTGGCTCAGTGGTTGAGCGTCAACCCATGCACCAAGAGTTCGCCGGTTTGATTCCCGGTCAGGGCACATGACCAGGTTGTGGGACCGATCCCCAGTGGGGGACATGCAGGAGGCGGCCAATGTTCTCTCTCATTGATGTTTCTATCTCTCTCTCCCTCTCCCTTCCTCTCTCTCTAAAATCAATAAAGAAAAAAATTTTCAAAGAAAAAGGTGAAGGAATTAAGAAGTACAAATTGGTTGTTAGACTGACAAACCTCAAAGGGAAGGGGGGTGAGGGGGTGGGAAGAAATAAACCAAAGAACGTATATGTATATATGCATAACCAATGGACACAGACAACAGTGTGGGAAAAGGCAGGAGAGGGGTGGGAGTATGGAGGGGGGTCAATAGGGGGAAAAGGAGGAACATCTGTAGTACATTCAACAATAAAGATAAGTTTTTTTAAAAAAAAGACCTGGGCTCCTCAAGTTGCAGTTATGCTCCTACCGACAGCATCATCTTGGGCAAGTTGTTTAACCCTCTCTGTGCCTCCGTTTTCTCACCTGAGAAATGGAAAGAATATTTTCTACTTCACAGAATTTTTAGGAAGGATCAAAAGACCTAGCAAGCTGGAAGTCATCACCATCATCATCATCATTCTTGGTCTTCAGATACCATCCTACAAAGACCAGCCAACAACATGTGTGTGGATAGAAGTGCAAGTAGGTCCTTCCTACAAATCTGTGCATATTAGTGATATGTGTACACATGTGCCACCCTCTCTCTTCTGGTGTCTCCTTGCATGCATGTGTCTTTGTGTGACCACTCTCATTAACAGATTTCTCAGTAATGGGGAATTCACTGACCAAGGTTTCCATCCCACCCTGACTCTAACACAGGCCCAACCAGAGGCAAAGTTATGATGCCATCTTCACTGAGTCCTCCCACCATGCTCATAACCTCCCATGCTACCCCTCAGAAACCACAGAGCCCCTGACTCTGGCACACCCCAGCCCATTCCAATTCCCCCTCTAAGATGTACCTGACCTGTGCTATCTCTCCTCTTGGCTAATATATTTTCATTTTATGGGACCTTTAAAGCTTCTCTCAGCCTCTCAAAGGTAGTATGTGTTTTGCAGGATGGGGACAACATGGCCTGGAGCCTCTCTGAAACACATTCATTAATCCCCTCTGCTTGAGCTGTCCTATCTGCAAACACAGCAGTCACAGACCAGCTCAGTGGTCTGTGCGCTCAAGTTCATTGGTACCCCAAATTACATCATCTTAGAAATAATAGCACCCACTCCATGAGTCCTTGGATTTTGGAACGGCATTTTATGGCCATAACCCTGGATTCCATCACCTTATCTATTGGAGTATTGGACCTTGACCAGCCCTTGGGCCCTGTCCAAGGTGCTGATGTTTTTCTTGGTTGCTATAATCCCCTTGTGTGACACCAACGCTCCTCTGCAAGAGGCCCATTAACACGGAGCCTCAGAGAGTGGATCGATGTGGGAAAGTCACAATCTACACTCCCTAGGTAAGCTTCAATATTTCCCTCTGTAAAATGGGGATAAGAATAATGACTCACGACAGTCATTGTAAAAATCGTATGTGTTAACATATTGTAGCACAGGACAGACACTGCTTTCTTCTGGAATATAATTGACCTATATCAGCACTCCAGAAATCAATCTCTAAACTCTCTGCAGAAGCAATGACACCTCCTCTGTGAAGTTTTTTCTGGCATCTGTCCCATTATCAGAAAACTGATCAATAGCTTTCCCCTGGGATTCCCAGAGTGCAGTGCACACACCTGCCCTCCCTTCACTAACTCCCCACCCTGCATCACATCATCCACGTACTCATGCACACATATGCCCCTCTCTAAGCCACGATGTCCTTGGCGTGCCCATGCTGACAGGTGCAGAGTGCGTGAACATCTGAGTACAGCCCCCCAGAGAACAGTGTTCTTCGTGTAGAATGGCCCATCCACCCCCACCCCCAGCCTGTCTGGCTGGGCCCACTCGTTCCCCCCATTCCCACTCCTTGAAGGGTCAGCTGAACCCACTTGCTTGTACTAAATTTCTCCAACACACAGCTTCTTAGATCATAAAGGGAGATCAGTAACCCCCTCTTGGAGTTTCGTGAGGATGGAATTTTTCAGTTTGTAAATAGCATCCACCATACAGTAGATGTGACCCTTTCACTGTCTGCATTTCCCCTCCATCCAATTGCCTTCCTAAAGCCCATGGCCTTCAGGTTTCTCCCTGGACAATCTGTCTTCCCTGTGTCAGCTTGGGTTGGAGCCTCCTAGAAAAGTTTCTGCTCAGGCCTCTGCCACCATCCCCACCTCTCTCCACCCCATGTGGGGCAGAGTCTTTTGAGAAGGGTACCAAGGGTTACACTGACTTCTGTGCAGGGAGTGGCATGTCAGAAGGCTGGCTCGAGAGCGGTCTGAGCCTCCTCGCCCCTGGGAGACAGAAGAGCTGCAATTGCCTAGCGTCACCTCCCCTAACCTTCTAAGCAATCTCCTTTCTCAGCTGGGCAGTGTCCCCACCTCTGTCTTGCCTGCTCCCTGCCATTGCCATGGCCTCTCCCACCCAAGGACAGCTTCTCACCGGTCCATCCCCTGGCCTGACAGCCTCAGCTCTCCCCCAGCCTCTGGCCTCCTCCCTTGCTGTCCTCTGTTCCTCCTCCTGTCCCTCCCTCTGATGCAAAATGCCAGTCTCGCTTCTAATGCAGAAATGGAATTATCTACAAGGATTTGAAAGGACAAATGTGTGAGGAGCCAAATGGCACCAGGCTCTCCTCTCTTTCCCTTTGATAAATTTCTTGCCTGATCCAACAGCCTTTCAATTAGGTGAATTAAACTGTAACACAGAGCTCTGGGAGAGATGGAGGAGCTGCTTGGGGAAGACAGTGAGTTCTGTCAGAATTAGCCCATGGCTCCAAAGGGGCTCCTGCTCCCTAGGAGGTGGACTGCGCCTCTTATTATGCCCAGCACTTAAAGCCTGAAACATCTTTTACATTCTCTATATTTCACTTGCTCTTAACAGAACGCCACAAAGTACTTATCACTATCCCTATTGTATCAATAATAAAATTGAGGCTTAGAAAGTAAGTGACCCAACGTCACACAGCAGAGCCTTGGCTTGATCCTGGCATTCAGGGTGCTCCTCATGGCTCTCTGTCCTGCCCAGGCTCCCAGCTGTCCTATCACACAGGACACAGAAGTCCCGGGAGCTGGGAGAGCTGAGAGCTCAGCAGCTGACCCACCCTCAGACATGCATGACTGAGAGTTTGGCCAGGTAACTCCAGAAGACTTGAGAAACAAGACGTCTGTTCTGTAGAATTGGAAGGCAGCAGGGCCTTAGACCCCAGAGAAAGGGTTTCCTTGATTTTCTGGACTCCAGTACTAGGGTGGGGTCACGGCTGGCTGAAGGATGCTCCATGAGCTACAAGGTGCAGGAGGTGATGTTGGCATGAAGGAGGGTTTTGCAATGGGCCCCACCTAGGTCTTTTCCAGTGAGAGGTCTGCACAGAAAATGGTCCCCTGGAAGCAGATGGCTGGGACAGATGAAACAACAGTGCTGCTTCTTGGTCCCTTCCTCATGTCCCCCCCCGCCCCCCGCCCCCCCACACACACACACTCCCCACCCTTCATGCTCTAGCACTGGCTCCCTCTTGGGGGTAAGGGGCAGTCCAACCGATGTGACTGAATTTTCTGCACTGGTGCCCCATGGATTAGATTGGAGTGGTTCAGAAAATGGGACTGTTGCTATTAGTCACCCTCACCAGCACTCCAACCAGGACAGTGGGCTGCAGCAATGCCCCTCGACCTTCCCACTGTGGCTCTCTCCTCCAACTTCAGCTCCAAGGGCGCGTGGTCCTGCCTCCACAGCTCCTACGCCAACCTTTCGTGTTGGTAGTCCCCCTTTGAACCCTGAGGGGCACAAAGTGAAAATGGGCTCCTGATCCAGAGCAAGGAATTGCAGAATCACACAACGGCCCAGACTTCAGTCCTGGCAGAAACCTGACACCTTAACATCAGAGTGCTACAAGGCTCACACTGAACGATCTGGAAACGCTTCTGACCAACCCCCTCACATTCCCAATGCAGAAGCTCAGACCAGAGCGGGATTTGTCCAGGGTCAAACAGTGAAACCATTAAAGATCTAGGAACAGCACCCAGGCCTCCCAACACCTAGTCCTGGACCGTTCCCACGACCTTATTTTGGGAGGGGTGACTTAGCCAGAGCCTAAGGGAGACTCCAGAAGATTGAGAAATCTTCCAAATGTGGGCATTGTTCGGTCAAGGTCTTTTAAGTACTCTTTATTAAATATCAAATATCTTCCAAAATTTTATCACGTTGTGCTGAAATGTATCATTAATTATTAAGCATCTATTGCATGAAGAATGTTATAGTAGGTATTGTGGGACATAGAAGAATAAGAAAAAAATGCATTGTCCATTCACCCCAAAGCTTACTCTCTAGATTCACATTTATTCATTCCACAAACATCCACTGAGATCCCATCAGAGATTTTGCGATGGCCGATATGAATAAGATCCCTGTCTTCTGGGAGCTTCCATTCTAGTGGATAAGCAGAGCTTATTAAGTATTTACAACATGCTGGAATCTCTTCCAGGGCTTTACCTGTATTATCTTGTATAAACTGCACAGGAGGTCTATGAATGCTCCTTTTATGGATAAAGAAACTGGGGTCCAGAAAAGTTAAGAAACATACCCAAGTTCAGTTATCACTTAGCCGAGCTGGGATTTGAACCCTGGCAGTTCAATTTCAAAGGCTGTGTACTTTTACTTGCTTTATTCCTGCATTATGTGAGTGTGAAAAAGTAGAACGTATATCCTCCCAGATGTGGCCACGCAAACTGCCCGCCCCGCAGCTGAAGGCGTACATGCACCTACATCCCTGGAGCCCTGGTGACCAGCATCTCTGAAATGTATAGGCCTGTGGTATTCAAATCTGGATTCAACTCTCCACGGCCCTGTTACACTTCATCCTGGTAAAGATTTATTGTTTTAATTGAGACTTCACTTAGGTAGAACTCATTGCCTCAAGCACAAAATGTTCCAAACACCCCAAATCCAAGGCCGAGTTTGGCCCAAGCCAGCTCTCTCTCTCCTGGCTCCTCTGACTACAGCTGTAGAGTGACAGGAAGCTGCAAGCAGTGCCCCGAGGGAGAGGCCGTCCCTCCGGAAAGACAAATGGCCTTGTATTCTGTGGAGACGGCCCTGACGCTCAGTGGCCTTTGGGTTCGTGAGTGAGAGCAGCGCCCTAATAGGTCAGTGCTGTCAGCAGAGAGGACGGAGTTGGTGAGCAAGCAAGGGACCCAGATGGGGAGAGGTGAACCCTGTCACCGAAGAGGAGAGAGCCTGTGACAGCAGTTTAGCAGATCCAATGAGCATCCCAGCTCCTCCACATCAACACTGACATCTCTGTTTGCTCAGGCAGCAGCACCTGTCTGTCTGCCGGCCCAGGTCCTGCCTCTACCCATCCACCTTCCTGCAGCCAGTGCCAAACAAGTGGCTGCGTGACAGTGAGAAGGACAGCTGAGAACAAAAACAGAGGTTGGGCCAGCCCCACCTCAGGAGGGGACTTCTGCACTGTTGCCTGGGCCCTGTATTTGGCAGGGGTCAAAGATAAGAAGTGGGGGCCCACTGATCAGTCAACATTTACTAAGGACCTACTATTACTGGGTCCTGGGCCAGTCTATTTTTGGAATTTGGGAATGAACAAGACTTAATCCAGCCCTATAAGGGCCCTAGTCGGTAAAAAGCAGAGATAGCAATAATACCAAGTAGACCGTGACAGCTACAGACAATTTACTATGGGAGTACAGAAGAGAGAACCATCACTCCTAGCTCAGAGAAATTGGGAAGACTTCATGGAGGAAACAACTTTTAGATGAACCCTGAACAATGGGTAGGGTTTTGATAGGCAGGAGAACCACTGGAGCCACAGAAGAGAGACAGAAAATACAGTGCACAGAACAGGAAGCTACTCCAGGAAGATTTCCCTAGAGGGACCTGCAACACAGCGTGCTCCCCTGCCTGACAAGGAACCCAGAGAGCAGGCTGAACAAATTTCCTGTCCCGGGTAGGCCTTCCAGTGCTTAGCTTCTGATCTCAACCACACCCCACTTGCCATCCCTGTGGGGAGAGCTGGAAGCACAGGGAAGGAAAGCCTGGGGACCTATTTTCAATCTCCTCCCTCCTCTTTCACTCCAGCAAAAGGTATGGGGCCACAGGTTGAAAACCTTCTAGCAAGGGTGTGTTCTTTGTGTACAAGTGAGTGTAATGAACATCACCCATTCTTTAGTTCTCATTCAGATGAGCTGCTTCTTTTTCCAAATGTGCTCTCATCATTCACCACAGCAGTTTGCCTTACAACATAAACCTTTGAATTTCCCCAAATGTCTAACATAGGGATGCCAATATGGTGGCAGGTTGAATGGAAGCTACACTGACCTTCTCCCAGGACCAAACTGGAATTACAACTAAAATATAGAAAAATCATCCTGAATAACCAACTGAAGACTAGCTGGAGAGAATGATATAACCAAGGACGTAAAGAGAAAGTCACATTGAGACTGGTAGGAAGTATGGATGTGTGAGAGGGCTGGCTGGGCTCCCACAGACAGCAGCTGAAGTGCTGGAGGGATATCTCAGCTGTGGGGGGTTCCTCCTGAGAAGCCTGGAATCAAAACACCAAGCTTGGCTCCCCAACCCAGAGTAACAGAACCAGGAAAGGTGCCCACATAACATCTGGCTGTGAAAAGCACCAGGGGTTCTGTCTGGCAGGTAGAAATGGCTAGAGACTCAGGCACCATCTTACAGGGCCAATGCACTGAATTTCACGTGCAGCCACTCAACTTGGGCTCTGGCAGAGGGAGGGCAGAATGGACTAGAGCTGCATGAGGTCTTGGGTTAGTGGCTCTTGGGAGAGACCTGAGAGGACAGCCACCAGGATCCCTGTCTTGAGTCATTCCCCCATGCTACAGAAGTCATGTTTCTCAGGCAGAAATTTCCCATCAAAGCAGCTTTAGCCTGGGGGGAATCAACTGCCCCACCCCTTAGAAATCCTCTCACCCCACCCTGTAGAGTTTACACCCTGCTGAGGACTACAATCTGAGGCTTATTAAGTGACTGAGACTAACAGTTAGCCTGCAGGCAGAGGTGGATCTCTGGGTGCTTTGAGTCTTTGTCTGACCTGCTCCTGGGCCAGGGCTGGTAAAAGTTAACTTTGTTGCACACCTTGGTCCTTTCCTTAGGCACCCAGCCTCAGCAGAAGGAGCCACAAGCTGTGGATTACTGACAGCTCCAAAGAGGGTACTCAGGGCCAGTCACAAACAGCATCTGATATTGGCCTGCACCAGAGACCCTCTAAAGAGGCCCAAAACATATAAACCCAGTGGCCAGCTTCAAAAAACAACAGAGCAGGATCCAATAAGCTTCACAAGCAGCATATCCACAGGGAGATATTGGCAGGCTCCAAACCCTGCCAAGGCAAATTCTGCTTCCTGTGAAAAGCACCTGCATGCTATGTTGGGTGATGAGCCTCACTATCATCCAGCCTGAGGGTCAAGCCCATGCACAAATGGGCCAACAGAAATCATGAGTCAATTACAAAAGGAGGGTACACACAACATGCACAAGGGACATTATTAGAGTGCCCAGGTCTGGTGATCAGGAAGACTATGACACTGGGTCCCACAGGTCACCTACTACATAAGGCCACCTCATGAAGACAGGGCGTCATAGCAGATCTACCTAATACATAGAAACAAACTCAAACAGGCAGTCAAAATGGGGAGAAAAAGAAGCCCCAAATGAAAGAACGAGAAAATTCTTCAGAAGAGCTAAACAAAATGGAGATAAGCAATTGATCAGCTATAGAGATCAGAGTAACGATTATAAGGATGCTCAACAGAATGAAAAAAGACAGAAACTATGAAAAATAACCAGTCAGAAATGAAGAATGACATAGCAGAAGTAAAGAATACACTTGAAGTTACAGTAGATTACAGGAAGCTGAGGATTGGATCAGTGGATTAGAAGATAGGGTACAAAAAAATCACTCAATCAGAGAAACAAAAAGAAAAAGTTAAAAAAAAATAGGAGGACAGCCCTGGCTGGGTTTTCTCAGTGGTTAGAGTGTCAGCCCATGAACCAAAGGGCTGTGGGTTCGATTCCCAGTCAAGGGTAAGTACTTGGATTGCAGGTTTGATCCCTAGACCTGGTTGGGGTCATGTAGGAAGCAACCAATTGATATGTGTTTCCCACATCACTGTTTCTCTCCCCCGCCCCACCCCTTTCACTCTATCTAAAAATCAGTGGGAAAATATCCTCCAGTGAGGATTAACAAAAACAAAAACAAAAAACAGGAGGACAGAGTAAGGGAGCTGTGGGACAACATGAAATATAATAATAACCACATCGTAGGAGTACCAGAAAGAGAAGAAAGTGAGCAAGGGATAGAAAACCTGCTTGAAGAAATATTGGCAGAAAATTTCCTTAAGTTAGTGAAGGAAATAGTCACACAAGTTCAGTAAGCACAGAGAGTCCCAGGCAAGAAGAATCCAAAGAGGCTTACACCAAGACACATCATAATTAAAATGCCAAAAATTAAAGACAAAGAAAGAATCTTAAAGGCAGCAAGAGAAAAGCAATTTTTTACCTACAAAGGAGCTCCCATAAGGCTGTCTGCTGATTTCTCAACAGAAACACTACAGATCAGAAGGGAATGGCATGAAGTATTCAAAGTAATGAAAAGCACAGATGTGAAACCAAGACTACTCTATCCAGCAAGGCTATCATTGAAAATAGAAGGTGAAATAAAGAGCTTCCCAGACAAAAAAAAAAAAAAAAAAAAGGCTAAATGGGTTTATTACCCCAGCATTGCAAGATATGTTAAAGGGACTGCTGTAATAATAAGAAGATATATCTATAGAGAGAGAAACATAAGCATAAAGAATAAAACGCCAATAAATAAATACCTATCAATAATAACCTTAAATGTAAATGGATTAAATGCTCCAATTAAAAGACATAGGGTAGATGAACAGATAAGAAAACATGACCCATATAAATGCTGCCTACAAGAAACCCACCTCAGAACAAAACACTCACACAGGATGAAAGTGAAGGTATGGGAAAAAATTTTCCAAGCAAATGGAAAAACAAAAACCAAGGGTATCAATACTTATATCTGACAAAATAGAGTTCAAAGCAAAGGCCATAACAAGAGACAAAGAAGGTCACTACATAATACTAAAAGGATCGATCCAACAAGAGGATTTAACCCTAGTAAAAATATATGTACCCAATATAGGAGCACCTAAATATATTTTTTAAACTCTTGGAGGACTCTAAGGCAGAGATCTACAGCAATAGTCATAGTAGGGGACTTTAACACCCCACTGATTTCACTGGATAGATCTTCCAGAAAAAAAATTAAGTAAACAGTGACCCTAAATGACACACTATATCTGATGGATTTAACTGACATTTACAGAACATTTCATCCCAAATTTGCAAAATATACATTCTTCTCAAGTACACATGGGACATTCTCAAAGATAGACCACATGTTAGGACACAAAATAAGTCTCTACGAGTTCAAGAAGACTAAAATCATATCAAGCATGTTCTTGGATCATAATGGCATGAAACCAGAAATAAACTACAATAAAAACACTCAAAAACATTCAAACACATGGAGGCTAAATAGCATGTTATTAAACAATGAACAGGTTACCAAGGAGATCAAGGAAGACATAAAAAAAAACTTCCTGAAAATCAACATATAGCAACACAAAATCTATGGGACACAGTGAAAGAAGTCCTAAGAGAAAAGTTCATAGCACTACAGACCTACCCCAAGAAACAAGAAATATCTCTAATAAACTATCTAACCCTGCAACAAAAAGAATTAGAAAGAGAACAACAAGAAAAGCCCAGAATAAGTACAAGGATGGAAATAAAGATCAGAGTGGAAATAAATGAAATAGAAACAAAAAATAAAATAAAATAATGAATAAAAATTAAAAAGATCAATGAAACCCAGAACTGGTTTTTTGGAAAGATAAACAACATTGGTGAACCTCTAGCCAGACTCATCAAAAAAAAAAAAAGAGAGGGGGGGGCAAATAAATAAAATCAGAAATGAAAGAGATAAATTAACAACCAACACCACAGAAATACAAACAATTTTAAGACGATATTACAAACAACTATATGCCAACAAATTGGACAACCTGGGAAAAATTGACAAATTCCTAGAAATATACAATCTTCCAAAACTGAATCAGGAAGAATGAGAAAACCTGAATAGGCCAATAACAACTAATGAAATTGAAGCAGTAATTTTAAAAACTCCAAGCAAACCAAAGTACTGAACTGGATGGCTTCACAAGGAAGTTTTACCAAACACTCAAAGAAGAACTAATACATATTCTCCTCAAACTATTTCAAAAAATTCAAGAGGATGGAAGACTTCCAAGCTCTTTTTATAAGGCCAGCATTTTCCTAATTCCCAAACCAGACAAAGACATTACAGGAAAAGAAAATTACCAACCAATATCCCTAATGAACATAGAGGGCAATTCCTCAACAAAATATTAGCAAATCGGATCCAGTAATATATTAAGGTATTATTCACCAAGACCAAGAGGAATTTATCCCAGGGATGCAAGTTTTGTACAATATTTGCAAACCAATAAATGTGATACACCACAGAAACAAAATGGATAAAAATCACATGATAGGGAATTCCAAAATGGTGGCAGAGTGAATGGACCACACACCATCTCCCAGGACCAAACTGGAATTATAACAAAAATAAAGACAAATCATTGGGAAAAAGCAACAGAAAAGCAGCTGGAGAGAACCCATATAACCAGGGACAGGGAAAAAAGGACACTGTATCAAGCCTGGTAGAGGCATGAGAGGGCAGGCTGGGAGCCCATGGACAGCAGCTGTTTTAGCTGTGAGCAGCTCCCTCAGGGTTAAAATCCCAAGTCGGCTCCACAGTGCAGAGGGCTGAGACAGAGCACTAAATTAGCTACAGCCACTCACCCAGGGCTCTGGCAGAGGGAGGGAGGACTGGACTGGAACTGTGTGGAAATATTCGCGATTTGGAGGGTGCTGAGAGTTTTTGCTGAGTCATGGCCACACAGGACAGTGGCCATCTTGCTCGGGGAGCCCCTTCCCGGAGCCCTGGAGAGAAGCAGCAGCCCCTCCCTTGGACATTTAACCCCACCCAGGTGAGCCAAAGAAATGCAAATTGAGGCTCATTAACAACTAGCATCTGCCCGACCCTCTGGAAATCCTCTTAAGCTGAACACCTGAGGCAGTTTTTCATTCAGCTGAGGGCGACAACCCAAGGCTCATCAAGTAACTGAGACTAATAACCTCCAGGCAAAATGCTAGAGGATAACTGAACCTTTTCTGGGCTTGCAAATCTACCCAGGGAGGTAAGATTCGACAGTGGTGTTTAACGTGGGTCCTCCCACACTCATCCAAACCCAGTAGTGGGAGCCACAAACAGTGGAACAACAACACCCACAGGGAAAATTTGGCAGGCTCCAAAACCCACTGAGATAGCCAAAATGGTGAAACAAAGAAACAAATCCTAAATGAAAGAACAATAGAACTCTACTGAAGATGAGACAAATGAAATGCAGTTAAGCAAGTCATCAGAGGTAGAATTCAGAGCCATGGTCTTGAGGAATCTCAACAGCATGAGTAAGGAGCTCAACGCCATGAGTTAAAGATATAGAAACATTGAAAACCAACCAAGTGGAAATGAAGAATGACATAGCAAAAATAAAGAACACATTGAAAAGAATAACCAGCAGAGTAGAGGAAGTTGAGGACTAGATCAGTGAATTAAAAGACAGGGTAGAAAAAATCAACCAACCAGAAAACCAAAAGGAAAAAAAACAGGAAGACAGATTAAGAGAACTGTGGGACAACTGGAAACGTAACAACATTTGCATCATAGGAGTTCCAAAAGAAGAAGAAAATGAGCAAGGGTTAGAGAATATATTTGAGGAAATAGTGACAGAAAACTTCCCTAACTTGGTGAAGGAAGAAGGCATTCAAGTTCAAGAAGCACAGAGAGCCCCAAGTAAGAAGAACCCAAACAGGCCCACATCAAGACACATAGTAATTAAAATGCCAAAAATTAAAGACAAAGAGTGAATCCTAAAGGCAGCAAGAGATAAGCAACAGGTTACCTACAAAGGAACCCCCATAAGGCTATCAGCTGACTTCTCAACAGAAAAACTACAGGCCAGAAGGCAATGGCATGAACTAATCAAGGTAATGAAAACAAGAATCTGAATCCAAGACTACTCTAACCAGCAAGGCTATCATTCAAAATAGAAGGTGAAATAAAGAGCTGCCCAGACACACAAAAAAAAAAGGCTAAGAAAATATATTAGCACCAAACCAGCTCTGCAAGAAATGTTTGCAACTGCTGTATATATCAATAATAACCCATAAATGTAAATGGATTGAATGCTCCAATCAAAAGACACAGAGTAGCTGATTGGATAAGAAAGGATGACTCATATATATTGTTTACAAGAGACCCACCTCACAACAAAATACTCACATAGGTTGAAAGTGAAGGGATGGAAAAACATTTTCCAAGTAAATGGAAAGAAAAAAAAGCTGGGATAGCAATGCTCATATCTGATAGAATAGATTTCAAAATGAAGGCCATAACTAGAGACAAAGAAGGCCACTACATAATATTGAAAAAATCTATCCAACAGGAAGATATAACCTTGGTAAACATATATGCACCCAATATAGGAGCACCAAAATATATTAAAAATCTTCTGAGGACTTCAAAGGAAAAATCAACAGCAATACAATCATAGCAGGGGACTTCAACACCCTACTGACAGAGAGACAAAAAACTAATAAGGAAACAGAGACTCTAAATGATGCACTAGATCAAATGGATTTAATAAATATCTACAGAGAATTACATCCCAAAACTACAGAATTCACATTCTTCTCAAGTGCATATGGGACATTCTCAAAGATAGACCACATGTTAGGACACAAACAAAGTCTCTACAAGTTCAAGAAGATTGAAATCATATCAAGCATCTTCTCAGATCACAATGGCATGAAACTAGAAATCAATTACAACAAGAACATGCAAAGTCATTTGAACACATGGAGGCTAAATAGCATGTCATTAAGCAATGAATGGGTTACCAAGGAGATTAAGGAAGAAATTTAAAAATTCCTAGAAACCAATAAAAATGAACACACAACAACACAAAATCTATGGGATGCAGCAAAAGCAGTTCTGAGAGGGAAGTTCATAGCACTACAGGCCTACCTCAAGAAACAAGAAAAATTTCTAATTGACTATCTAACCTCACAACTTAAAGAACTAGAAAGCAAACAAAAAGAAAACCCCAGAGCAAGTAGAAGGAAAGAAATAGTAAAGATCAGAGCAGAAATAAATAATGTAGAGACCAAAAACAAAAAACAATTCAAAAGATTAATGAAACGAGCTGGTTCTTCGAAAAGATAAACAAGATTGATGAACACTTAGCTAGACTCACCAAGAAACAAAGAGAGAGAACCCAAATACACAAAATCAGAAATGAAAGAGGAGAAGTAACAACTGACACCACAGAAATACAAAGGATCGTTAACAAATACTATGAACATTTATATGGCAACAAATTCTGCAATCTAAGTGAAATGGACAAATTTCTAGAAACACATAGTCTCCCAAAACTGGACCGGGAAGAGATAGAAAACTTGAACAGACCAATAACAACGAAGGAAATTGAAGATGTAATCAAGACTCTCCCAGCAAACAAAAGCCCAGTCCTGGACGGCTTCACGGGGCAGTTTTACCGAACATTCAAAGAAGAACTAACACCCATTCTCCTCAAACTATTTCTAAAAATTCAAGAAGGAGGAAGACTTCCAAACTCGTTTTATGAGGCCAGCATAATTCTAATTCTAAAACCAGAAAAAGACACTACAAAGAAAGAAAACTACAGGCCAATATCCCTGATGAACATAGATGCCAAAATCCTAAACAAAATACTAGCAAATCGAATCCAGCAATACATCAAAAAAGTTATTCACCATGACCAAGTGGGATTCATCCCAGGGATGCAAGGCTGGTACAATATTTGCAAATCAATAAATGTGATACACAACATAAACAAAATGAAAGATAAAAACCACATGATCATATCAATAGACGCTGAAAAAGCATTCGACAAAATCCAGCACCCATTTCTGATAAAAACGCTCAGCAATTTGGGAATAGAGGGATCATATCTTGATATAATAAAAGCCATATATGAAAGACCTACAGCCAACATCATACTCAATGGCCATAAACTAAAAACATTTCCCATTAGAAAAGGAACAAGACAGGGATGCCCACTTTCGCTACTCTTATTTAACATAGTACTGGAAGTCTTAGCCACAGCAATCAGAGGTGAAGAAAAAATAAAAGGAATCCAAATTGGAAAGGAGGAAGTGAAACTGTCATTATTCGCAGATGACATGATATTATACATAGAAAACCCTAAAGACTCCATCAAAAATCTGCTAGATTTAATAAACGAATTTGGCAATGTAGCAGGATACAAAATTAACATCAAGAAATCAACAGCATTCTTATACACCAATAATGAACTCACAGAAAGAGAAACTAGAAAAAAACAATCCCATTTGCCTATGCAGCAAAATAAATGAAGATACCTAGGAACAAACTTAACCAAAGAAGTAAAGGACCTATTTGCAGAAAACTACAGGATATTGAAAAAAGAAATAGAGGAAGATACAAAAAAGTGGAAGCACATACCTTGTTCATGGATTGGAAGAATTAACATCATTAAAATGTCCATAATATCCAAGGCAATCTATAGATTCAAAGCAATCCCCATCAAAATACCAACAACATATTTCATAAAACTAGAACAAATACTTCAAAAGTTCATATGGAACCAAAAAAGACCCTGAATAGCCACGGAAATCTTGAAAAAGAAGAACAAAGTAGGTGGGATCACAATACCAGATATCAGGTTATACTACAAAGCCACTGTAATCAAAACAGCCTGGTACTGGCACAAGAACAGGCGTATAGATCAATGGACCAGAACAGAGAACCCGGAAATTGACCCAAGACTTTATGCTCAATTAATATTTGACAAAGATAGCAAGAGCATATAGTGGAGTAAAGACAGCCTCTTTAACAAATGGTGCTGGGAAAATTGGACAGCTACATGCAAAAAAATGAAACTAGACCATCAACTTACACTATACACAAGAATAAACTCAAAATGAATAAAAGACTTAAATGTAACTCGTGAATCCATAAAAATCCTAGAAGAAAATGTAGGCAACAAAATTTCAGACATCATACGCAGCAGAATTTTCACTGATATATCATCTAAGGCAACAGAAACAAAGGAAAAATGAACACATGGGACTACATCAAACTAAAAAACTTCTGCACAGCAAGAGAAACAACCATCAAAATGGAAATGGAACCCACTATATGGGAGAGCATAATTGCCAATGTTACATCAGATAAAGGGTTAATTTCCAAAATATATAGAGTGCTCATACAGCTCAACAAAAGGAAGACAAAGAACCCAATTAAAAAATGGACAGAGGACCTAAATAGACACCTCTCCAAAAAGGATATACAAATGGCCAAGAGACATATGAAGAAACGCTCAACATCACTAATCATCAGAGAGATGTAAATTAAAACAACTATGAGGTATCACCTCACACCTGCCAGAATGGCTGCCATCAACAAATGATCAAATAAGTGCTGGTGAGGGTGTGGAGAAAAGGGGACTCTAGTACACTGCTGGTGGCAATGCAGACTGGTGCAGCCACTATGGAAAACAGTATGATGTTTCCTCAAAAAATTAAAAATGGAACTGCCATTTGACCCAGTGATCCCACTTCTAGGAATATATCCTAAGAAGCCTGAAACACCAATCAGAAAGAATAATGTACCCCTGTGTTCATAGCAGCACTATTTACAACCGATAAGATCTGGAAACAGCCCAAGTGTCCATCAATAGATGAGTTGGTAAAAAAGCTGTGGTACATATATACAGTGGAATACTATGCAGCTGTAAGAAGGAAGGATCTCTTATCTTTTGAGACAACATGGAGGGACCTTGAGAGTATTGCGCTAAGTGAAATAAGCCAATCAGAGAAAGACAAATACCACATGATCTCACTTATTTGTGGAATATAATGAACAAGGTAGGCTGAAGAACAAAATAGACACAGAGACATAGAAAGGAGTATGGTTCAGACTGACAAACCTCAGAGTAGGGGGGCAGGGGCGATGGATGAGATGAACCAAAGAACTTATATGCATGTATGCATAACCATTGGACATAGACAACAATGCTGGGGGGGGGTTGGAGGGGGATGGGGAGGAGGGTGTCTAGGGGGGGAAAAGAAGAAACATCTGTAACAAAAATAAATTAATAAAAATTGGGAAAAAATAAAAAATGCAAAAAAAGTCATATGATCATAGCAATAGACACACACACACAAACATTTGACAAAATCCAGCACCCATTTTTGATAAAAACTCTCAGCAAAGTGAGAATAGAGGGATCATATCTCAACATAATAAAGGCCATATATGACAAACCCACAGCCAACATTATACTCAATGGGTGAAGACTAAAAGCATTTCACTCAGAAACAGGGATAAGACAGGGATGTCTGCTTTCACCACTCTTATTCAACATAGTACTGGAAGTCTTAGCCATAGCAATCAGACAAGAAGAAAATAAACGGCATCTAAATTGGAAAGGAGGAAGTGAAATTGTCATTATTCACAGATGGCAGATATTGTACATAAAAACTCCACCAAAAAACTACTAGATTTAATAAATGAATTCAGCAAAGTAGCAGGATACAAAACTAGCATCCAGGAATCTATGGCATTTTAATACAACAATAATGAACTTGCAGAAAGAGAAACTAAAAAAAAAAAAATTCATTTACCATTGCAACAAAAAAAATTAAGATACCTAGGAATAAACTTAACCAAGGAGGTAAAAGACCTGTACTCAGACAACTACAGAACATTGAAAAAAGAAATAGAGGAAGATACAAACAAGTGGAAGTATATACCATGTTCATGGATTGGAAGAACTAACATTATTAAAATGTCCAAACTACCCAAAGCAATCTATAGATTCAATGCAATCTCCATTAAAATACCAATGACATATTTCACAGATCTAGAACAAATACTTCAAAAATTTATGTGGAATCAAAAAAGACCCCGAATAGCCTCAGCAATCTTGAAAAAGAAGAACAAAGTAGGAAGAATCACAATACCGGACATCAGGTTATACTACAAAGCCATTGTAATCAAAACAGCCTGGTACTGGCACAAGAACAGCATATAGATCAATGGAACAGAACAGAGAACCCAGAAATTGACCCAAGACATTAGGCTCAATTACTATTTGACAAAGGAGGCAAGAGCATACAATGGAGTAAAGACAGTCTCTTTAATAAACAGTGCTGGGAAAATTGGACAGCTACATGCAAAATAAATAAAACTAGACCACCAACTTACACCATACACAGAAATAAACCCAAAATGGATACAAGACTTAAATGTAAGTCTTGAAACCATAAAAATCCTAGAAGAAACCACAGGCAGCAAAATTTCAGACATTTCACATAGCAGAATTTTCACTGATAGCCTAAAGCAAGAGGAACAAAGGAAAAAAGTAGACAAATGGACAACATCAAAATAAAAAGCTCTGCACAGCAAAAGAAACCATCAACAAAATGAAAAAGGATCCCACTGTTTGGGAGAACATGTTTGCCAACGATACATCTGATAAGGGTTAATTTCCAAAATATATAAAGAACTCATACAATGTAACAACAGAAAGACAAACAATCCAATTTAAAAATGGGCAATGGACCTAAATAGACAATTCTCCAAAGAGGACATGCAGATGGCCAAGAGACATGAAAAAATGCTCAAAGTTACTAATCATCAAAGAGATGCAAATTAAAATGACAATGAGGTATCACCTCATATCTGCCAGAATGGCTACTATGAATAAATCAACAAACAACAAGTGCTGGTGAGGGTGTGGAGAAAAGGGGACTCTAGTACACTGCTGGTGGGAATGCAGACTTGTGCAGCCACTGTGGAAAACAATATGGAGTTTCCTCAAAAAATTAAAAATGGAAGTGCCATTTGACCCAGTGATCTCACTTCTAGAATATATCCTAAGAACCCTGAAACACCGATTGGAAAGAATGTATGCACCCCTATATTCATAGCAGCACTATTTACAATAGCTAAGATCTGGAAACAGCCCAAGTGCCCGTCAGTAGACAAGGGGATAAAAAGCTATGGTACATTTACACAATGGAATATGATGTAGCTGAAAAACAAACCAAAAAAACAAGGATCTCTTACCCTTGAGACAGCATGGAAGGACCTGGAAAGTACTATGCTAAGTGAAATAAGCCAGTCAGAGAAACATAAGTATCATATGGTCTCACTTATATATGGAATCTAATGAACAAAATAAACTGAACAAAATAGATCCAGAGACATAGAATCATGGAAAGACTGACAAACCTCAGAGGGAAGGGGGTAGAGGGGTGGGAAGAGATAAACCAAAGAACTTATATGCATATATGCACAACCCATGGACACAAACAATAGTTTGGTGGAGGCCTGAGGGGGGCAGGAGCGGGGTGGAGGGGGTTCCACGGGGGAAAGGGGGGGAACTTCTGCAATACTTTCAACAATAAAGATAATTTTTTTAATGTCTAACATAGGAAACATAGGAATGAAAAAGAGATTTCATTTCATCCGCTAGTGCCAATTAATTGTTAGAGGCTATTAAAACGCTGGTGAGAAGAATTCCGAGGACTAGTCAGTTTTGATGTGTGCATGGAGAAGGAAGCAGGGCAGGGCAGTGGAACAAGGCAGCCAAGTGCCACCTCTGGTTTGGCACCTGATAGGTATCTAATGGTGTTTGTTAAATTAACGGTGAGCTCCAGGGGTCATTGAAAGGAAGTGTCCTTTCTCGCTGTGACTACCTCCCCCCGCCTGGGTCTGAAACGACCACAGTGTTATCTCCCAAACCACAGGCAGACGTCTGGTCAACCAGACTAGGACTTTCTGGACGATGGCGTGCAGGGTTCTTGGAGGCAGCTCACATCTCTCTGGGAGATTTTCTTCCTGCAGCCAAGGCTCTGATCTGTTGGCTCAGAAATTCATGCCAGTCTGAGGAAGCGCTGAGGCCAGCAAGGGTGGTGACAGGAAGGGGTTCATCTGTTCCCTAAAACTCTCGGTGGGGTCAGGCAACTCTCAGGAGTCCGGATCGTGAAGGTTCCTGAGGAAGCCCCACCTAGGGTGGGCCAACTCCTCTGCCCAGATCCAGCCTGGAAGACCTGTTAAGGGGAGTCACCAGGTGTTCCCCAAACCCTTCCCTAACTGACATCCAGACAGGCGTGCGAGGGTTCTGCTCCTCAGCTTGATGGAGTTTCTGGGCGCCCAACCAGCCCCACCCTGCCCACCCCACCGTCCTCCACCGGCTGCTGGCGCTCCCAGCCCCGAAAGGTTCCCCACCCGGAGGGAGCCGAGGGACTGTGTTTACCCAAAACCTGGTCCCATTCAGTGGTCTGTGTGCTTCATTCACCTTCTTCCGCAATCCCAGCTGCTCCCACTTTTTAATGAACTGCCGCTTGGGGGCGCTCTCGCCGGAGCCGAGGCTGTGGCGTAGGCACTGGGCGAGCGCCAGGAGCCTGGGCGAGCCGGTGGCGGGCACCGCGTTCCCGCCCGACCTGGGCTAGAGCAGCTCGGCCTGGGCTGTGGCGGGAGGGCAGGTGCCCGAGCCCGGGTCCCAGAGCCCGGGTCCCAGCAGGCCGGCAAGGACGCCGCGTCGGGATCTCCACCTTCGCCGTGAGGACCTGGTGTGGAGCCCCGAGGGAAAGCCCACGGAAGCGTGTCCGCCCCCCGAGACTGCACCCCCGAAGTCTCCAGCTCTCAGGCCAGGTCAGCCGGGCTCCAGCACCAGCCTACGGCCCCAGCAGCTTTGGCCCCAGGGAACTGCAAATGGCCCTTGAGCTGCACGAGGTCTGTAAGGGGAAGCATCCGATTCCCTGGTTCTGTCCAGGATGCCTTTTTCCATCTGCCACCTGGACGGCTTTGTCTTTTGTGATTTAAACTTCAGTGAGGTGACTCAGCCGCCTAAGAATGTGCCTATCAAAAGGTCTGGGTCCCACGGACATTCCAAAAACAATTCTCTCCCTGTTTTCCCCGAGATCCAAGTCCAGCATTAGAATTACTGTTCAAAGCAAACAAAAGTGCTGGTGTGGACGATCACCATGTTGAAGAAGCAGAAAGAGGCAACGTGAAAGTCTCTTCTGAACTGGGTATGATTTTTCATGACCGTGACCAGGAGAGAGGGACTTGGGGTATCAGAAGCATGCCTTCAATGTGCCCATTAGGTGCCGCGTGGGCTCCCCAGAGATGTGGCAGGTACAGGAATGCCGTGTGTAAAGACAGCCCTAGACGAGCTGCCAGTCGCTGGTGTTGTCACTTGTTCCTACAATGAAGCCTTGTCTGCTTCCCGCCGGACTGTGCACGGCGTCCTGGACTGCACACCGCGTCCTGGACTGCACACCAGTCCAGCTTCTCCATGAGTCATCCTCCTGGACAACGACAGTGACTTCTGTGATTAGAAAGGAGAACTAGGTGAATTTGTCCAAAAACACTTCCTTGGAAAAATTAAAGTAATAAGAAATGCAAAGCGTGATAGATTAATTCAAGGGAGAATGAATGGAGCAGCCCATGCAACAGAAGTCCTGATGCTCCTGGACAGCCACTGTGAAGTGACTGGGATGGGTGCCGCCCTTGCTGGCCATCCCTGGGAGGCCCGGCAGCGGTGTGTGCCTGGCGATCACAGCATCAGTGCGGCAGGCTGGCCCACAGCTCCTCCCCTGTGCTGTGTGGAGGCTTCAACAGGGGGCTGCTCCACAAATGGGGTTCTGTTCCCCTTTCTGAGCTCAGAGGACCGAAGGGGCTACCGCACCAATAAAGTCACCTACGATGGCTGGAGGATTGTTTGCCGTGAACAGAAACGACGTCAGTGAACTTGGACAGTATGACAGCGCGGGGATATCTGCAGAGGAGGAAATTTAGAAATACCATTTCGGATTTGGATGTGTGGAAGTAAACTCCTCATTGTCCCTCGCTCTAGAGTTGGACCCATTTTCCGAAAAAGGTGACCACATGGTTTTCCTGAAGGCCAGGACACCATGACACAGGACTCCTTGAGGCTGGCACCCGTTTGGTTGGGTAGAATATAGGAGCAGTATTTTCCCTTAAGACCTGATCTGAGGACAAGACGCTGTGGAACATCAGTGAGTGTGATGAATTGAGGAAGAAGATGGGTTGTAAATCATTTAAATGATATTTGGGTAACATTTACCTGGAGATGCAGACATAGGGGCTCAATGCCAAACTCCGGCAACCCATTTTTATCAACAGAGGGACAAAATGCCCAAAGTCCTTCGACATGGAAAGCTGTGTCACCTCCAGACCAGCAAGTGTCTGGTGGCTCAGGGCCACCCAAGTCAGAAGGGAGGCCTCGTAGTGCTTAAGACATGTGACTTCAGTGACCCAAATGAGATCTGGGTTTGTAATGAAGAGTATGAATTGGTTTTAAGTAATGTCCTTTGCTTGGATATGTCAGACACTCAATCATCAGACCCACCATGACTCGGGAAGTGCCGTGGGTCAGGAGGATCCGAGCAATGCACCTTTGGGAAGAATAATCAGCTGTGCCAGGTGTCAGAGTTGGACAGTGCCTGAGAGTGGTTGATTCACTGAGTCACCAAGGCTATATTGCTATGGCCATCTGTGACAGCTCCTCCTCTCAGCGATGGCATTTGGAAGGTTAAAGTGAAGGCCGTGGCTGGAATGGTGATTCATCACGCGTGTCCTCCTGTGGGGATGCCTCAGAAGATTAGCAGAGGTGAGAGCAGGTGTACTGTCTGTTGGAGCACCGACTGAGCGTCAGGAGGTGAAGAGTACGTTTCACCAAGACATCAAGGTCATTTCTAGGCTGCTGTTAAGGAATTTCTCGCTTATGGTAAGAAACCAAACTACAGTTTTTAAATAAAGAGTCGGATTTATACAGAAGGACAAAACCCAGGAAATTGCCAGGTCTATTCTTTCTAATCCCCTTTAATAATGGACTGGCATTTATCTGATCAGGAACTTGTCATGATTTCCTTTCTTAGAAGACTTCATAGCAGTTCATTTTAAACAAACTGGTTGAATCCACATTACTTTTAACTTCAGAAGGCATCATTTATAAGATCATATTTAAGATGATCTTAAATGAGGTAGTTAACAATTATAAATTATTTTGATGAATTATGGTTCTATCTACATTTAAAATAAAGGATCCTTTTAATTATTTACCTAAAAAAATGAACTGCCACTTGTCACATTCAATAAAATCAGTACTTTGCTAGAATTTCAGTAATGATGGATGGACAAGGGAAGAAAAGAGGCAACAGGGTCAGGTGACAGGGAAGACTGAGGGGAAGACCAGGGGGTGCTGGGCAAGGAGGCTTCGATGGAGTTATCCCCGCAGGTTGGGGAACAGCATCCAGTCTGCGAGGGCACGCCTGGCGCTCTGGGCAGCCTTGGCCCCCAAGCAAGGTACTAATAACCACATCAGAGCAGGGCACAGGCGATTCCGACACTGCGCCATGTCAGGCTGGGTTTGATCCGAGCCAGCCTGCTTTAGTTATTTTCCTGGTCATGAATGGCACGGGCAGCATAGGGAGGGATGGAGTTTCCAGACTCAGCTGTTAGTCCTGGGGATTCGTCTGATAGCAGGCTATTACCTCCTGATCACCTGACGTGGCTGTCAACCCGCTCTGCAAATCAGCAGCAGGAAGGGTGAGTGGGGAGGCTGGGGCTTAAGACTGCACCTTTCAATCACATGTCTCACCGAAGGTGTGATGAGGACTCCGTCTGGAGGCGGGAGGGGTGGTGGGGGAGGGGGAAGCGGGGAGTCTCTGCTCTACTTGGAAATCTCAGGGCTCAAGAGGTCCCCACAGGGCTCGAGAGGTCCCCACAGGGGTCATCCAGTTTGAGGCTCAAGAAGAAAACTGAGGGATAAAGAGGTGAAGGGACTCGCCCAGAGTCACTGTCCGTCCCTTCAGGTGTTAGAGCACACTGCGTGGAGGGCGTGGCTTACAAGCAGTAGGAGTTTATTTCTCACAGCTCTGGAGCTGGAAGTCCAGGAAGAAGCTTCCAGCAGACTGGGCGTCTGGTGAGGGCCCACTTCCTGGTTCATAGATGGCAGTTTCTTCTCTCTGTCCTCACATGGCACAGGGGCAAGGGAGTGGTTTGGGGTCTCTTAGAAGGACACCAATCCCATTTATGATTAGTCACCCCCAAGGGTCCCACCTCGAATACTGTAACACTGGGGATGACAATTTAACACATTGGGCACGTAGAATGTGAGGCTGAAGAAAACACAAACACGCAGCCTGTAGGTCACGGGGCTGGAGCCCAGGACAGACCCTCTATCCCATGGGGGTAACGGCTCTGCCACCTTGAGGCCCTCTTCCCTCAAGTTCAGAAGGCCTGCTACTCACCCCCCACCCCCACCCCCGAAGACTCTGTCCCAGCTAGTTTCTGGACAGACGCAGACCAGGGCAAGAAGGTGTTGAGATCTAGAAACATTCTTAACCTCCTAAGTCCACGTATCTAGGGAGCCAGAGTCCCGGGCCATGTGCCCACCAAGTCTGTGGCTCTCCCTCTCTCAGTCTGGGCCAAGGAAATTCTGCCTCACTGTTTGGCCAGTCAGCGGGGACACCTGTCATACTGGAGGGTTCTGACATACAGGCTAGATGTATGCCCTGCTTATACTTCAAGGATCCTTAAGGCTATAGTTCACGATGTTACTCCTCCAGGTACTAGAGTTCCCCAGCAGGACTCTGGCCAGCTCCTGCCTGAGAAATAGAATTCTGACTCTGGGGCCCTCAACGCTGCATGGCTCTGCTGCCCCCACCACTAGACTGTCAGCTCCAGCAGGCAGGGACTTCAAGTGTCCTATTCATGGCAGTAACCCCTGCATCCAAAGAGTGCCTAATAGGTGCTCAATACATTTTTTTCAACTAGAGTTAACATTCAATATTATTTTGTATTAGTTTCAGATGTACAGCACAGTGGTTAGACAATCATATACTTTTACAAAGTGGTCCCCTGGCATTTCCAGTACCCATCTGAACCATACATAGTACAATATCACTGACGATATTCTCTATGCTGTATTTTACATCCCTGTGAATATTTTGTGACTACAAATTTGTACTTCTTAATCCCTTCACCTTTTTCACCCAACTCTCAACCCTCCTCCCCTCTGGCAACCATCAGTCTGTTCTCTTATCTATAAGTCTGTTTCTTTTTTATTCATTCATTTATTTTGCTATTTAGATTCACATGTCAGTGAAATCATATGGTATTTATTGTTCTCTGTCTGACTTATTTCACTTGGCATAATACTCTCTAGGTCCACCCATGCTGTCGCAAATGGTGAGATTTCGTTCTTTTTTTATGGCCAAGTAATATCCCACCGTATGTATGTACCACCTCTTCTTCGTCCAGCTAGCAATGGGCACCTGGGCTGCTTCCAAATCTTGGCTATTATAAATAATACTGCAATGAGCATATGGGTACATATATCCTTTCAACTTAGTTGTCTGGGTTTCTTTGGATATACACTCAGAAGTGGAATTGCTGGGTCATAAGGCAGTTCTATTTTTAATTTTTTGAGGAACCTCCCTAATGTTTTCCACCTGCACCAGTCTGCATTCCCACCAGCAGCGCATGAGGGTTCCCTTCTCTCCACATCCTCACCAACACCTGTTGTTTGTGGATTTATTGATGACAGCCGTTCTGACAGATGTGAGGTGATATCTTATTGTGATTTTCATTTCCATTTCTCTGATGATTAGTTATGCTGAGCATCTTTTCATATGTCTATTGGCCATCTCTATGTCCTCTTTGGAGAAGTGTCTATTCAGGTCCTCAGCCCTTTTTTTTTTTTTTTTTTAATCTTCACCCGAGGACATTTTTGCATTTTATCTTCAGATAGAGTGGGAAGGAGAGAGGGAGGAATAGAGAGAGAGAAACATCGATGTGAGAAAGACACATCAACTGGTTGCCACCCACAAGACCCCAACCGGGGCCGGGGACAAACTGCAACTGAGGTACGTACCCTTAGCAGGAACCGAACCCAGGACTCTCTGGTGCTCAGGCCAACACTCTAACCCCTGAGCCAAACCGGCCAGGGCCCATTTTTTAAAAAATATGTTTTTATTGATATTTTTTAGAGAGAGAGATAGAAACATCAATGTGAGAGAGAACATCGATCGGCTGCCTCTTGCACGCCCCCTACTGGGGATCGAGCCTGCAACCTGGGCATGTGCCCTGACCAGGAATTGAACCGGACCTCTCAGTCCATGGCACAAGGCTTAATCCGCTAAGCCACACCAGCCAGGCCTCAGCCCATTTTTTCATTGGGTTGTTTGATTTTTAGTGTTGAGTTGTGTGAGTTCTTTACAATTTTTTTATATTAACCCCTTATCAGATGTTATCATTAGTGAATGTGTTCTTCCATTCAGTAAGTTGTCTTTTAGTTTTGTTGATGGTTTCCTTTGCTGTGCAAAAAATTTTTAGTTTGATGTAGTCCCATTTGTTTATTTTTTTTTCTTTTGTTTCCCTTGCCCAAGGACATACATCAGAAAAAATATTAGGAGAAATGTCAGAGATTTCACTGCTTATGCTTTCTCCTATGAGTTTCACGGTTTCAAGTCTTACATTTAAGTTTTTAATCCATTTCAGTTATTCTTGTATATGGTATAAGAAGGTGGTCTAGTTTTAATTTTGTACGTACCTGTTCAATTTTCCCAATACCATTTATTGAATAAACTGTCTTTACTCCATTGGATGTCCTTGCCTCCTTTGTCAAATATTAATTGGCCATAAAGTCATGGGTTTGTTTCTGGGTTTGCTATTCTGTTTCACTGATCTATATGTCTGTTTTCATGCTGTTTTAATTACTGTAGCCTTGTAGCATAGTTTAATGTCAGGTAGTGTGATACCTCCAACTTTGTTCTTCTTTCTCCAGATTACTGAGGCTATTCAGGGTCTTCTGTTGCTCCATATAAATTTTTGGATTATTTTTTCTAGTTATGTGAAATACACCATTGTATTTTAATAGGAATTGTGTTGATTCCATAGATTGCCTTTGGGTAGCATGGACATTTTAATGACATTAATTCTTCCTATCTGTGAGCATGATATATGCTTCCATTTATTTGTATCTTTCAGTTTCTATCTTCAGTGTCTTACAATTTTTTGAGAACCGGTCTTTTACCTCCTTGGTTAAATTTATTCCTAGGTATTTTATTTTTTTATACAATTGTAATTGGGATTGTTTTCTTAGTTATCCTTTCTGATAGTTGATTATTGGTGTATTGAAATGCAACTGATTTCTGAATATTTGTATTGTGTCCTGCTACTTTACTGAGTTCATTTATCAGTTCTAGTAGATTTCTGGTAGAATCCATAGGGTTTTTTCTATACAGTACCATATCATCTGCAAATAATTACAGTTTTACTTCTTCCTTTCCAATTTGGATGCCTTTTATTTCTTCTCCTTGTCTGCTTGCTATGGCTAGGACTTCCAGTGCTATGTTGAATAAGAGTGGTGAAAAGTGGGTATTTCTGTCTTGTTCCTGATCTTAAGGGAAGTGCTTTTACTTTTTCCACATTGAGGATGATGTTAGCTTTGGGTTTGCCATATAGGGCCTTTATTATGTTGAGGCATGTTCCCTGTATTCCAACTTTGCTGAGAGTTTTTATCATAAACGGTTGCTGGATTTTGTCAAATGCTTTTTCTGTATCAACAGAGATGATCATATGATTTTTATCCTTCATTTTGTTTGTGCGATGTATCATGTTACTTGATTTGTGGATACTGAACTAAACTTGCTTCCCAGGAATAAATCCCACTTGATCATGGCATATGATCTTTTAATGTATTGCTGAATTTGATTTGTTAATATTTTGTTGAGGATTTTCGCATCTATGTTCATCAGGAATATTGGCTTATACTTTTCTTTCTTGGTAGCACCTTTATCTGGCTTTGGAATTAGAATAATGCTGGTCTTATCAAATGAGCCTAGGAATTTTCCCTCCTCTTGAATTTTTTGGAATAATTTGAGAAGGATAGGTGTTAGTTCTTCTTTGACTGTTTGGTAAAATTCACCTGTGAAGCCATCCAGTCCAGGGTTTTTGTTTGTTGGGAGTTTTCTGATTACTGCTTCGATTTCATTAGTTGTAATTGGTCTGTTCATATTTTCTGTTTCTTCTTGATTCAGTCTTGGAGGATTGCATGCTTCTAGTAATTTATCTATTTCTTCCAGATTATCCAATCTGTTGGCATATAGTTGTTCATAATATTTTCTTATAATCTTTTGTATTTCTGTGGTGTCAGTTGTAACTTCTTCTCCTTTCTGATTTTATTTATTTGGGCCCACTCTCTTTTTTTCTTGATGAATCTGGTTAAAGGTTTATCAATCTTGTTTATTTTTTCAAAGTACCAGGTCTTGGTTTCATTGACCTATTGTATTTTTTTTAGAAACTATTTTGTTTATTTCTGCTGTTATCTTTATTATTTTCTTCCTTTTACACACTTTAGACATTGCTTGTTTTCTATTTCTAGTTCCTTTAGGAGTAAGATTAGATTGTTTATTTGAGATGTTTCTTGTTTCTTGAGGTAAGCCTGTATTGCTATGAATTTCCCTCTTACAACTACTTTCACTGTGTCCAACACATTTAGGGTTGTTGCTTTCATTTTTATGTGTCTCAAAGTATCTTTTGATTTCTTCCTTGATCTCATTGTTAACCTATTCATTGTTCAGTAACATGTTATTTAGCCTCCATGTGTTTGTGTGTTTTTCAGTTTTTTCTTGCAATTGATTTCTAGTTTTATACCACTGGGGTTGGAAAAGAAGCTTAATATGATTTCAGTCATTTTAAACTTATTGAGACTTGGTTTGTATCCTAACATTTGGTCTATCCTAGAAAATGTTCCCTAAGTATGTGGGAAAAGTGTATGTCCTGCTGCTTTGGAGTGGAGTGCTCTGAAAATATCAATTAAATCCATCCGATCTAGTGTGTCATTTAAGGCCACTGTTTCTTTGTTGATTTTCTGTCTGGAAGATCTAGCCATTGATGTCAATTGAGTGTTAAAGTCCCCTGTCATCACTGTATTACTGTCGATATCTCCCTTTATGTCCATGAAAATTTGCTTTATAAATTTAGGTACTCCCGCTCTGGCCGGTGTGGCTCAGCAGTTAGAGCATCGGCCTGCGGTCCAGAGAGACCCGGGTTCAGTTCCCGCTAAGGGCGTGTACCTCGGTTGCAGTTTGTCCCCAGCCCTGGTTGGGTCGTGTGGGAGGCAGCCACTCGATGTGTCCCTTTCACGTCGATGTTTCTCTCTCTCTCTTTCTTCCTCTCTCTCCCTCCTACTCTATCTGAACAAAAAATGGAAAAATGTCCTCGGGTGAGGATAAAAAGAAAAATTTTTTTTAAATGTAGGTGCTCCTGTGTCGGCTGCATAAGTGTTTACAAGGGTTATAGCCTCTTGTTGGATTAATCCCTTTATTATTAATAATGTCTTTTGTCTCTTATTATAGCTTTGCTTTAAAGTCTACTTTGTCTGATGTAAGTATTGTTACCCCAATTTTTTGTTTGTTTCCATTTGCATGAAATATCCTTTTCAATCCCTTTACTTTCAGTCTGTGTCTTTTGCCTGAGGTGGGTCTCTCGCAGACAGCATATATATGGGTCTTGTTTTCTTTTTTTTTTCTTTTTTTTATTTTTTTTTAACTTTTTTTTTTTTTTTTGGTACGTGCCCTTAGTGGAAACCGAACCCGGGACTCTCTGGTCCGCAGGCCGATGCTCCAACCGCTGAGCCAAACTGGCCAGAGCTGGGTCTTGTTTTCTTATCCATTCAGCTACCCTAAGTCTTTTGATTGGAGCACTTAATCCATTTACATTTAAAGGGGTTATTGATAGATACATATTTATTGCCATTTTATTCTCTTTTTTAATCCTCACCTGAGGATATTTTTCCATTGACTTTTAGATAGAGTGGAAGGGAGGGAGAGAGAAAAGGTGAGGAAGGGAGGGAGAGCGAGAGAGACAGAGAAGCATCAATGTGAGAAAGAAACATCAATTGGTTGCTTCCCACATGACCCTGACCAGGGCCGGAGATCAAATCTGCAATGCAGGTACATGCCCTTGACCAGGAATCAAACCCTCAACCCTCCAGTTCACAGGCTGATGCTCTAACAGCTCAGCCAAACCAGCCAGGGCCATTTTATTCTTTTTTTTTTTTTTATAATTTATTTTATTATTAATTTGTTTTTGTTACAGATGTTTTTCCTTTTTTTTCCCCCCATTGACACCCTCCTCCCCCTCCCCTTCTCCTCGTCCCCATCCCTGTTGTCCATGTCCATTGGTTATGCACCCATGCACATAGGCTCTGTGATTTATCTCTTTCCCCCGCCTCCCCACCTCCTCTGAGGCCCGTCATCCCGTACTCCACCTCCATGTCTCTGGGTCAATTTCGTTGTTCAGTTTGCTCAGTTCTCCTGTGTGTTGCCGGCTTCCTCCGTTGGTGTGGGGGTCGCCCGGCTCCCTCGCTCCTGGGTTCCTCCGTGGTGGGGGGGGTCGCTCAGCTTCCGCAGACGCCCCTGGCTGCAGGATCTCGTTTCCTTTCAGGTGACAAGGAGGATCCTGGAGGGCAGTATGCCGTCTCCATTCTGCTGCTTCTTTAATTTCGTAGTTGCAGGGCTTCCATTCAGCTTGATTTCATGCGGTCTTTAAGTGATAGTTATTCTGTGATTTAGTTGTAACTTTGATGTGGTTGTGGGAGGACGCGATTCCGCGTCCACCTAGGCCGCCATCTTGACCGGAAGTCCCCTCCATTTTATTCTTTATAACTATATTTTTCTTTCTTTCTTTCTTTCTTTCTTTCTTTCTTTCTTTCTTTCTTTCTTTCTTTTCTTCTTAAAGAAGTCTCTTTAACATTTCTTGTAATACTGGTTTGTTAGTTATAAATTCCTTTAGATTTTCCTTGTCTGGGAAGCTCTTTATTTTTTTCTTCAATTTTAAATTATTGCCTTGCTGGGTAGAGTAGTCTTGGTTGCAGGTCTTTGCTTTTTATCACTTTGAATATTTTGTGCCAATCCCTTCTGGCCTGAAATGTTTCTGTTGAGAAATCATCTGACAGCCTTATGGGGATGGAAAGGAAAGTCATAATGCCAACTTCCCATTTGCAGAAAGGAAGTAAATGACCAAGGACCAATGGCATCCTCCTTCCAATCCAATTCTGGGGACATGACAGAGACAAAAGGGAGAAGTGCACACAAGAATGTAACGTAGAGGACACGAGAAGCAGGAGGAGAGCCCCGCATTGCCTTGGGAATGAGACCTCTGCTCACACTGTCATCACCATGGGGCAGTGTAAGCCAGGGTGAGCCATCAGTAGAGTTATATCCTGGTGGAGCTGAAGCCCAGGCAGAGTGAGGACCAGGGTAAGGACAACAGCTACAGCAAAATCCTCAGAACCTGATGGCCCCCAATCACACACACACACACACACACACACACACACACCATAAAGGCTAGGATTAAAACCTAAGGGAGATTCCCTGGAGGTCAAGGTCATCTTGTAGGGAAGGGGATGCTGGTGCTTCACGGTCAATGGCCGAACACCGGCTGTGCTACCAGGGTTATACACACTGAGGTGATCTACGCACCCTCAAGGCCACACACTTCAAGCGCACCTGGAGGGGCACAGGCTGGAGCCCAGGACTCATCTGCCCCACCCCCCTCAGTATGAGAAACAGCCAAGAGGGCTGAAGCCTCTGGGGAGTATGGGTTCACGGAGGAACATAATGAGACAACTAATGAGCACAACTCTTCTTTAAAAAAGATGAGAAACTATAGCGGGCAAAACGGAATTAAAAGGCTAGACAGAACAAGAATTTAAAGTAGTTATAATAATGATCCTCTAAGAGACAAGGGAGGATACTGGTGCATTAAGTGGGAACACACATTTATAAAGAAAAGGCGATTGGGAATTTCAGTATGGAAAACATCACGGTTGAAATAAAGAACTCAATAGATGGGTTGAACAGCAGAATGGATACAGCGAAAGAACAAACAGGCAAACTGCAAAATTAGACTGATGTTAAATGGTATCATAAAGGGATGAAGGGTTATGAAATACGAAAGAAAATTTAAGAGGCATGATGCATAGAAGTAAAAATATCAATACATGTCATGTGAAGAGAGAACATTAACACAGGGGAGGACATGTTTCAAGGAATAATAACTGAGAACGTCTCAACTCTAAAGAAAGTGAAAGGCCTCAGATTCAAAAGGCTCATGTTACACCAAACAGGAAGGAGTAAGTGGGGAAAAGAAAAGCTAGATGTATCATACTAACTTAAGACCAAAAGCAAAGAGTAAAATTTTTAAATCTTCCAAAAAGAAAAAGGCAGAGAAACTACAGATGAACAATCAGATTAACATTAGACTCCTCAACAGTGATCCTGAATACAAAAAATACAAACAATAAAAAAATGGAATGCAAATAATACATTCAGTGTTTCAGGGAAAAGAAAACCTTTAAACCTAGTATCTTATATTCAAGTAACCTATATTTAAACCAAAATAAAAGAAACTGCCATTTGACCCAGTGATCCCACTTCTAGCGATATACCCTAAGAAGCCTGAAACACCAATCAGAAAGACTATATGCACCCCTATGTTCACAGGAGCGCTATTTCCAATAGCTAAGATCTAGAAACAGCCCAAGTGCCCATCAGTAAATGAGTGAATAAAAAAGCTGTGGTACATTTACACAGTGGAACACTATGCAGCTGCAAAAAAAGAAAAAAGACTCCTACTCTTTGAGACAGCATGGAGGGACCTGGAGAGTATTATGCTAAGTGAAATAAGTCAATCAGAGAAATATAAGTACCACATGATCTCACTTATTTATGGAATATAATGAACAAAATATTCTGATTATCAAAATAGATTCAGAGACATGGAAGTAGGGAATAGACTGACAAACCTCAGAGGGAAGGGGGGAGGGGGGTAGGAAGAGATAAAACTAAGAACTTATATGCAGCCCTGGCCGGTTTGGCTCAGCGGCTGGAGCGTCGGCCCGCGGACCAGAGAAGCCCGGGTTCGGTTCCCGCTGAGGGCACGTACCTCGGTTGCAGTTTGTCCCCGGCCCCGGTTGGGGTCATGTGGGTGGCAGCCACTCGATGTGTCTCTCTCACATCGATGTTTCTTTCTCTCTCTTCCCCCCTCTCTCCCTCCTGCTCTGTCTCAAGATAAATGCAAAAATGTCCTCGGTGAGGATAAAAAAAAAATTTAAAGAAAAAAGAACTTATATGCATATATGCACAACCAGTGAACACAGACAACAGTGTGGGGAAGGCAGGAGGGGGTGGGAGCAGGGAGGAGGGGGTCCATGGGGTAAAAGGGGGGACAGCTGTAATACTTTCAACAATGAAGATATAAAAATAATAAAATAAATATAAAGTGCACATAAAATATAAATAAATAAATAAATAAGTAAAGGATAGTGACAGGCAGGTGAGACCTTGGTATGTTCTCTGTGGAAAACTCTTGGAGGAACTACTCGGTTAAGAAGAAACATAAATTACGGTGTAAGCTGGGAAATAGATGGGTAAACAAGGAAACAGGAAAGAATGGAAAACAGGAGTGCGTCCACAACGATCTAGAACTAAGACGTCACACAAACCTCACAGAGGGGGACAGGGTAAGAATCATCATGACAGAGGGACCTGTAGAGGTCCATCTTCAGGGGAAGAGAAAGCCAGTTATTTATGTCAAAACTGAAGTGAAAAGGTCATTGGAGGCAAGGCGACCACCGGAAGAATGTTTAAATGTAGAATGAATTACCTGTGATCAGCCCGCTTTTGCGGGTTAGCCTACAGTAACCAGCAGCCCCATCTCAGCGGCTTGCAACGACAGGTTATTTCTCAGCCGAGGCTGCTGCAGGCCAGCTACTACAGGTCTGGTTTGCACGTCTTCTCCTTGCAGCGCCAGGCTGAGGACAGGTCCTATCTCAGCCTCATGGCTGAGAGAAAGGTGCACTGGAGGAACCACAACATGGTACTTACAGCTTCTGCTCAGAAACCATGGGCAGATCTTGTTTATTTACTTGTCAAGCAAATCTCAGGCCACGCCTTATATTAATGAGGTTGGAAAGCATAATCAACTCACAGGGCAATGCTGCAGGTCACACCACAAAGGGCAGAATGCAGAATCCTCTTCTGGGGAGCATAGTAACATCTTCGAAATCAAGACAATCTAATTCATGAAAGGCATAAAAGGGAGTGGGGTAGAAAATTATATAAGACATGACGTAAAATAGCAGAAAGGATATTAAAATAAATAAAAATCACAGCAAAGATAAAGAATCACACATGCAGTGGATTTTCTTAAAAAGCAAAATCCAGTAATATCGTTGCTGCAAAAGATATATTTAAAAACAAAATTTAGCTTTCAGGTCTGGGTAAGATGGTGTAGACTCATTTCCCTGCTCCTCCCCCACTAAGTGCAACCGTAAAGCCTGGAAATAATGCCCGAAGCAAGCAAAGGAAAACTCTGAAATGTGTTGAGAAGGCAAACTCATTTGTGGCCCTAAGACCAGAGGAACAGCAGCAGGACGTCATGTGTCTCCCATCCAACAGAAGAAGGCAACCAGACCCATTTCCTAAACTCCAACCTAGCAAGAGAAAGCAGCCTGGTAGGCTCATTCCTTCCCCCAAATCAAACAGGAGTTCCTCTGACAACATCAAGGAAACTCCAGCACCACCCACAAGGGCGAATGATGGGGAGTCACACCAATAATAAGCAGCCAGGGGAAGTGTTCTCCTTTCCTGCTGGCCTAAGGACCCCCCAGCCTCCACCAAGAGACATCCCGGGTCCAGCCTGGGGAAACTCCTCCCACCCTGTCAGGCAGCAAGAGCCTGGACCAGATAGATACACCAAGGAGACCAAAGTCGCCAGGAAAGGTTCTGAAAATCCTGCTATCATTGGAATAACCACTCACAAACGTGGGCCAGGATTTGTGTGCTGAATATAAACAGAGTAACTACCTGCTAAATTTAAAGAGTTTAAAGAAAAGCCTGAGTCTCATCACATAATATATAAAATGTCCAGGAAACAGTTTAAAAATTACCTGCCATACCAAGACTCAAGAAAAATCACAATTCAAATAAGAAAAGGCAAATCAACTATATCAACACTAAGATGCATCAAATGTTGGAATTATCTGACAAGATCATTTTTTTAAAGAAGCTATCATAAAAATGTTTCCGTGATTAATTACAAATTATTCTGTTGAAACAAATGAAAAAAGAAAATTTTAGCAAAGATTGAAGTGATAAAAATAAAAAGAACGAATTAGCACCCTAGAATAAATAAACACAATAACAAATTTTGTTTAAAAAAAACCTCACTGGAGCCCAGCCTGTGTGACTCAGTGATTGAGTGTCGACCCGTGCACCAAGAGGTCGCCGGTTCGATTCCCAGTCAGGGCACATGCCCAGGTTGTGGGCCTGATCCCCAGTGGGGGGCGTGCAGGAGGCGGCCAATCGATGTTCTCTCTCATCGATGTTTCTATCTCTCTCCCTCTCCCTTCCTCTCTCTCTAAAATCAATAAAGAAAAAAACAACCTCACTGGATACGCTCAACAGGATAGTAGAGATGACAGAGACAAAATCAGTAAACTTGAGGACAGATAAATAGATTTCATCCGATCTGAACAACAGAAAGGAATACAGTTTGAAAAAAAATGAACGGAGCATTAGGGATCTGCAGGGTAAAAACAAAAGATTCAACATTCGCATCATCAGAGTCCCAAAAGCAGAGGAGGACGGGAGTGGAGCTGAAACAGAATCCAAAAATAATAATAATAATAATAATGGCTGAAAACTCTTCAATTATGGCCAAAGATACAAACCTACAGACTCAAGAAGCTGAGCACACCCCACACAGAATAAACCGAAAGAAATTCATGCCATAAAACTCCATAGTTAAACTTCTGAAAACCAAAGACATATCTGAAATCTTGAAAGCAACCAGAGAGAATGACACATTGCCCATAAGGAAACACCAGTTCAAATAACAGCAGCTGTGTCGTGTGCGCATGGAGGCCAGAAGGATGTCACAACATTTTTTCAAGTGCTGAAGATGACCTATCAAATTCAACATCCAGTGAAAAGTATCCCTCAGGAAGGAAGGGAAAATAAAGATATTCTTAGACGAAGGAAAACAAAAATAAGTTGTCACTACCAGACTCCAGACCTACACTTAGAGATTGACTAAAGAAACATCTTCAAACAGAATGAAAATTATAAAAGAAAGAATCTTGGAGCATCAGCAAGGAAGAAGGAACGATGAGGGGGAAACAGCAATACTGGTACATACAAAAGATTATTCAAGAGTTTTATAAATCATGGTTGATGATCAAAACAAAAATTATCATACCATCTGATACTCGAGCTCTTGAAATTTGGAGAATTCATCCAAATATGTAACACTATTTTTACACAGTCCCTTCCAAATACAGAAGAGGAGGGGAAATTTCTGACTCATTTTATGATGCCAGAATTACCCTGATAACAAAACCAGACAAAGACAGTACAAAAAGGAAAACTACAGATCAGTATCTCTCATGAACTCAGATTTTAAAATTCTCAATAAAATTGCAAATGGAATCCAACAATATAAAAAGAATTATACATAATGTCAGAATGGAATTTATTCATGACGATGCTGGTTCAGCATCAAAAATCAATGTCGTCCACCATATCAATAACCTAAAGAAGAAAATCATTTGATCATATCAATTGATGCAGAAAAAGCATTTGACAAAAGCCAACACTTATGTATGTATGTATTATTTTTGTGGTGGTGGTTGTTGTTGATCCTTACCCAAAGATATTTTTCCATTGATTTTTAGATAGAGTGGAAGGGAGGGAGGGAAGGAAGGAGAGAGAGAGAGAGAGAGAGAGAGAGAGAGAGAGAGAGAGAGAGAGAGATGAGAGAGACACATCGATTGGCTGCCTCCCACATGACCCCAACCAGGGCTGGGGATAGAACCTGCAACCCAGGTACATGCCCTTACCTGGGAATCAAACCCATGACCCTTCAGTCCACAGGCCGATGCTCTAACTGCTTACCCAAAGCAGCCAGGGTCTAACATCCATTTATTATAAAAACTTTCAGAAAGTATTAAATAAAGGGCAATCACCTCAACTTGATAACAGGCACCTACAAAGAACCTTCAGCTAGCATCACACCTTATGGATGAGTGGATGCTTTTCTCCTAAGAGAAGGAATAAGGAAAGATGTCCACTATCATTATTCTTATTCAACATAATACTGTATGTTCCAGCCACGGCAATTAGGCAAGATAAAGAAAGAAACAAAAAGCACCCAGATTTAAGATAAGTAAAACTGCTGTCTCTGTTTACAGATGACAATTGTCTATGTAGAAAACCCCAAGGAATCTACAGAAAAAAAAGATTCCTAGAAATAATACATGAGTTCAGCAAGGTTGCAGGATAAAAGATAAAACACAAAAATCAATCACATTTCTATGCACTAACAATGAACATACAGAAACATAATTAAAAGCACAATACCATTTACAATCACTCCAAAGAAAATGAAATATTTAGACATAAACTTAACAAAATATGTCTATGATACATATCCTGAAAATTACAAAATGCTGGTGAAATAAATCAAATAAGACCTAATAACTGGAGAGACATACCATGTTCACAGGTTGGAAGACTCAACATAATAAAGATGTCAGTTCTCCCCAAACTGATCTATAGGTTTAATGCAATTCCCATCAAAATCCCAACATAGAACCAGTGTGTGTGTGTGTGTGTGTGTGTGTGTGTGTGTGTGTGTGTGTGTGTGTGTTACAGAGAGAGAGAAATTATTTGACTCTGGAGGCTAAGAAGCCCCAAGACTTTCAGTTAGAGAGCTGGAAATTCAGTCCTGGCCGGTTTGGCTCAGCAACAGAGCATCGGCCAGCAGACCAATGAATCGTGGGTTCGATTCGGGCCAAGGGCACGTACCTCAGTTGCGGTTCGTCCTCCGCCCTGGTCTGGTTCGTGCGGGAGGCAACCAGTCCGTGTGTCTCTCTCACGTCGATATTTCTCTCTCTCTCTCCCTCTCTCTCCTTCTCTCTCCCTCTCACTCTATCTGAAGATAAACAGAAAAATATGTTTGGATGAGGATTTAAAAAAAAAGAAAGCTGGACATTCAATAGCATAGCTCCAGTCTGAGTCCAGAACAGGAGAAGATTGATGTCCCAATTCAAAGACACTCCAGCAGAGAGAGAGAAAATTCTCCCTTACTCAGTCTTTTTGTTCTATTCAGGCCTTCAATGGATTGGATGAGGCCAACCCCCATTGGATGAGGAAATCTGCTTTATTCAATCTAGGGAATCAAATGTTAATCTCATCCATAACACCTCCAGACCCACACAGAAACACCCGGAATAATGTTTAATCAAATATCTGGGCACCCTGTGGCCAAGTCACAGTGACACACAAAATTAATCGTCACAGTAAACAAGCTTATTCTACAATGTACATGGAAAAGCACAGACCTTGAATAGCTAAAACAATTTTGACAAAGATGAATCAAGTGAGAGAAATCAGTCTGTCTGATAGTAAAGGTTACTATATAGCACCAGTAATCAGACAAAGTGATACTGGCAGAAGGATAAACACACAGATCAATGGGGAATAGAGATACATCAAAAACGGCACTTAAGCCCTGGCCGATGTGGCGCAGTGGTTAGAGCATTGGCCCATGGACCAAAGGAGCATGGGTTTGATTCCCAGTCAAGGGCACATACCTGGGTTGCAGGATTCATACCCGGCCCTGGTTGGGGTCATGCGGGAGGCAATCAATCGATGTGTCTCTCTCCCATTGATGTTTCCCTCTCTCTCCCTCCTTCCCTCCCTCCCTCCATTCTACTTTATCTAAAAATCAATGGAAAAAATATCCTCAGGTGAGGATTAACAACAATAACAAAAAAAAAACAACTGTACTTAATTTAACATACCCTCTCAGAAACTTAAACATCAAGCCAAAATGAGCAAATAGATTTAAATAATACAATTGATAACCTTGAACTAAGATATAATGAAGAACTTTACACCCAAAACATGGGACGTGTATATTATTTTTTAACTCACCTGGAACATTAAAAAAAAACAAAACAAAACAAACAAAAAAAACCTACCATGAGCTAGGCTACAAAGGGTAATAATTCAATCATTTCCAAATACTGTTTGTTTTTTTTAAAAAAAGGAATTGATAACAAAAAGACAGGTTTTCTTAATCCCCAATGTATAGAAACTGAAAAAAATCAAGCTACTTAATAACACTTGCATTAAAGAGGAAACCATAGGGAAAATTGCAAAATCCCTAGAACTAAACGACAATAAAAACACTACAGTCCAAATTTGTGGCACACATCTGAAGAAAGACTGAAGGAAAATTAATGGCTTTAACTATATTATCAGAAAACAACAAAGACAGAAAAAAATCACTCAAGAGTTTGGAAAAAAGGTTACAGGGGAAACCAAAAGAAGAAAAAATAAAAGAGGGGCAGAAATCAATAAAAATGCATTAAATTAAAATATTACCTTATTGCAACTCCTAATGGATTAATTGATTTAGCCATTGCTCATCAATGGCTACTAACACCAATAAAGGAGAGTCAACCAGACACTAGAATTATGCTCCTCTTGAAGGAAGAACACAACCCACTTATAAGGTAGTCATATAAAAAATGCGTATTCATATCTATCCATATAGATAGACAGGCAGATGTAAACATCTATGGATATAGACACATAGATTGAATTTAATCAACCGTCTAGGTCTAACTGCAAATTTGCAGAGAATTTCATGAAATTCTATCATCTCCAAATTCAATTAAAGTTCAATCAGAATTCTAGCAGACTTTTTTAGAAAGTTGACAAATTGATTCTAAAATTTATATATATATGGAGGTTCAAGGTCCACAAATAGCTAAATAAATTTTTTAAAAGGACAAAGAATGGTGATTTGCTGTATAAGATATTGGGACATACAACAGAGCTATATATATTTTATCAATTTTGGTTCTAACTCAAGAACAGACACACAAATCCAGTGGAACAGAAGACATAAGCAGACATGCGTGTATAGGAACTGGATATATTATAAAGATGCCACCACAAATTAGTGAGAAAAGGATAATTTATTTGGTTGATAGTTTGCAAAAAATTACCATAGACAAAGATGAATTCCAGGTAGATTAAAGACCTAAAATTGAAAGGCAAAATAATAGACCTAACAGAATAAAAAAGGAATAAAACTCCCCTTGTGATCTTGGGCAGGGATGAACTTTACAAAAAAAACCCAAACAGTAAAAACCATACAGCAAAAAAATTGGTTAATCTGACAATATCAAAATGAAAGATTTCTATTCATTGAAAAGATGCTGCATTACTTTCCTAGGGTTTCTATAACAAAGTACCACAACCTGGGTGGCTTAAAACAACAGAAGTGTATGTCTCATCGTTCTAGAGACTATAATTGTGAAGTCAGGTGTCAGCAGGACCATGCTCCCTCTGAAGCTGTAGAGGAGACTTCTTTCTCACTTCTTTAGCTTCTGGTGTTGGCCAACAATCCTTGGCGTCCCTTGGCTGGTAGATGCATCACTCCCATCTCTGCCTCTATCATTATATGGCCACCTTCTCTCTGTGAGCCTCTGTGTTCACATGGTATTTTCTTCTTCTTATAAGGATACCAGTCATATAGGATTAGGGTTCACATCCGCCCTAATCCTAACAATTCACATCCACCCACATGCAAAATACACTCGCCTCATCCCAATAGTCACAAAAGTCGATTTAAATCATTGCAGCAACCATTCTGAGTCTAAAATCTTATCTAAGTATCATCAATACAAAAAGTCCCAACTCTCATCGCCTAAATCAAGTATGGGTTAGATTCTGGGTATAATCTATTCTGGAGCCAAATTTCTCTCCATCTGTATACCTGTGAAACTAGAAAATAAGTTATCTGCTTGAAATACAATGATGGGACAGGCATAGAATAAACATCCTCACTTCAAAAGGGAAAAGTTAAAGGAATAAAAGAGTCACCATTCCCAGACAAGTCCAAAATCTAGAAGGGCAAATCCTATGGACTTCAAGGCCTGAGAATAATCCTGTGTGGCTTGATGCTCTGTCCTCTGGGCCTACAGTGGTAACCCCTGCTTCCCTGTCCTCTGCCTCTGTGGGTCTGCCCTCCAAGTCACTCATTCTTTTCTTTAAGGATAGCACATGTTGCCCGGCTTGTGTGACTCAGTGGTTGAGTGTCGAACCCTGCAACAAGAGGTCGCCGGTTTGATTCCCAGTCAGGGCACATGCCCAGGCTATGGACCCAATACCCTTTGGGGGGCACGCAGGAGGCAGCCAATCGATGTTTCTATCTTTCTCTCCCTCTCCCTTCCTCTCTCTCTCTCTCTAATATTAATAAAGAAAAAAAATTTTTTAAATAAGGGTAGCACATGTTTAGAGTTGAGTAACTCTATCAACTACTTTCCTGCCTGTAGAATCCTAGAAGTCTGACAGCGTTCTTTCATTATATCCAGTCTCTATCCCTTTCAGTCCAAGCTGGCAGTGTTTCTGCTGGTATACCATTCTCAGAAACCTTGTGGGTCTCCTGTGTATGTCAACGGGATCTACACCATTAGATATGAAGGTTCTCCATATACTAGCCGGTTCCCTTATGTTTAACAATTCCCTCCTCAGTTTCTCTCTTTCCTCTTGGGCCTTACTAGAAACAGTAAAGAGAATCCAGGCCATACCATCCACATGTTGTTTGGAAATCTCAATGAAATATACAAGTCAAGTTCTGCTTTTCACTCTACAGTAAAACCTTAATCAGCCAAGTTCTCTGCCATTTTATAACAAGAACTGCCTTTGCTCCGGTTCCCAAGAACATGTTCCTCATATCCTTTAAGGCCTCACCAGAAATCCCTTTAACGTTCATATTTCCAGCAGCATTCTGTCCATGATGCTTATTGTATTCTCTAAAATTATAGAAGCTTTCTCAGCTGCGCTCCTTGCTTCCCCTCTGAGCCCTCACTAGAACTGCCTTTAACATTCATGTTTCTGTCAACAATCTCTTCAGTACAACAGAGGCTTTTGCTATAATAATCCCCAAAAGTCTTCCAGCTTCTGCCCATTGCCCAATTCCAGCGCCACGTCCACATTTTTGGTATTTGTTCCTTGCCTCCTCCGGTTTCTGAGGATCCCAGGTATTCCTTGGTTTACGGCAGCATAACGCCACTCTCTGCTTCAGCCTTCCCATGGCTTTCTCCAAGTGTCTCTCTGTGTCCTTGCCTCTTCTTATCAGGACACCAGCCATTGCCTTTGTGGCCCATTCTAAATCCAGGAAGAGATCATCTTGAGATCCTTAACTAATTACATCGGCAAAGACTCTTTCCAAATAAGGTCACATTCTAAGGTTCCAAGTGGACAAGAACTCTTAGGAGACACTATCCAACCTACTACAGAGGCTATGGACAAAATGAACAAACAAGTGATAACTCATAGAAAAGATTTCAAAGTCTAAAATCATTAAAGAATACTATCTATAACATACCAAAAAGTTATGAATCAAAAAGACAAGAAATTCTATAGAAAATTAGGCAATGAATATGAATAGACAATCCACAGAAGCAGAAACCCAAATGAATAAAACTTTTATACAGAGCTATTCAGCCTCTTCAATAATATGAAAAATCCAAATTAAAACAAGGAGATTCATCCGGCCGGTGTGGCTCAGTGGTTGAGTATCAACCCATGCACCAAGAGGTCGCTGGTTCGATTCCCGGTCAGGCACATACCCAGTGGGGGGCATGCAGGAGGCGGCCAATCAATGTTCTTGCTCATCGATGTTTCTCTCTCTCTCTCCCTCTCACTTCCTCTCTCTCTAAAATCAATAAAGGGGAAAAAATAAAAACACAAGGAGATTCTACTTTATGCCCATCAGCTTGACATAAAAAAGTGTTAGGTGAAAGTGTGGGCAAGAATGTGGAGAATTGGGAACCCCACCTAATCTACATTGACTTCCCATCTTACACAGATAAAGAGCAAAGTCATTGCTTCAATTCTGCATTTCCTACTCCAACTACTTCTCCATCCTCATCTCCAACCACCCTCTGCCTCCCACTCTGCCCAGCCCACCAGCTCCCATGCCGTTCCTCTAGCAGGCAAAGTGTACTTTGAACACAGGGCTTTGGCACTTGGTTCTTTTGCCTGAAATACACTTACCCGATTCACCAGAATGTCTTTGTCCCTCATTTCCTAGTGGTCTCTGCTCAAATGACACCTTCTGGGGGAGGCTTCCTTGACAACTCTGTTAACATAAGACACTCCTCTTTCTTGCTTTGTTTTTCTCCATTACTGTCAAAACTCTGACAAACTCTGACACATTTTATGTTTTGCTTGGTTGTCGGTTTATTGTCTAACTCCTTCTACTAAAATGTACCCTCTGTTTTGCTAACTGCTGTACTCCCTGAGCCTAGAATAGTGCCTGGCACATCATGGGTATCAATGAATGTGCCGAATGAACAATGAGCTACTAATATTTATTGAATGACTACTGTGCACCGAGTGCTTTCATTATATTATCTCATCTGGTTCTTATAACAACCATATGAATTAGTTGTTATTAGTCCCATTTTACTGACTTGGAGACTGAGGCTCACAGGGTTAGGCAGCCTATGGGAGATCACACAGCTAGCAAATGATTGAGCTGGACTTGAGCCCAGACTGTTTGATTCCAAAACCTAGGTTTCAAGCACTCAATGTACTTCTGTCAGTCACCCACAGGGTTCGTATTTGTCACATGGCAGCCACAGACGGCCATGGCTCAGCTCTCCTGCTGCAGGGAACACAACTGCCATTTCTCTAGATCCCAAATCCCATTGCTGCTAAGGCCACACTTCCCCCAGCTGCTCTCAGCCAATGGCGCAAGCCTCTTCTAATGGCATCTTTGGTTGGAGTCTCCATCGGCTTGGCCATCACCTTCTTTGACCTGTACTGGGTCTCAGATTCCCCCTACCCTGTCCTCCTTCCTTCTGCCCCTCCTTTCACAGGGTCAGATCGAGACTGAGGTCTGAAGCCTGCCCCTGCCAACTCCTGCTTCCTCCCCTATGTCCTGCACAGGGTTCCCCCCAATAAATCTCTTGTACCTCTAGTCCCATCTTGGCTTCTCCTTCTTGGAGGTCTTGATCTAACATACTCATGACGACAGTCAGAAGTCGGCTAGCACAGTACCTACTACAGCTGGGCATGTACACACCCCATGACCCAGCAGTTCCATTACTACATGTATGCTCACCAGAAATGCATACATATTGTCACCAAAAGACATGCACAATCGTGTTCCTAGAAGCACTACTAATAATAGCTCAAATCTGGGAACCACCCAATTGCCTATCTACAGTCAAATGGGTAAATATATCATGGTATATTCACATAATAGAATATTATAGAGCAAAGAGAATACATAATCTATGATTACTCACAACAGGAGTCTCACAAACATAATATTAAGTGAAAGAAACCACTGGGGTGACGAACAAGCAATACAATACACAGATGATGTGTTGCTGAGTTGTACACCTGAAACCTATTCATTTTATTAACCAGTGTCACCCCAATAAATTCGATAAAAATATTTAAGTGAAAGAAACCAGATTCAAAAGCATATAGATGGCGAGATTCCATTTACGTAAAGTACAAAACCAAGCAAGACTGATTTATGGTGTTAGAAGTCAGGACAGTGGTCATCCTTGGGGGTAAGGGTAGAGACCAGAAGAGGTTTCTGGGGTGCTGGTGACGATTTATTCCTTTATATGGCTAGTAGTTACAAGGTGGCTTGATTCCATTTTTGAAAGTCCACTACTTACAATATATACATGTCTCTATGTATGTTATCCTGCAATAAAAATTTTTAATGAAAACTAGAAGGGTAGGCCAATACTGAACAACACGAACCATAAACACAAAGTCATAGCCAACTGCTTAGCTGTAACTCTGTTCCCTGTTCTTGCCAGGGCTCCACCATCCTCATGGTCACTTTATGGCACAAATGTGTTCCTTTCTCTTCCCTTGATGACCAGTCTGCCACCAAGTCCTCTGCTTCTCCCTTCACAATGGCTTTGATCAGTTTCTTGCTTTTCTGCTCACTGCTTCATTTGGTGCCTGGACTCGGCAAAGGTTGGCTTCCAACCAGTCTCCCAACCAGAGCAGGGACCAGGGTGAGGCCAACGAGCACCTGGGGAACACAATTCAAGACAACCCCATTCTCCAGATCCTGCAGGCAGAGTTGCAGCTGACAGCAATGTTTCTTTAAATTCTGTACCCAGCCATCTATCCTGCCTCATGCCAGCCCTGCTCCATGATGCCAAATTAATCTTCTTTCTTTCATCATATCCCTCCCCTACCTAAGGATTTACCATTGTCCCATCTGTCTACTAAATTAAGAACGGCCCTGGGCCATCTTCCCTAGCCTCAGTTTCTCTATATGTACAGCGAGGAGCCTGGACCCAGAGATGGCAGATAGACTTCCCCTCAGTCCCAGCTCTAATCAGTTGGAACAGCTGTCTTAAACACTGGGTTGAGAAAGATTCTGAGGACAAGTATAGGTTCACTGGTGAAATGTGCTTTGATCAGGTACTGATACTGGCCATGGGTGAGAAAGAAGAAAACCTTGATACACTTAGCAGGTATTTGCCTTAAGTAACAAAAGCCAAGTTATTTATCCTGGACCCCCCATGATCTAGTCTTATCTTAAAGTGATCCTATTTCTTAGGGAATCAAGTCTAAAATGTTCTGCCTGGTTTGAAAATGAAGGAGGCTGACGTGAATTGGGACAGCCACACATGGTGAGAGTCAGCATGGTCCCCTGCATGGTCACTTCACTCTCAGGTCCACAGGCAGAGCCCTCAGCGAGCTGGTCAGTCTTTGGGCTTCCCCTGGGCTCGTCACCATTTTCAAAACCCAGTTCCAAAATACTGACCTGAACTCCTTCCAGAGAGCTGCTTTATATCCTGGCTAAGGAAAAAGGAACCCAAATTAGTATGCCCATTTGTTTGAGCCGTGAATTGTTACACAGTATCATATCTCGCCTGCCGACTGGCCTGGTCCTCTCAGCTCCTCTGGGTACCAGCTGGAGGCAGCTGATTTGGCAGCTCAGTCCAGAGGACAAAGCCCAGCTTGTCAGCCCACAGAAATGCCAACTCAGGGCCTCTTGGAGGCCCCAGGACTTGCCTATAGGGCTTTCTGAATCCAAGGCTCACACACACACACAACCAATTGAGCATGATTCATTGATTGGGGACATTTCCTTAGTCCTAATTTTCTTTCCTCTTTCCTAGCATCTTTCTACCCAAAACAGTAATGACTGGGCTCTACCTGAGCTGGTACATCCAGGAATTTTTGGTCAGAGAGAATCCGACCGAACTCTAACCCTCTCTTCTGGGGAGGCACTTACAGCTACCCAGAAAGCAGGTGTGTATAAGTACAATGTGACAAGATTTGTGTTCCGCTTCCAGGAAAACACAGAGCAGAAGTAGTTCATTCCCCTCCATACTTCACTTCTCAGAGGAGGTGCCTGAGATGGGTTTTGAAGGATAAGTAATAATTGTCCTACCAGAGCAGGAAAAGGAGAGGCCTGTGCTGAGGGAGGTAAGCAAAATGAGCTCAACATATTACTATGCACCTACTGGAGCTCAAGACCCCAGGACTGGGCCTGTGTGCCCTCCAGACCATGACCTTATTGCACACTCTTGAGGGCAGTGTGGGGGGCAGCAATCTTTGCTCTACCTTCACCAACCAGATGGCATTTCTAATTTGCTCCAGGAGCTCCCTAAAGGCTACTGTTAAACCCTCTAGGGGACATTCCTAACATTCCCTGTGCTGGGTAGACTTATTCAGAGAAAGTCACAAAACTTTCCATGAAAGTGGGTGAAAGAGTAGAAAGTATGATGTCTAAGATCACAGGTCCTAGAAGAAGAGAATGAGCTGGGCACTGCTACATTCCTCTCCCATGGCATTGCCCAGTGAGTGGCCCTGTCCTGTACCCCCTGCTGAGCTTGTCACCCCCATCATTCGTGGGCCACTCCTGTCCTCTGCTCATTGGCTAAGCCCAGGAGAGAGATGCGTGATTGAAGTAAACACTGGGGAGTAAGGGCAGTCCTTCCCTGCAGCCATGGCACTGGCACATGCCATCAAAGTGGGCAAGGGACCCATCCCCCTCCCAATGAGCTAATCCAATAACCTGATTCTCAGGAAGGAATTTCAATGAAGTCATTTGGAAGAAGAACCTGGATACTCTGTGGAAGCCATATGTGAGCACAGAAGGACAGAGGGACAGACGGGTGGATGACGAAGGGGAAGAGGCAGAGAGTGCCATCCCTCTCACCATCCAATTCTATCCACCAACCCCCCACCCCAGTACACACCTACAGGCACCCTTCAAAGCCCTTCTCTTCCACGGAGCCTTCCCTGAGCGCCCCAGACAGAAATGCCTGAGGTACAACCAAGACTAAGGACCACTACCTCTAGACACTGTTTAAGGAAGCAGGGCCAACAAGGGCTCTGGAGGCAAAATCTGGGCTTTCTTTCTGATTCTGCCTCAACTAAATGGGTGCCCTTGGGCAAGGTGCTCATCCTTAACAAGCACAGTTTTGTCATCTGCCCAATGTTGAGAGGATTAGATAAGATATTTGTAAAGCCTCAGAATTTAGGAGATGCTTGATAAATGTATTTCTCTTGTAATATGCTTCATTTTCAAGGGCACAGCTCCCCTCCTCCTTTAGATTGCAAGCTCCAGAAGGGAAGTCTTCACACATACACACGCACACACACGCACGCACGCGCACGCACACACACACGCACACACACCTACACACACGCACGCACGCACACGGTGCTAGCACAATGCTGGGCGCATGAACAGCTCAATAAACGCCTTTTGGAAGTAACACCTTATCTCTATAAGAACAAAGGAGGAAAGGCACAAGGAAGCAGGTCCCTGAGAAGAGTGCTTTGTCCCCCCACGAGCTGGGCAGGAGGCTGGGTCACATCCTTCTCATCTAGTTGTAAAGCGCCTCTGTTCATTATTTTAACAGTGATTCGTGATCAAACGATTTGGTGTTAATGTGGATCTAATGTATAAATCCATATGGGTCTCACAGTCATTTAGCATTAATTAAACGAGGCCATTAAAAGGCTGCGATTCCGATGGGTTTATTGCGCTTAGCAATTAATGGCAGGAACCACTTGGCCACTCTGCTTTCTCTCTGCCCTTGCCGTATCCCTTTTACCTCTGGAGGGCAGGGCTAGCGCAGGACTGCAGCTGCCCTGAGATGGAGAGCAGCGAACGGGAGGAGCCTGGCTGGGGTGCAGAGAAATGATTGACAGGCGGGGAGTTCACTGGAGGTCCAGCCTTATCCTTGAGGAGCTGACATTTCATAAAGAAGAAATAGGGCTGCATGGACACAGGACTGGCCTGGGAGTCCAGCCAACAGGACTTTAGTCCTGCCCTTCTGCTGTTGACGGTCTGTGCAACCTTGTACAAGACACTTACCCTCTCTGTTCTTCACCAGTTAATGAAGGACTCTGGACAAGCCCTTTCCTCTGCCTGGAATGCATCTCCTTCAGTTTTCCCTTGGCTGCTTCTTTCAGGGCTCAGCTCACATGCCAGCTCCTCCAAGAGGTCTCCGGACCCCCACACCCCCCACCTCAATCACTCTGGAGCATATTTTCTCTGCTTTATTTTCTTCGTGGGACTTATCACTATCTAATGCATGTCTGCATTTGTACTCATTTGTCTGCCAGTGTAGCACCTCTGCCTCCTCCCACACAAGCTCCGTGAGACCAAGGACTTCGTCTGTCAGAGTCATCATTTTAACACCACCTCCCGGAGCAGCACCTGTTCTGTGTATGACACAGGTGCCTGGCACGTGGTAGGGACTCAGGAAATCATTTTATATTGAATGAATCATTAGGTGATGCTAAAAACGCACCGAGATAGGCCCTTGGCGGACCTTGACCTCTGTGCCCAGAAAGCAAAGTACGGGGTGCCGATAGAGCCGGGCTGGCCGGGAAGGCTGGTGGCAGACGATGACTGAGGTGAGACCTGGGGGGCAGGGCAAAGCCGGACTAAGGCGAGAAAGCCACCTCCAGTCAGGATGGGTGGGTAAATGCGGTCACGCCTCCTCCCACAACCACATCAAAATTACAACTAAACTACAGAACAACCATCATTCTGAACCGCCTGAAATCTGGCTGAGTGGAAGTCCTACAGCTAGGGAATTAAAGAAGCTACATGGAGACTGGCAGGAGGGGCAGAGACATGGCTGGGCTGCTCCCACACCCTCGTGTGCCCGATAAAAACTGGGAGGGGTATCTTGGCTGGAGTGGTCTCTCCTGAAGAGTGAGGGGTCCCAACTGCACACCAGGCCCCCCAGCCTAGGGTTCCAGTGCCAGGAAGAGAAGTCCCCATAACTTCTGGCTGCAAAAACCAGCAGGGAGGCCCTGGCCAGGTGACTCGGTTGGAGTGTCATCCCATACACCAAAAAGTTGCAGGTTTAATTTCTGGTCAGGGCACATACCTAGGTTGTGGGTTCGATCCTTGGTTGGGGTGCATAAGGGAGGCAACTGACTGATGTTTCTCTCTCTCTCAAAGATCAATAAATACATCCTCTGGTGAGGATAAAAAAGTAATACTAAATAAATGTGTTTTTTTTTAAAAAACAAACAGGGAGTGTGGCTGAGTGAGACAGAGTGCTTTTTGGAGTCCCAGGCAGTTCCTCTTAAAGAGCCCACGCATAGAATTACTCACACTCACACTCTGAGCTCCAGCACAAGGCATCGGGGACATATGGGGAGGAACTGAGTTGACTGGCATCAGGGTGAGAGCTGCAGGGCAGCTTTCTGCCAGACAAAAGTGCTGGCAGAGGTCATCATTCCTTTTCTTAGGTCACTCTCCCCCCAAACAGAGCTGGCAAGTGGGCGCCATATCTGAGTCTCCATCAACCTTTCTCACACTGTTGGCTGCACTCTGATGATTCCCTGAGACCCTGCCCCACCCAACTTTCAGTACCGCCCAAGCCTTTCTGGTGGTTCTTCAGTACAAATTGCCTGTCTTGGCTTCTGCTGAGCACTTTTCTAAAATCTCTCAAAGGTTCACAAATTGCAAACAAACAGCATCAGGCCTCAGCGTGCCCGTACCTCTCACTAAGTGGCCCCAACCTGGCACCAGTGGCAGCCAGCCTTGGTTCACAGCTTGGCCTCTCCAGGGCACCTCCAAGCCCAGCACAAGTAGCAGCCATCTGCAGATCGCTCTCCAGCTCGTGCTGGGTGGCCCCAGGCAGGGCATAGGTGGTGGCTGACCTTGCACCTCCTGGGAGGCCTCCAAGCCAGTGCACCTGTGGACAGCTTCAGACTATGCTGGATTACCACCTCCACAAGTGACACACTTTAGGAGTGGACTCAGTGAGCACCAAAGCCCCACTGAAGCAAGTCCTGCTCTGTAGGGTCAGCTCCTACACTGCAGCTCCTCTGCTGTAGTCACAGCTGGTCCTCACAGCCAATCAGCTTGGGGGCAGGGGTCAATCCCTCCCAGTGACACCAACAGCAATCAAGGCTCAACTACAACAGGAAGGTGCACACAGCCCACACCACACCTGGTGCACCCAGCTCAGGTGACTGGGGAGGCTGCACCACTGGGCCCTACAGCGCACCTACTACACAGGCCACTCTACCAAGTCTGGGAGATGTAGCAGCTCTGCCTAATACATAGAAACAAAGTTAGATAAGCAGCCAAGATGCAGAGACAAAGAAACAGGTCCCAAATGAAAAAACAGGAGAAATCTCCAGAAAAAGAACTAAATGAAATGGAGGCAAGAAAACTACCAGATACAGAATTCAGATCAATGGTTATAAGGATGTTCAAGGAGCTTAGTGAGAATTTCAACAGCATGGAAAAGGACATAGCAACCATAAAAAAGAACCAGGCACAAATAAAGGATATGCTAACTGAAATGAAGAATACATTACAGGAAATCAACAGTACAGTAGATGAAACTGAGACTCCAATCAGCAATTTGGAATATAAAGAAGCAAACAAAACAAAACAAAACACCACCCTATCAGAACAGCAAAAAGAAAAAGGAATCCAAAAAAATGAAGACAGCATAAGGAGCACCTGGGACAACTTCAAGTGTACCAACATTTGCATCATGGGAGTGCTGGAAGAACAGAGAGAGCAAGAAATTGAAAACCTATTTGAAAAAATAATGACAGAAAACTTTCCTAACCTCCTGAAGGAAATAGACATACAAGTCCAGAAAACACAGAGAGTCCCAAACAAGATGAACCCAAAGAGGCCCACACCAGGACACATCATAATTGAAATGCCAAAGGTTAAAGACAAAGAGAGAATGTTAAAAGCAGCAAGAGAAAAAAGCAGTTAGTTACCTACAAGGGAGCTCCCATAAGACTGTCAGCTGATTTCTCAAAAGAAACTTTGCAGGCCAGAAGAAATTAGCAAGAAATATACAGTGATGAAAAGCAAGGACCTACAACCAAAAATACTCTACCCAGCAAAGCTATCATTTAAAATCAAAGGACAGATAAAGAGCTCCCCAGAAAAGAAAAAGCTAAAGGAGTTCATCACCACCAAATCAGTATTACATGAACTATTAAAGGATCTTTTTTAAGAAGAAAAAAAGATTTAAAATATGAACAATAAAATGGCAATAAATACATATCTATCAACAACTGAATCTAAAAAGCAAAATAAACAAACAAAACTTAAACAGACTCATAGATGTAGAGAACATTTTGACGGTTTCCAGATAGGAGGGGGTTGGAGAACAGGTGAAAAGGTGAAGGGATTAAGAAATACAGATTGGTTGTTACAGAATAGTCACAGTGATGTAAAGTATGGCATAGGGGATACAGTTAGTAATATTCTGAAAACTATGCATGGTGTCAGATGAGTACATGATTGATCAGGGTGATCACTTAATAAGTTATATATTGTCTAATCACTGGGGTGTGCACCTGAAACTAACATAATAGTGTATGTCAACTGTTCCTGAAAAAGAAAAAATGATTAAATGGCAAAGAAAAAAGAAGAGGAAAAGATGGTGTTGCACTGAGCAGAAGTCAGACAGGGGCCCAGTGGTGGAAAGCTCCGAGTCCCAGCAGTGGCTACCCCCTTGGGCTTCTGGCCAAGACCATATATAAATAATCACAATACATGAGTCCCTCGTGGACTGAAATAGTTTCCCTTCCTAGGCACCGACAGCATATCACTTCACTTTATTGTCCTGCCAAACCCTTGATACAAACGGGAAAGGAAAATATATTTTGCTGTTTCTACTTATAAAATTAATGACAATAATTCTTCATTTGTGGAATACTTGTTGGTTTCCAGAACACACTTTCCTATATTAGCGTTTATGCCATTTTATAGAGGAGGAGACTCAGAGAGTGAAGTGACTTGCCCAAGGTCACTTATGGAATAGGTAGCCTGAAAAACTCAAACCCAAAACTCAAGATATTTTCACAGCCCAATGATCTGTTTTCCAGATGAAGAAACTGAGGCAGAGAGTACATGCCTAGATTATGACAGCCACACACACACATACTCGGGGGGCAAAGCCATTCGTAGGGTCAGGGTGAGGCATGGTAAGGACAGGGGGAAGCGGCCATCTCCCGTGTACCCTGAATGAAATAGTTCATCATTCTAGCTGAGGGAGAGGGGGTCAAAGATTCATCGTATTGCAGAATCCTAGAATTTTAAGCTGGAAAGGTTGTTGATGCCTACTACCTCTTTATATTGATATTATATACTATGGTTATTTTTTATAGAGGTTTATAAAAAAGAATATATTCATGCCTGACCAGTGTGGCTCAGTGGTTGAGCGATGACCCATGCACTGAGAGGTCACTGGTTCAATTCCCGGTCAGGACACATGCCCAGGTTGTGGGTCCGATCCCCAGTGGGGGCATGCAGGAGGTGGCTGATCGATGTTCTCTCTCATCGATGTTTCTATCTCTCTCTCCCTCTCCCTTCCTCTCTCTCTAAAACCAATAAAGAAAAAAAAAAAGAATGTATTCAGGTCTTAATTCCGTGTTCTGAGGCATGGTAATTTCTGGACTAAACAGCACGATGCCGTGGCCGAAGCAGACGCAGAGAGTTCGGATTTGGGGAGTGGCACTGACGGCAGATGCGCAAAGCGGATTGGGTGTAACAGGTCAGAGAGCCACTGGCACTCGGCCTCAGTGTCGTGGACCCAGGAGTGAATGGTGGGGCTGTGGCAAGTGGAAGAATATGGACTCTGTCCGAGGGAGGTCACAGCGCAGTCCACTGTTGCCATGTGGACATGCCGGCCAGCGTTAGAGACGCCAGGATCGCGGATCTCCACTGGGGAGTCTAAATGTTTAACGGTGGCGCTTACATCAAATCGCTGTATGGGAAGTACACGCATCCAACAGCCAGCTTCCATTCCCTGTCTGTTGGTGCTGCACTTGCAGCTAAGTTAATGGTGCCCCCTGTGCAAACCCTTCCTTGTGCAGACAGGCAACTGGAGGAGTTCGGCCATGCTCCTGAGATTGTAAGAAATGAGGAGCAAAGCTTAGACCCAAGCCTCCAGGTTTCCAGTCCAGTTTTTAAACTGTTGACACCGGGATCAGGCCAGGGAGGGGAATCTTGTCTGTGAGGACACATCACCATATGGTCTGCTGTCCTGAATGCCCACGTGCCCTCCAGCCCACAGCCAAGGAGTCAGGGTCCGCCCTCCCGCTGCAGTGGGCAGGCCTCGCCCACAGAGGGGGCTCAAGCAGCACCTCCTGACCTTGGAAGGGCCCCCACACCCTCCCCAAAGCCCCGTCCTCGGGCCATTTAGATGCAGCACCATGGCACAAGCCAGCTGTCACTTAGGCACTTACAGGCAGAACCGCAGAAAAACCAAACCACTGTTATTACACTTAATAACCAGTTTCCACATCATCAACTCATTGGCATCTGACAGGTGCTGTTAAGGTGTCAGTTCCCCGGGCCTAACAAGTCAGCACTAGGGGGGCAAGAGGCGGGGCTGGGAGCTCTCCTCCAGGAGTTACTCGGCCCCCATCCTGCCCTGTGTGAAGGACACACTCCCAAGGACAGCCAAGGTTCAGTCCTGCCCTCCACTTCCTCAGTCTGCCCCCCTGTGCCCAGGAGCTTAGTGGCTGGGCCAACCGCACCAGGGTTCGGAGCAGGGCCAGAACCCCAGAGAAGCGGGCTCTGGGCTGTGATGGGGTCTGAACAGGAGAAAACCACCCAGCTTGGCAGTGTGGGGCCCAGGTCTGAAGGAAGAGAAGCCAGGACTGGACCACCTGAGCTGAATTCCTGGCTCTGCTGTGTGAACTTGAGTAAGTGACTTCACCTTCTGAGCCCGTCTCCCATTTGTATAAGGTGGTACCTCGACGGGTCCTAAGGGCTAACTGAAATGTGTGCATAGAGCCCAGCAAGGTGTCCAGGCCCAGGAAATGGCAGGTATTGCCGGGCTATTGTTGTGGGGAAAGATACAGAGTCTGGGGGTCCTGTGGGGGGAGACGGAAACGCACAAGGACCATTGGGAAAAAAGGCCATTGAGAAATTCTTCTGAATTGGCCTAATATGCTGGGGAGGGGAGGTCTGTTAGAGCTATGATTAAAATAGCCAGCAATAACAAAACCTAACGTTATTTTTATTGTCCCCCTTTCGCATATGAGAAAACTCAGAGAGGTTAAGTCACTTACCAAGGTGATCCAGCATGCAAATGATAAAACTGGGCTTGGAAGCCAGGACGTGAGATTTCAGCTACCCCTGCTTCTCCTCCCTCCCCCGGTCCCCTCCCTGTCCTGGTATCTAGGAGGGAAGATCTGCTGTAATAGGGGGAAGGAGGAATAGGGGATGGGAAGGGGGCAGGTGGGGCTGGGCTGCAGTCATCCAGGTCCTGCCTCTGAATTGTTCTGTGCTGGAACAGCAAATGGCCCTGGAGGGTCAGGGAGCAATTCCGGGATGGAGGCCAGGGCCTGAGGGCCCTAGAATTCAGTGATCCTCCTGTTGCAGGGTCAGTCCTCCTGAGTCACACCTTCCTTGAGGCCAGGCCAAAACTGTGGTCAGCACCCAGAGCCTGGAGGACAAAGGACTAGCCTCCTCCCAGGCCCCTTCCGCGCCCCTGCGCTGTGGCGGCCTGAGGCAGTGCAGTGCTGCCATCTTTTGGCCGCATGCAACACTGCATCCCCACCCTCCCAGTGGCGCGAACCCAGCCAGAGCATTATAGGGGTGCCAGCGACCAGCTCTCCTTCAGAGCCCACACCTGGAGGAAACCCACCCCTATGAGCCTTGGCAGGGTTGCCCCTCAGCATCAGACTCAGCCCTGGCACACACAGAGGGGCCCTCTCCCCTCGGAGAGAGAGAGTGTGTAGAGGACCCAAGAGGCACAGGACCCCCTGAGGTTGCTGTTCTCCCCATCACAGGTCCCTGGGGATGTGCTGGGGCTGCAGGGCAGGGACAGGGAGGGGTGAGTGACAGAGAGCTCACTGCCTCCTTCACAAAGTGCCAGGACCCCTTACCCGTGAAAGCAGGGACTGTGCCAATTAGTGTGTTTGCTTTTATTAGTTTGTTTGCCTATTTATTTGTTTTGTTGTGTTTCTGTTTCTTTTTTTCTTTATGTTTAATTGGAATATTACATTTTTCTACAGTGACCAAGTAAGCCTCAGGAAATAATGAAATCTGTTTACAAATTTACCCGAAAGTAAATTTGCTTTTAAGTAAAAACACAGTTCTAGAACGAAAAGGGACCTTTTACAAACCCCTTCACATAAAGATAGAGAAAATGAGCTCAGAGATAGGTGCAGTCCCCAAGGTCACACCCCTAGTTAGTGGAGAGAGGGACTAGAACTGTCCTCTCCAGACAGAATGCTTCCCTCTGAGAGTGGCCTGGCCTTCCGGACCTCTGACCGGGGCAGGATTCCTTGTCAGTCACCCTCGGCACCTGCTTTTCTGTTTGCTGTCTGTCTCTCCCACGTAAGATCTGTAGTGGCAGGAAAGTCGCCTGTGTTGTTCCCTAAGTTATTCCCAGTGTCCATTACAGTGCCTGGCGTGTGGCAGATACTCCATAAATATGTGTTGAATGAATGAATGGAGTGAATCAGGAAAGGCTTCCAGGAGGAGGTGCTATGCATCCATCTTTGAAAAGACGGTGGTGATGGGTCAACAGAGAAGATGGAAGCGCCCCAGCAGCTGGAGGACGGCCTGGAGCTGGACAGTACGTACGTGTTCCCAAATGCCTGGGGAATGGTGGGTGGCATGGGCTGTCATCCTGTAGGTGCAGGTGTGAGCTGGGGTCCAATCCTTGCCCTAAAGAGCCCCTCTCTGGGACCAGGAAGGACCCACGAAGACCTGAAGCCTCAGTGCAGCCTAGCTGGGTCTGATGGGCCCCAGGGGCCCTGGTTGGACCTGACGGTACCGGGTGGGGTCTGATGGGGTCTGGCTGGGCTGGGCTGGGCTGGGGCTGACCAGGTCTAGGTGGGTGGACATGGCTAAGCCTGGTTGAGCTGGCAGCCCCCTCCTTGCGCCCATATTTAGCACCTGGCACCTCTCATCTCAGCCTGAGCTCCGGGGCTCTAGAATAGACAGGAGAAAAGTCCAGGAATGTTGAGGCCAAGGGGAGAACATGAGGCAGGTCCACATTTGTGCAAGATCCTTGATGACATCACCATTGGTTCAGGGACATAACGATACGTTCAGATGACAGTGATCTGGTACAGGTATGACTCTGAGAGAGAAATGGACATTTCCCGAAGGAAAGTATTCTCTTAATTTTTCTGAAAAAGCCCCCAAAAGGTTCTTGGAAAATGCTATTTCTCCCAGAACATTGCATAGCGCCCATATGACAGGAGCCCAGAGGACCCGCGTACATCCCGCCACTTACTGACCACCTGCTGTGTGGCGGGTGCAGGGCCTGGTGTGGAGAAAGTGGGACGACCTGGAGGTCACCGCCCCAGCAGCCTGCAAACCTCAGCCACCCAAACCCATCTGCCTGAATACCTCAGGCCGGGCTCTCTCACCCAGCCTCTGCCTGTTGGGCACACCCTGGCCCTGAGAGGGGTGGGAGGGGCGCTGGTCTGGCCTTGGGCCTGGCACAGATTTGGAATGTGGGGGGCACGTGCTACTGTGGGTCCTGCCTGCTCCCCTCTCATGCACCTCACGACCCGCCATGAAGAGAGGTCAGCCCTGCTTGGGGCTTCTGACTCCATTTCCTCCCGTGAAGCTTCTTGGCACCGACAGCTGGAGACGGTGCTGGTGAGGCCCCTCCAGGAACTGGGCCGGGTAACTCCCCATTGTTTCCAAACGGTGACTCGGGGAAGGAGAGAACGAAGACAGAGACAGAGAGGGACCCAGAGAGAAACAGAGAGAGAGATGGGAAGTGACAGGGAGGAAAAGATGCAGAAATACAGAGGTGGAGAAACAGAAACAGGAAGGAGGAGGAGGCGGGTGGGAAGCGGGAGGGAAAGGGAGCCAGACGGCAGAGGGAAGGAAGGCGAGAGGGACAGACCAACAGTGGAAGGCCAGGGAGCAGGGAGAGGCGCCATTCCTGAAGGTGGCCCCAACCCTGCTTCCCACCCCCACCCCCACCCCCCTTGCAGGAACAGCTAAGAAATGGGAGGCCTAAAGAGGAAGCAGAGACAGGCAAAGTCACCGGTAACCTTGGAGACAAGAACCAGGGAGATGGGTGCTGGGAGGGGCGCTTTGGATGGAAGGGAGGGAGGCCCTCCGGCTGGAGACCAGCAACAGGTCTGCACCCCCAGGGGTGGGCGAGGGGCTGGGGACAGAGGCCACGGAGTGTGACTCAGATGAGTGGGGAAGGGGTGGGGGGTGGGGGTTAAGATTCCAGGAACAAATCTAGAGGCCTGAGGAGTCAAATAAAGGGAGAGATTTGACTGAGAACCAATTTAGAGAAGAAAGCGCGAGGAGTTTGGGAGCTGCGATAAGAGGAAGGGGAGAAACTCAGTGAGATTAGCAGGAGGACAGCCCAGATGGTCACAGGGAGGGGCCTGGGCAGGACGCTGGTGCTGGGCAGAGGGGCACAGACAGAACACAGTCACAGCCGCCGGGCCAGGGGCTCCTTCTGGCCCTCCCCCATCACTGCAGCGCCCCAGCTGGGGACACAGGCTCCGGATCCTCCCCTCGGGTCCCAGGTGCTTGCTGAGCTCCCCCTATGTGCCAGGTGGACGCCGGGCACTCTGGGAACCAGAGATCATCAGACACGCACATGCCCCCAAGCTACTCATCGGCCAAGAGAGAAAATGAGGTGTGTCCCCCAATACCAAGATGACAGTGACAAGGCGGGCAACTCCGGATCAGTCACTGGCAGCTGGGGGCACGAAGGAGAAAGCCTCCCCGCTGAGGTCGTGATGGAGCCCAGCCCTGAAGGCTGGGAAGGGCCAAGGTGGAGGGGAAGGGCTTGCAGGGGAGATGGCGGCAGGAGGCTCCCCGGGAGGCTGGAAAGGGAAGTCCAACTTGAATTCTGGGTTTGCTGCTGATTAGCTGTGTGTCCTTGGGCAAGTTACCAAACTTCTCTGAACCTCTTTCCCCATCTTGCAAAATTGTTTAAGCATTATAGATAATATTGTATAGGGTGCTCAATAAATGGTAGCTCTTGTTAAAAGAATAAATAGAAAACATTGAGCTAGACAGAATAAAGGGAAGGGCTGGAGATGGGCTGGAAAGGGGGGTTAAGCCACAGCGTGGAGAAGTGAGGAGACCGGGTTGATAGAATGAGGCTGCAGACCCACCCAGCACTCAGAAGCTGTGAGCAACGGGGGGGGGGTCCCCAAAGAGCAGTTGGTGGAGCCCTGGTTGGTATCTGGTAACGCCTGGGTGGCTTATATTCACCAGCAAAAAAGAACAGTGGAGGGCATGTCCATAATCTTTTTTAGACACTTCTCCCTTTTCAAACTAAAGCCTAACTCCTCTCCGTGTGTGTGGCCAGACTAAGTGACTCACTTCTAACCAAAAAACAGTGTTGCGTAGGTGACAGTGTAGCTCCTGATACTAGGCAATAGATGTCGCAGCCCAGTCCGGTTTTGCTCAGCGGTTAGAGCATCGGCCCTCAGACCGAAGGGTCGCAGGTTCAAGTCCCCATCAAGGGCACATGCCTGGGTTAGAGGTTCGATCCCCAGCCCCAGCTGGGGTTGTGTGGGCGACAACCTATCGATGTATCTCTCTCACATCGATGTTTCTCTCTCTCTCTCTCTCTCTCTCTCTCTCTCTCTCTCTCTGTCTTCCCCTTCCACCACCACCCCCCACTCTCTATCTAAAAATCAATGGAAAAATATCCTCGGGTGAGAATTAACAACAGAAAAGACGTTGCCGCTTCCCCCTTTTCCTCCTTGGATCGTTGACTCTGGGGCACATGCTGTGAGGACACAAGCAGTCCTGTGGAGAGGCCGCCTGGCAGAGAACTGAGGCCTCCCGCCAGCAGCCGGACTGGCTGGCGAGCTGAGTGAGCCACCGTGGAAGGAGCTCGTCCGGCCACAGTCAAACCTTCAGATCGTGCAGCCCTGACTGACATCTTGAGTGTAACCTCGTAAGAGACCTCAGACCAAAACCATCCAGCCGAGCTACTTCTGACTTCCTGACCCAAAGAAACCGAGATAACAAACCTTTATTATCATTTGAAGTTCCCAAATTATGTAGTAATTTGTTACACAGCAATGTGATAGCTACTACAGGGGCTTATGACCGGGTCTAGAGCCACCCTCCCCCACAGTGGCCCCTGGGGACCTGCATTATAAACAACTGAACTCAGCCAGCACCCACAGCAGGGAGGTGAGGAGATGATGCAGAGACACCGAGGCAGGACACCAACAGGTCCAGCTGCACACGGTCCTGAATGATGCCCAGAGCCAGCCTGCTGTGCGGGGCATGGGCCGGGTCTGGACTGTTCCACATCCCCAGAAAAGGGAGCCGGACTGAGTAGGTCCCACCATCCCTGGCTCTGCCACACTGACAGTGTGTGGACTGTCCAGGCAGCGGGCGGACAGGCAGGGCAGAAGTGAGAAGAAGGGCGTTCACCCTGCCTGGCCTCAAACCTCAGCCCAGCACTGACGCCCTGGGGTGTCCAGCACAGGTGCTCATCTGTACAAGCTGGTAAGTCCTGCCTCCCAGGACGCTGCCCCGTGGGTGGCAAAGGGCCAAGCTGAAGCTGCCTGGAGGCTGGCACACACCCCCTTTGATGCCGGACAGCAGGTCTAGCTGGGGATTTTTCTTTACCTTCTGACTCCCAAGTGGCCCATCCTTTGCAGGGGTGGGGACCGTCTGGCCCGCGGGCCATATAAGGCCCTTGACATCAATACCAGCTTACATCACACGCCTCAGCAAATTAGCCGGACCCAACAGAGCAGGCTAATTTTTAAGTTGATAATTTTGTATGGCCCACAGATGATGTTATAACTATCCAAATGGCCCTTGGCAGAGAAGAGGTCCCACCCCTGCTTTTAGGGTCTAGATTAATCTGCAGAGGAAGCTTACAAGGAAGGTTACAGAGAGAGAGAACACTGATCATTCCTGCCCCCAACAATGTTCCTTCATCAGCTGAGGCTTGTTTACGGAGCGACTTGGCCTGGACCTCACTTCTCCCACCATGACCCAGGCCACTCACTCAGCCACCTTTACTCGGGGACCTCTTCACACCTCGGTGTCCTCGTCGATACAGTGAGGGCAAAGCGGCATCCAATCCACAGTGCTGCTGTGAGAGCTAAGTGAGACCACAGGGACCAGGCCTGGTGGGCCCGCAGGTATTCAGGGTGGCTGACGATGACGACACCTCCCCCAGGCAGGGCTGCCAGGACACGTTCTTGGAGCACAGAATGTAAAGGACTTGGGATCCTGATTTGCTGAATAGCAGAAAATCTATTCTTCTGAGGCCTTCTCCCAAATAACTCATTGTTGGGAACCCCAAGAAATGCTGACATGAGGTGGGCATCTGTGCTCCCTGCACACCTGCCCCACGCCATCCAGCATGTATTCATCTCTGGACCCCCGGGCGTGCCTCCCACCACGGCGCCCACGCACGGGCGAGCCTCCCACCACGGCGCCCACGCACGGGCGTGCCTCCCACCACGGCGCCCACGCAGGGAGTGCCTCCCACCACGGCGCCCACGCAGGGCGTGCCTCCCACCACGGCGCCCACGCACGGGCGTGCCTCCCACCACGGCGCCCACGCACGGGCGTGCCTGCCACCACGGCGCCCACGCACGGGCGTGCCTCCCACCACGGCGCCCACGCACGGGCGTGCCTCCCACCACGGCGCCCACGCACAGTAGGAAAGGACATGCTGGGTGGCTGTGTGGGTGGGTGGGTGGATGGATGAATGGCTATCTGGATATGTGCATGGATGGCTATATGGACCCACACACAGACAGACGGACGGACAGACGGACGGATGGATGGATGTTTTGGGGTGTCTTTCACTCCAGAACCCAAACCAGACCTCACTCTAGGCCTTTCTTGGGGCTCAGTGTGAACAGAATTCCTCTCCTGCGGGAAAAGAGAAGAGAGCGAACAACCACCCCACAATTCGCTCTCCGTCTTAATTACACACATTCCTTTTGTTTTCTGTTGTTAATCCTCACCCGGGGATATTTTCCCATTGATTTTTAGATAGAGTGGAAGGGACTAAGGGGTCGGGGGTGGGGGGGGAGAAACATCAGTGTGAGAGAGACACACCGATTGTTGCCTCCCACACAACCAGGGCCAGGGGTCGAACCTGCAACCCAGGTACATGCCCTTGACCAGGAATCGAACCCGCAACCCTTTGGTCTGTGGGTCAATGCTCTAACTGCTGAGCCAAACCAGCCAGGGCTAATTACACACATTTCTGGTAAGTTCATCAGCGCCACCCAAAGGCCATCCCGGAGCCCTCTGCCCTAGGTTTGCTGAGGGAGGCTGCGTCGCTCTCCCCAGAGGGGAGGGAGGGCAGGGTCCTAGCTAGGTCTGAAAGCCTGTGCCCACGTGGTTCTGGGGCCCCAACAGCTTGAGGACAGGCAGCAAGCCAGGAAGGAGCCTCACACCACGTCCTCAATCTCTCTGAAAGCGTAGGATTCTCTGAGGCGAGGGTTGGGAGACGGAAGGGGAACAGACACTCCTCACTGGACACCCCCTGCCCCTCTTCCCTGCCCCCAGATGCCTAGAAGTCACCAAAAGAGGAGATGGGGCTGGCTAGTGCCTGGGAGGTTGTTTGGGTGTTGTTACTGGGCAATGAAAAGCTAGGAAAACTCTAGGGAATAGGGAAACTGAGGCAAGGAAGTTCAAACGAGGCGGAACGGTGTCGGCAATTCGCAGCTGGCTTGTAAATAACAAGCCATGATCGTCCCCAGCCAAGGACATTTGAGAGCACAAGGGTAAAGCCTCCCTAACAAGGAATGCAGGAGAGGAAGGGGGGAGGGCAGAGGAAAAAAGGGCAGTTTTATTTATTTATTTTTCACTCCCTGAGCAGACAAGCCGGCAGTCTCAAGGCTTGAAACCTGTAGCCAGGAGGGTATATAACGTCTTGAACCCCCATCCAACTCGCTCTTCAGATTAGCTGAGAGCCCATCTGAGCTTCATAAACCAGATGATAGATGTGCTGCCTTGCTTCTTTAATAAATGTGCTTTAATTGCTTTAATAAATTGGCTTTGTCACAATGCAGTCAGGGTCTCTCATTTAAATTCATAGAAGACAAGAATGGAGGTGGGACAGCCCTCTCCCTCGGACTCATGGGGCCATCCAATAGCACCTCTCTGGTGGCGGTGAGACTGCCTGCAACAGTATCCTGGAGAGAGCCCTGGACTTAAGAGTCAGAAGCCTTGGACTGAAGACTCAACTCTATAGACACTGGCTGTGAGGCCTTGGGCAAGTCAGACGATCTTTGGAGCCTCATTTTGGTGAGGAGGTTGGACTGGATGATCTTATGAGATCCCTTCCATCTTTCAAGATTCATGAGTCCAGAAGATAAACGTCAAGGTCCATCAAGAGCTCATGATCTGGACATCGGGATGGAATTGAGTGAGTTATACCCACCAGCTGGCCACCTGGGGACCCGGGTCCCTCTCCAAGGTTGTGACTCGGGCCAGGAAAGATGTCCTACAGAAACTGGAGTCTCGGGGAGGAAGATGGGGCAGGGTCAGAGAGGAGTCGGTGGCAGTGATAGGAGCCCCTAAGCACGCCACCCACCCAGTCTTTTCTGCAGAGATGGCTGCCCCATAGGGGGCTGGTACCACCCTATCCCTAAACTTCCTGGGGGTGGAGAGCCAGACCACTGTCTAGTGCCCAACAAGGTGCTCCTGGTCACCTCCTCCCCCTATCAAGTCCTCAAGAACCAGGCAGAAGCTCAGTCACAGGGACGACCAAGCTGCCAATCTGTCCCAGTCGCCACCTTGAATTCTGAGGCCCATTCTCCCTGCTGTGAGTGCCATCTGGCCAGCCCAACAGCCCCGGCAAGGACGTGGAGCCAGGCCAGCTTCCCAGCACGGACAGCAAGTCATGGTGCCTCAGCTCCACCAGGCCAAGCTCCATCAACAAGGAAATAAGTCTCTCTGAACCTCAGCCTTGACTGCTCCAAAACAAAGCCAGGGAGGAGGGAGGAAGGACACAAATGGCCAGCCCTCACCTTCCACCAGGCCCATGGAAGGAAGAGAAGGCTGGCATCACCCAGGTACTTCCTGGGAAGCATGGAGACAGTATCCGCTGGGCTCCTTGGCCTTCCTCTGGGCGCTAACCCAACCACATGGAGGGTCTCCAGGTAGAAGAGGATGGTGGCTGAAGGAGAGCCTGGCTCCACCTGTGCTCATCACACCCCTGCCTCCAACCTGCCACATCCCTCTGTGTTTATGTTTCCTTTTCTTCGGCAAACATGCATCGTTTCTGCCTGGCTTCCCGCTCCGCTCGGGGCTTCTTGGGAGGTCCATGTGAGTGAAGGCCCCAGCTGCCAGAGCCACGAAGGCCCTGGGGACCCCTGCTGCCTTTGCTGATGTGGGAGAGGCCCAGGTCAGATCAGCAAGGGGGCTTCTCCGGAGTCAAGCAGTATGTTGCGGGAGAACGTGGATCCAAAATTCATCATTGTACAAATAGCAGAAACAATGTTTCTATCACAGATACTTGGCTCAGTGACACTCTGACGTAAATCACAGACTCCCTCCGAAAAGCACTCAGATGCGCCGACGTGCAGACCGCTCGTGACCTGCGGAGGTTCGGTTCCGAAGCCCGTTCATGGACTTGCTTCTGGTCACGAATTCCAGCTCTGCCACTTTGTGACTTTGGGCGACTTACATAACCTCTCTGTGCCTCATTTCGTCAATAGTCAAAGGAGACAATAACAGTACCTACCTCATAGCTTGTTTTGAGAATTGATGAGTTCCCTGTGTGTAAAGGGCTTGGAGCAATGCCTGGCACAGAAGAAATGCTCAGCGAGTGTTTGATGTTATTAACCCTGAAGAGAGTCTCGGCTTCCCAGTAGCCCCGATGCCAGGGCAACCACCCTCCTGGGAGTCTTTCAGATGTCAGGCACAGTTGCTCAGCTGGCCCCACCTCCCAGCCTAGCTTGGACTGGGTCAGTCAACTGGGTGAGAGCAGGGTCCCACCACCACCACCAGGCACAGCTCCTCTCTCAAGCTTTGACACCCCCCCCATGCCCACCCAGGCGACTGCTGCTGGCAGTTCCAGGAACCCTGCCTCTCCCCTCTCTCCCACCCTGCCCTCCGCACTGCTCAGGATCAATGCAATCCCCTAAAAGCTCATAACTCTGAGGTAATTATAAGAAGCATCAATTACCCAGCATCGTGGATTTCATGAATTCAATTAATTTGCATGGCAATCGATACAGGGGGGCTCGGTGGGGTCCCCTGGGGAAGTGAGGACATTGTTCTGCAAAGCTATCGATTTTACAATGTAAAACAAAACCTCTCCTCGAATTCATAGATGCCCATTCAGCCACATTAACTTTCAGATCATTTATTTTTGTATGTCTTTCAACTCCGTTTGTTGCTATCACACAAATGCAGAGTATGACATCGTAGGGAATAATCGAATCAATACAGTCATGCTAACCAGGCTTTCCTGGCTCAGGAAGAGGTGCTGGCTGGGGAGCTGCTCCTCACATTCCCGTCCTCTGCTGTCCCCAGCCGTCCCCTCACCCCCACTCCAAACAGTCCCCTCCCAACCAGGCTACTCCCCGAACCCTAAGTCCCACACTCATCAAACTTGCCTACTCGATTCAAGAGACTTAGAGTACAGCTGGAGGGATGTGGTTAGACAACAGGAAGAACTTTTCTGGCAGTGGATGGAAACTCAGGAAGAGCTGGGGAGAACAAAGGACTCACCTTTTCCGAAGGCTCTTCGGAACCCGAAAGATTCAAGCACAGTGGTGGCTGAGTCAGGGATGTGGACCAAATAACCTCTCAGTGACCCTTGTCTCTGCCACTCAGAGGAGAGGCACATATATCCCGGATGAGTGTTTCTTTTCCTCCCCCAGAGGCCATGAGGTGAAGGAGGCAGCATTTCCCAGAAAAGGCCAGGCTTCATAGGAGAAGCGCTCACCACAGATAAGGGACCCATCAACCTTAGCTTTCCACTCTCCCCAGTTCAGGTGCCCCCAGCCCAGCTGTGTTACACACACACACACACACCAGTCCAGATGCGAGGCTGAGGGCCCCCAATCCAGCCACATCCCCAGGAGAGCATGAGCTGGGGTCAGCCGCCGCCTCCCACCGCGCCCCCGCCCGGCGGACCACCCCGAGCACCGCGGGTGGAGAAGGAGAAGCCAGGCTTCCGTGGGCCTCTGCCATCCCGTCCGGAGGTTAGACAGCTAAACAGCCCGCGCCTGTTCCCCTCAGATAACCAGTTCCCGACGAGCCCCCTAATTGTCCCCTGCATCTCAGCACCAGTGTATAGAGTAGCTCATTTAACCAACAGTACACACAACTAAATAAAAATCCATTTTCCAAGAGAAAATTCTATTCTTATCAGGGTTCTGCAAGAGGGTTGCAAGCAGCCGTGTTAATTGAAGCTTTGATGTGGGTAGGAGGAGGCCTGTAATCAACGCCACAGACGCTCCTTCCTGCAGCGGCCTCACCAGGACCGGACTCTGGGTAGTCGCTGGGGGCAGGGGGAGGGGACAGGGCGAGCCATCTGACACCACAGGAGCTCAGCCACTGCCTCAGGCACAAAGAGAGAGAGGCAGGTGGCTGGGCCGGGAAGGCCACTGAGGCTGGAAGGGAACTAGGACCCAGGGTCAGGGGAACATGGGTCAGGAGCCGCACATCATGGGACAGGATGTTCTCCCTGTGTGGCCTCGGGCAAGTCACTTACATTTCTGAGCTCCAGGTCCTCCCCTGGATGCCCAGAACCCTCTTTACCTTCTCGGAGAAGCTATTAAACAATGAACAAACAAAAACAAAATCCGGGAGAGGAAGTGCTATTTTCAGGACGTCCTGGGAGCCAGCTACCCACCCACCACTCGCGGTCTGTGTGGGCCGTAGTACAGCCACACTCACTGCTGACCTGTGCATTCATTCCCTCTCCCATTTCACCTTGGAGCTGGGGACTCTTACCCCGTGTAAGCGTCTTGCTCAAAATCTTACGGTAGCAAGTAGCAGAGTTGGGACCCAAACGAGCTTTTTTTTTCCCCTTTATTGATTTTAGAGAGGAAGGGAGAGGGAGAGAGAGGGAGAAACATAGATGAGAGAGAACATTGACTGGCTGCCTCCTGCATGCCCCCGACTGGGGATCGAGCCCACAACCTGGGCATGTGCCCTGACCGGGAATCGAACCAGCGACCTCTTGGTGCAGGGTCGACGCTCAGCCACTGAGCCACACCGGCCGGGCTAAACCAGCTATCTTTGACTCCAAAATCCAAGCGGATTTCTCTCATCTGAGCTACTTCTCCTAAAATGAGGTGGGAAGGCCCATCCGGCCCTTCCTCCCTATCTCCCCCACCTCCCCTGCCCTAACCTGGTAACGATTAACACCCAGACACACACACGCACGCACGCGCACACACACACACGCACGCACGCACGCACACACACACGCACACGCACACACACACGCACACACACACGCGCACACACACACGCACACACATGCACGCACACACGCACGCACACACACGCACACACGCACACGCACACACGCACACGCTCGCACACGCACACAGGGGCACCATTTCCTTGGCTCCTCACAGCAACCTCCAAAGTCGGCAGGAGGCACCTGGCGACGGGCCCTGCAGAAATGGGAGCTGGTCAGTGAGATAACATCCCTAGAGTGAATCCGCCTGGACCGTGACAAGCTCTCAGGGGCTGTGACGCACTGGGTGGTGGTGACAACAATCTTCCCACCTGGCACCCAGCGCGCCCAGGACCTTCCACCTAGGAGCGGCTCGAAGGGCACGGTTAGCGCCAGCAGTGGTCAGCCCCCCTTCCAGATGCAGACACCGAGCTCAGAGGCCGTCGGCGAGCTCCCCGGGCCACACAGCCTTGGGACGTCTTGAACTCCAGCTTCAGCCACAAACCCATGACCGGCCCACTGCACTCCTGTCGCCCGGCACCCAATAGAGGCCACCGCTAGTTAGGGCTGAGGCGGGCAGGAGGCAGGAGAAACCCGGACAGGCTGCCTGGGTGCCATGGGCTGAACGGTAACGCCCACTCCCAAATGTCACGTGTGGAAGCCGCCCCCTAATGTGGTGGTATTGGGGGGGGCCTTCGGGAGGAGAGCAGATTCAGATGAGGGCAGAAGGGTGGGACCTTGGTGATGGGATGAGTGCCCTTCTGAGAAGAGGCACCGAATCTGTGGGCACCTGATCTCGAACTTCCAGCCTCCAGGACACAGGTGTGTTGTCTAAGCCCCGGACTCGGTATTTGTTACAGCAGCCTGAGCCCACTCAGATGCCCACAGCACAGCTGGAGCCCTCGGGCACACACCTGGTCCTGGGCACCGACGAGGAGTCAGGGTAGGAATGGGACAGAGGTGACAACAGTCCTCCCCAGGGGCCGGAGGAGCACAGGACGAACACTAGAGACCCACAGCAATGCTCAGGCCCAGTTAGAGCGTCGGCCCGCGGACCAATGAGTCACGGGTTCGATTCTGGTCAAGGGCACGTGCCTTGGTTGTGGTTTCGTCCCCGGCCCTGGTCAGGGTCGTGTGGGAGGCGACTTGTCGATGTGCCCCTCTCACGTCGATGTTTCTCTCTCCCTCTCTCTCTCTCCCGCCCTCCCTCCCACTCTATGTGAAGATAAAAAGAAAAATACCCTCTGGTGAGGATTTAAAAAAAAAGAGTTAACACTCACTTCGTCCGTCAGCTCTGTTTCCCTCGCCCCTGCCAGTTCTGTGCTAGGGGCTGGGGGCTCGGCGGGGAAGAGACAGGTGGAAGAGGTGTCCTCTACGGGAGCCGTGTGTCAAGGTGAGAGCTTGGACAGAGCCTGCCTGGGCCCGAGGGACGCGGCTGCTTAGGGGTGTGCCGGTGGGGTGGGGAAGCCAGAGGAGGCTTTTCAGGAACCCACCACCTGACTTGATGACCACCTGCTGGAATAAGCCACCGCTGACAACCTTACTCAGCGCCACAGGACTTGCAGGGAGCTGAACTGGGACCCAAGCCCAGGTCCCCGACCCCGAGGGCAGTGCTCTCCCGCCTCACTCAGGCAGCCAGGCTGGGTCACTCCAAATGCGGAGTTAAAAGCCGGTGTCTGGGCTGAGCCTGTGTGGCGGGCCTTCCCGCAGGGCCTTGTGGCCCCAAATCCCCAGCAGGCGGTGCCTGTGTCCAGCAGTTCGCAGAGTGTCAGGAGCACCTGGCCACTGCACACCCCAAAGGGAAGGGAAAGGTGAGGGCTCACCGCCTCCGGGGGACCTCAGTGATCGCCCCAAGGGTGGTGGCCCCTAGCGTCCACCTTCCCAGAGCTGGTCGGCCTGCAGAAAGGTGCTGGGGTTCAGAGGACCAACTGCACTGAGGCCGAGGTGAGGGGGACGCCTCAGGACCCACAAACCTCCTTGCGTCCTACCCCGCTCCGCTGATCCGTCTGCCCTGGCAGCAGTGGGCCCTGTGCTGTGTCCTGGCACACCAAGGTTGAAAATGTGAGCATTTCCGAACACCATTATCTAAGTGGGAGCAGGCTAAGGACCCAAGTCTCCTATTCACAAGAACAGGGAAGCCTGGGTGACCCAAAGTGTCCTCACCGGTCTCCTAACCTTGGCCCTCAGACCCCGACATTCTGGTCTCTGCTTTGAAGCCCAAGTGACCAGTCTGAGGTGTAAGCTGACCACGTCGCTCCCAGCTCGGAACCCCTCAGTGCTCCCTCACTGCCCCAGGACAGAATCGGACAGCTTTGCTGACAGAAGGCCCGTCCCCCGGCCTCCTGCAGGCCTCTCCAGTCTGACACACTCGGGGCTCCCACCGGACATGTTCCCCTGCGCCGAGCCCTGTGCTGTTCCTTGTCCTGGGGCAGCTCACCACCCCCATGCAGCCATCTCGTGCGGTCGATTGCATTCGTGGCCAGCATCCTAGAGTCCACCTCTTTACCGCCCTAAAAGAGGCGAAGTCATTTCCATTCCCTTTGACTTTGGTTCGGACATCTGACTTGCGTTGGCCAATGGAATGTTAGTGGGAGGACAAGACTAAGGATGTGAGAACTGGCCATGTCATGGGGCACACGTGCTTGTGCTTTGCCATCTCCATTGGAAGACCGTGCCCAGGCTAGCCTGCTGTCCCAGGAGCTGGATAAGACACCCATGGAGCAGAGTTGCCCAGTGAGGCCTGGCCTAGATCCAGTGACCCTCAGCCAACTCACAGAAGCAAACTAAATAAATAGTCATTGTTACGTGACACCAGAATGTTACACATGTTTGTTACACAGCATATTGTGGTAACAGCTCACTGATACATCCTTTTCACCTGAATGATTGCTCGCCATTCACCAGACCTCAGCTGAGACAGAAGTCATTTCTTCTCAGGAGGCTGACCCACCCGAGCCCTCCCTGCCCACGGTTCAGGCTGAGGTGCTCCCTCTCTGGGCTCCCACAGCACCCAGCACTGAGCCTTTTTGCCACACTTAGCGGGCGCTGGGTTATCATTTCTATTTCACTTTTCTGTCTCCCTCCCAGCATTCTGAGCTCCTTGAAGTTAGGGATTGCACGTTATTCACAATTTCTGACACAGATTCGGCGACTATTTGTTAGAAGAAAAAACATCGCTGACCTTTTCCAACTAGTGAAAGCAAGAAGACTTCCCACGTTGCCACCCCAGCCCTCCACCACCGTGGAAAATGCCGAACGTGGGAAGACTCGTGCGAGTTCTCTGCCCCACGGCCACTCACCACACGCAATCGCGTACCTGAACCCCACACCTACCCAGGCTTGCTGGGTGATGAAGCACTTTTGAACCAATTTGCTCCATCTCTCTGCAATATCCTCCAGCAAATCAAGCATCCCCTTCTTGGGATGTTTTCAATCTGTTTTATGTTGATTTTAATTAAAGAATCCGAAACTGAACAAACAGTTCCTAGCAGGTGGCCACACAAGTGTGAAATAAGCAAACTGTTTTATCTGCCACAAACTCTGCTAGTAAATTTCTTCAAATTAATCCCAGCCTCCGAGAGTCTGCCGATTTCAAGGAGAAAGCTAAGCAATCCCAGCCTCCAAATATTGGCTTTGGTTACAGCTCCTGGAGCCAAGAACTGGTGGCATCCACCTTTGCTTCACCCTCACCCACCTGTTCCCAGGCCCATCTGGGCACCCCAGGAGCCCAACCCGTCAGCCCAGAACAAGGATCCATGTGCCCACACCACTGAGCTCCATGGCCAGAACTTCAATAGGGCAGTCAGATGCCCAGGGGAGAGCTCCCCACGCTCTCTCTTCCGAGTACCACCACCTCCCAGCCATCCGCTCCCGGTGCCAACGCTCCCCCTGAGTTTGGCCACCTCACCACAGCTCACCTACTCGCAGGGAGGAACAGACTCGGGAGCCCAGGACAAGGCTTGCTTTCCTCCCATGGCACAGCCCAGGAAGGAAAGAAGCCCTGGGAGAGTGATACCAGCCCTGGGAAGGGCATCTCATTCACCCCTGAGGAAAGCGTAAATTAGCACAGGCTTGCTGGAGACCAGTTTGTTTATGCCTATCAGAAGTTTCAGAATGTTTCTTACTTCTGGATCCAGAAATCCCACGTGCAGGACTTCATTTTTTTTTTAAAGCATCAATGGTAAATGTTTACCTCAGAGCTGTTTCTAACAGCAAAAAATTGAAAACAATGTGTTGTTCAACAATAAAGGATCGGGTAAACAAATGATGGGATAGCCATACCAAGTATGGCAAAACATTTAATACGCAAAAAATAATCTTGTCATTTATTTACAAGGCCATATGCACAACATGAATTGGTTTTCCTTTCCGTTTTGTATGCACATATCATATATTCTGTCTTTAGCATAAATATATTGCATATATTATTCCAGGTGTAATATGTGTGTGTGCGCACACAAAAAAGCTGGAAGGATATAAATTAAACGTCAACAATGGCTGTCTAAGGATTGGGAGTATAAGTGATATCTCTCCTGTGTTTCTCTTTTAGGTCAGTATTTTGTTCATTTTCTAGTTCTGAGAGCCCCGGCAGCAGGGTGGGGAGCTTGGGCTGGGCGTCACTGCTGCAAACTCAGGACTGTGCCACCTCCGCGCCTACCTCGGACGCTGGCTGTGGAGTCATTAACATCGCGCTGCGTCGATGCCCCGATCTCCGCAGGATGGGGAAGAGAAACCAGGTCGCCTCTGGAATTGCGCCCAGCTCCGGTCCTCTGGTTCTGCAGCCTGCGGGACTTGGTCTGGAAGGGGAAGACGGGCGGGAAGTGGCACAGACTCAGCAGAGGTGCGTGTGAGCGGCCCGTTCTCCGGTCACACCAGCCCAGCGCCGTGACCAGCTGCACCGCAGAGGCATCCTCCGCCCGCCAGCGCTGCTGTGACACGCTCTACGCTGCAGCTCGGTGCTGGAGTAAAGACAGTCCCGTCCACAGTAATTGCAGGACTGTCCCCGGGGGGCGTCTCTGGACTCCCCAGACAATGTGTCATGGTGCTCAGGCACAGGTGCGGGTCAGTCAGCTCCCGCGAGGCCTCTGCTAGGTGGCAGCTCCCCTTCTGGTCTCTCCCCAGAGGCCAATGCTCGGCCCGCCTGGTCCTCTCCCCGACCCCGGGCCAGCACTGCTCTCAGGCCTGGAGGTGCCACTTCTGCAGGGCAGTTGGCAGCGAGGGGAGGACATGCCAGTATCTGGGAAGGGGACACTGGCTGCCGTACAGATGAACACCTACATCTCACGGACTGAACGCAGCAAACATTTCTCTCTTGCTCACAGCACAGCCCAGTGGGGATCAGCCCCACAGTCACTCACAGACCCAGCCTCCTTCCCCCTTGAGCTCCGCCCTCCTCTGACCCCAGAGGCTCTGCTTTGTGGCAATGGAGGAGACAGCAAGGGTTGCCCAGGGAGGTTCTGAAGGGCCTTGGCTGCAGGTGCCCACGTGGCCTCTGCTCACACCCCACTGGCCAGGACTCAGTCATCTGGCCACATCTAATTGCAAGGGAGGCTGGGAAATGTAGTCCAGCCATGCCAGCCCAGGGATCTTGGCTGTGGACTCTGGTGAGCAGTGCTTGGCCCCCAGCAGTGCAGCCTCACGCCCAGTCCTGTGTGGCATTTCTCAAGATGTGCCTTTTTCTCAGCACCCTCTCCTTTTCCCCCTGGGACCCAGACATGTCCCGGAGGAGGGGTGGCCAAGGCCACAGCATAACACTGGGAATACAGTGGGTCTCAGCCACCTGCTGAGAAGCATTGAATAAAATGTTCCCCTCAGTCCCTCACCACCCAAATACTTCAAAATTCCAGAGGTCTCCAGGCCCACAGAATTGCCCAAAAATACGGCTTTGTTTCAGTCTTATTAATGACGTCTCTGTAGTGCTTGTCCCAGCGGCACCTGACAAACTCTCCTCTCCTGGCAGCATGACCTGTGCCCCAGGTCCTCCTTCTGCTTCTCTGACTTCACCTCCTCTGCCGCCTGCCGAGTCTCCTTCCTCTCTCCTTCAAGGCAGTGGTCCCCGCAGCAGCTCCCCCCCTCCTCCTTCCCGCTCCTCTGCCCCCTCTCCTCCCCGACGACCTCACCTGACCCTGCCTCAGGCACCACCTGTCCCCAAACCCACGTTTCTGGCCCAGCCCTCTCTCCTAAAATCTGGTCCTGCGCTCCTAGCCACCTGCTGGGCACGTGTGCTTGTGTGCCCAACTCGTCGTGCCCATCTTCTTGAACCCGCCCGTCGTCCCTCTCTTGGTGAATGAGCCCAGCATTCACCCCAGCACCCCGGAGCATCCTAGAGGCCAGTTGTGCCCAGCCCCACAGACAGGGGGCAGTGAGCCCTCGCTCCTGGTGACTCGGGGCCATGTTCCTCGGTACCTTGACCTCCTCTCTGGCCCAGACCACCCAAGAGAGTCCTGCATGGTCTCCTTCCCCTCAGTCTTCCCCTCCAATCCATCGCTTCTCACGAAGCCAAGCGCTCTCTCTGCAAACAGATTTCGCCACACCTTACCTTTAAGCATGCAAGACGTGGAACCTCAGGGAAAGGCCCAACCCTTAGCCCGCCAGGGAATGCACATTACCGTCTGGACACCCCCCTCCACTCCGACTCATCTCTATCTACTCCCCTCCTCTGCCTGCACCTCACGGCCCCTCCCCGGGCCCCCCACACCCAACACCGTCTTAGGGCCAAGCCCCCGGCTGCATTCACACTCTGGTCTCCGTGTGTGGAAATATCTGCACATCTTCCCCAAGCAAACCCTTAATAAAACACGGGTGAACGCAGTGGAGAGGGTCCTGGGGCTTTGTGCCTTCAAGAGGGTCCAGGTGCAGCTGGGCTCATTCACCAAGAGAGGGACGGCGGGCGGGTTCAAGAAGATGGGCATGACGAGTTGGGCACACAGGCACATGAGCCCAGCGGGTGGTTTGGAGCACAGGACCAGATTTTAGGAGAGAGGGCTGGGCCAGAAACGTGGGTTTGAGGTCGTCGGGGAGGAGAGGGGGCAGAGAAGCGGGAAGGAGGAGTCCCCCAGTACTTTTTTCCCTGCAGCTGCCCTCACCACACCTCATTATACTGGATCACTTCTGGTCTAACTCCCCCCTGGGTGGTGAGCTCCCGAGGCCCGGCACTGGTAACGGCACACGAGGTTTTAGGAGAAAATCAGTCCCTCTCTGCTCCCTTGCTCAGGCCAGGGTGCTGCTTATAGGTGCACACGTACTGGGACGCCCAGGTTTCCATCCTCTTACCTGAAGGGCCTGGCGGGCCTGGCCAGCGCCCCCTCTGCTGCCCGCAGAGCCGGCTTGGCTGGAACCTTGAAGGCACAGAGCCGGCAGGGACCCTCTCCACAGCAGGCCCTGCATGCTGACGAGGCCGCTGCGGGGCGGGCAGCTGACCCACTCCCTCCTCCTCCCGGGAGAAGGTGGCAAGGAGGGGACCGCAACAAACCAAAGACATCCTGCCCCTTCGCCTCCCGATCCGTGCCCCTTCTCAGCACTGCTTCTCAGCATCGTGCAATGATCACTGTGCCACCACCTTCCAGAATGATTGCCCCGTGGGTAGTAGCTGCCTGAACTCAGAAGCCAGACCGACCACCCGCCATGGGGTAGCCAGCCTGCACTCCCAGCCCAGGGAGTCCAGAACCTGTACCCACACAGGGGGCGGAGGGGGAGGGGTGTCCCTTTCCCAACCTGGGGGCAGGGAGGCTGAAGAATCCCCCTGGATGAACCCACAAGAGCCACACGGGTGCACTGCATCGCCCCACCTCCTGCACACACACACCGGGTCCCAGGTCCGGGCACACACCCCGTGTGTACAGGCAAACGTACAGCGGCAGATACACACCCAGGAAGAATGCCATTGGCCTCCTGGCCTGGGGCTACAGCAGTATCTTCAGTTCACTCTCCTCTCTCGCCCACCATCCAATCAGGAAGCAGAGATTGGGCCCTCGTCGCATTCCTGGCGCAGAGCTGGGTCCAGGGGGAAGAGGATAGCCCAGGGTAGGCCAGCAAGATCCAAAGGGGGAAAGAAACTCGGGGACAGAGGCGAAAGGCCAGCCCGGGTGCCCCAGCGCCATCTGCCTGAGGGGAGGAGGCTGCCAATGAGAGAGAAGGGGAGGAAGGACCCTCTGACAACTGGGGCAGAGTGAGGTGCCCCGCGACTCAAAGGCAAGCCTGGGGTGCCTGGGCTGAAAGGCACCCTGAGCTCTGGACACTTAGTATTGCCACTATGGCCTTCCCACAGTCAACTCTGCCCGCAGCAGCCAGAACGGTCTTTCAGAATCTGATCTTACCGCCGCCTTCTCCATGGCTTCTTGTACCCAGGACAAAGTCGGAAGTCCCGCCACAATCTACGTGTTCTTACCCGAGGTGGCCGCTGCCCTGCCTGAGCCCTGCTGATGCCATCATAGAGACGCATCTTTCTTCTGCTTGTCTCCCCACTCTGAGGCAAGCTCCCAGTGGGCCAGGACTCCACAGCCCTCACTGCCAGTCTGCAGTGCCCACAGCAGCCCCTGGCACACAGCACCCAAGGATACACATTTCCTAACTGAGCACCTACCACCGGCCCCACCCTGTAGGCACTGAGAATGGACAATACATTCTCAGGGTCCAGGCTTGTCTCACACTTGGCCCAGGGGTTCTTAGCCACAGACCCACGGATCACGAGGGAGTCTGTGGAAGGGTCCATGAAGTCCCTGAAGTCCGGCAATTAAACACAGAACGAGTTTAAAACATACGAACGCGAAGCAAGAGGGCTGCAGTGGAAGGAAGTTCCTTCCGCTTGCTCCCAGCGCCGGCCGGATTCGTGGCTGAACTGCAGGGCATCCGACTTGGAAAACCAGCTGAAAGTAGCTGAACTGAACCACTGTGAGCGGGGAGCAGGAGAGGGGACAGGGGACGCGGAGGGGGTGAGCCAACCGGCGCAGCTGCAGTGTGCCTGGGAAGCCCGAGGGAAGGCGCAGTGGCACAGCTCCCGCCCCTGGGGCGTGGGGTCTCGGCCCCACCCGGGGATCCCCAAACCAGAGCACCAGCTAAGAGAAGGGGGCCCATGCAGCACGGGACAGTGAAAATTGGCGGTGATCCAGCCCACCTGGGGCACTCAGGCTGCACTATCCCAGACAATGCTTGCTTACCACCCCAGCCGGGAGCGTGGGGACCCGTGTCTGCAGGGGCCACTCGGCAGCGCTCTGGACAGCAGAAGGGTCTGAGCACACCACATAGCAGTGAATCTGAGGGGCCAGTTATTGTCTGGAAGAACTTTTGGCAGACAGCAGGACAGGGCCAGTCAGAGGCCCTGGGAAAGAGGCGTGATCCTACCGACCTCGACCGCGAGCCAAGAGGAGGCACCCCTTCCCCTACCGGACGGGCTCTGGGCTGGAAATCTGTGCCCACGCGGCTGGGTCTGGTGGCACAGGAGACTCAGACATCTGGCCTTGGGGGAGCCTGGGCAGAAGCCCCGCCCAGCAGAATTCTTTTATCCCCTCCTGCTTGGGGTGACAAGGGGCTGCCAGTGACCCAGGAAGAGCTGAGGCATGGGAAGGAGAGGAAGCACCCACCCTCCCCTCCTACACGGTATGGGCACCACCCCCAACGTGAGTCTGTCTAAACCACCCTGACCAGGACCCGATACCCCCAGAGCCCAGTTCTGTGGGGGAAGGGACAGCAGCTCAGAACAAGGACATTCAAGGAGTGAGTCCTGACGCAGACCCAGCCTCTGGGCAAGGGAGCCTCTGCGCACCAGACTACTTGGGCATCTGCCCTGCAGGGCTTCAGCCAGGAGGCCCAGGGCCAGGCAGGAACAGCGACTCACAATGGCCTGCACCAGAGAACTGCCGGGAGGCCCAGGACTCACACACCAAGGGGCCAGATCCAAGGACATCAGAGCAAAATCCAGTGAGCGCCACGCATAGCAGATCCAAAGGTGTTTGTTTATTTGTTTGTGTGTTTTTGTTTGGTTTTCCTTTGTCTATTTTTCCGTATTCTCTTATTGCTATCTTTCATTTTAGTCTTTTTTCTCATTCTCTTCACTTTTTTTAATTTTTATTTTTAATTCAATGTTTTTCTTTTCTTTTTTTTTCCCCATTTTGCTTTTCCTATCCTGTAATTTATTTTATTCAGTATTATAACTTTTTTTTTATCCTCACCCGAGGACATTTTCTTCAGATAGAGCAAGAGGGAGAGAGGGAGGAAGAGGGAGAGAGAAACATCGATGTGAGAGAGACACAGCGACTGGCTGCCACCCACACGACCCCAACCGGGGCCAGGGACAAACTGCAACCAAGGTACGTGCCCTTAGCGGGAACTGAACCCAGGACTCTCTGGACTGCAGGCCGACACTCTAACCGCTGAGCCAAACCAGCCAGGGCAGTATTATAACTTTTTATTATTATTATTATTATTATTATTATTATTATTATATTCATTTTTTTATTTGTATTTTTTATATTCATCTTATTTTTGGTCTCTTCCTTCTTTGTTTCATGTTCTCTTTTTTGTTTTTTGTTTTTGTTTTCTCCTCTAATTCTTTTGGTTTCGTGTCTTCTAGTATGCGTGTGTGTGTGTGTGTTGTTATTGTTGTTTGTTTTTTAGTCTTTTTGTTGTGGCTGTTGTTCTTATTGTTGTTGTCTGGGGATTTTTTGCAGGTTGTATTCCATTTGGTCTGGTTTTGCCTTGTTTTGTTCTGTCAGCACCTGTGTAACAGTTGGCACACCATGGTCAGGATTGAGACTCACAGTCAACAAGCCTGAGATGTGAGCCCACCCACAAATGGGACAACAATCAAGACACAAATTCAACAGAAGAGCCCACATAACTCACACAAGGGTCATTCCTAGAGCACCCAGCTCAGAAGATCAAGGAGACTACACCACTGGGTCCCACAAGAAGCATACCTCACCAACACTGGGAGGCATAGCAATCTTATTCAATACACAGAAACAAACACAAAGAAACAGCAAAAACCGGGAAACAAGGAAACAGAGCCCAAATGAAAAAACAGAAGGAATATCCAGAAAAAGAGCTATATGAAATGGAGGCAAGCAATTTATCATATATAGAGCTCAAAGTAATGGTTATAAGAATGCTCCAACAACTCAGTGAGAACTACAAGCAACTTAGTGAGAACTACAAGGAACTTAGTGGGAACTACATCAACATGAAAAGAGCTATAAAAACCATGACTAAGAACGATTCATAAATGAAGAGTGACATAGCTGAAATAAAGAATACCTTGGGAGATTCCAAAATGGCAGCAGAGTAAATGGAAGCTACACAGATCATCTTCCAGGACCAAACTGGAATTAAAACTAAAATAAAGACAAATTGTTGGGGAAAACCATCAGAAAAGCAGCTGCAGAGGACTCGTATAACCAGGGACAGAAAAAGGACACTAAATTGAACCTGGTAGGAACTGCGCAGGCACAAGAGGGTGGGCTGGGAGCCCATGGACAGCAGCTGTTTTGGCTGTGAGAAGTTCCCTCGGGGTGAAAATCCCAAGCTAGCTCCACAGCACAGAGGGCTGGGACAGAGCACTAAATTAGCTACAGCCACTCACCTTGAGCTCCAGCAGAGAGAGGATGAACTGGACTGGAATTGTGTGGAAACTCAGGAGCTTAGAGAGCTGGGAGGGCAATTGGAGTTTGTGCTGAATCACTCCCTCACAGGACAGTAGACATATTACTCAAAGAGCCCCTTCCCAGAGCCCCAGGGAAAAGCAACACCCCCTCCCTCAGAAATTTAACACCACCCAGCCAGGCCAGAGAAATGCAATTTGAGGCTCATTAACAGCCAGCAAGCATCTGCCCCACCTACTGGAAATCCTTTTACCCTGAACACCTGAGGGAGTTTTTCATTCAGCTGAACGCTACAGCCCAAGGCTCATCAAGTAATTGAGACTAATAGCCTCCAGGCAAAAAGCTAGAGGGTAACTGAACATTTACTGGGCTTGCTAATCCACCCAGGAAAGTGAGACTTGACAATGATGTTTAAAGTGGGTCCTCCCACACTCATCCAAACCCAATGGAGGGAGCCACAACCAGCAGAACACCAACACTCACAGGGAAAAATTTGGCAGGCTCTAAAACCCACTGAGACAACCAAAATGGTGAAATAAAGAAACAAATCTCAAATGAAAGAACAAGAGAACTCTACCAAAGAAGAGATAAATGAAATGCAGTTAAGCACATCATGAGAGGTAGAATTCAGATAATGAGGAAGCTCAATAGCATGAGTAAAGAGCTCAATAGCATGAGTAAAGATATAGAAACATTGAAAATCAACCAATTGGAAATGAAGAATGATATAACAGAAATAAATAACACATTGGAAGGAATAACCAACAGAGTAGAGGAAGCCGGATCAGTGAATTAGACAACAGGGTAGAAAAAAATCACCCAATCAGAGAACCAAAAAGAAAAAACAATTTAAAAACAGGAAGAAAGCTTAAGAGAACTGTGGGACAATATGAAATATAACAACATTTGCATCATAGGAGTTCCAGAAGAAGAAGAAAATGAGCAAGAGTTAGAGAATATATTTGAGGGAAAAATGACAGAAAACTTCCCTAACATGGTGAAGGAAAAAAGCATACAAGTACAAGAAGCACAGAGAGCCCCAAGTAGGAAGAACCCAAACAGGCCCACACCAAGACACATAATAATTAAAATGCCAAAAAGTAAAGACAAAGAGAGAATTCTAAAGGCAGCAAGAGATAAGCAACAGGTTACCTACAAAGTAACCTCCATAAGGCAATCAGCTGACTTCTCAAAAAAAACACTACAGGTCAGAAGGCAATGGCATGAACTAATCAAGGTAATGAAAAACAAGGATCTGAATACAAGACTACTCTATTCAGCAAGGCTATCATTCAAAATAGAAGGTGAAATAAAGAGCTTCCCAGACCCTTCAAAAAAAAAAGGGGGGGGGGGGCTAAAGGAATATATTAGCACCAAATCAGCTCTGCAAGAACTGTTAAAAGGACTGCTGTAATTAGTAGAAGAAATAGGAAGAAAAATATAACCACAATAAAAAAAAATGGCAATTTTTGTTTATTGTACATATAAATAAGTACATATCAATAATAACCTTAAATGTAAATGGATTAAATGCTCCAATCAAAACACACAGAGTAGCTGATTGGATAAGAAAGCATGACTCATATATATGTTGTCTACAAGAGACCCACCTCACAATAAAAGACTCACATAGGTTGAAAGTGAAAGGATGAGAAAAAAATCTTCCAAGCATATGGAAAGAAAAAAAGAGCTGGGATATGAAAACTCATATCCAATAAAATAGACTTCAAAATGAAGGCCATAACTAGAGACAAAGAAGTCCACTACATATTATTGAAAGGATCTATCCAACAGGAAGATATAACCTTGGTAAACATATATGCACCCAATATAGGAGCACCAAAATATATTAAAAATCATCTGAAGTACTTCAAAGGACAAATCGACAGCAATACAATTATAGCAGGGGACTTCAATACCCCACTGACATCACTGGATAGATCCTCTAGGAAAAAAACTAACAAGGAAACAGAGACTCTAAATGATGCACTAAATCAAATGGCTTTAATAGATATCTACAGAGAATTACACCCCAAAACTGCAGAATTCACATTTTTCTCAAGTGCACATGGGACATTCTCAAAGATAGACCACATGTTAGAACACAAACTAAGTCTCTACAAGTTCAAGAAGACTAAAATCATATCAAGCATTTTCTCAGATCACAATGGCATGAAACTAGAAAGCAATTGCAACAAGAACATGCAAAGACATTTTAACACATGGAAGCTAAATAGCATGTTATTAAACAACAAATGGGTTACCAAGGAGATCAAGGAAGAAATTTAAAAATTCCTAGAAACCAATGAAAACGAACACACAACAACACAAAATCTATGGGATGCAGCAAAAGCAGTCCTGAGAGGGAAGTTCATAGCACTACAGGCCTACCTCAAGAAACAAGAAAAATTTCTAATTGACTATCTAATCTCACAACTTAAAGAACTAGAAAGAAAACAGAAAGAAAAACGCAGAGCAAGTAAAAGGAAAGAAATAGTAAAGGTCAGAGCAGAAATAAATGACATAGAGACTAAAAAACTATTCAAAAGATCAATGTAACAAAGAGCTAGTTCTTTGAAAAAATAAACAAGATTGATGGATCCTTAGCTGGACTCGCCAAGAAACAAAGACAGAGGACCCAAATAAACAAAACCAGAAATGAGAGGAGAAGTAACAACTGACACCACAGAAATACAAAGGATCGTTAACAAATACTATGAACAATTATACTCCAACAAATTGGACAATCTAGGTGAAATGGACAAATTTCTAGAAACACATAGTCTCCTAAAACTGAACCAGGAAGAGATAGAAAACTTGAACAGATCAATAACAACTAAGGAAATTGAAGATGTAATCAAGAATCTCCCAGCAAACAAAAGCCCGGGCCCAGACAGCTTCATGGGGGAGTTTTACCAAACATTCAAAGAAGAACTAACACAAATTCTCCTCAAACTATTCCAAAAAATTCAAGAGGAAGGAAGACTTCCAAGCTCTTTGTATGAGGGCAGCATAATCCCAATTCCAAAACCACATAAAGACACTACAAAGAGAGAAGACTACAGGCCAATATCCCTGATGAACACGGATGCCAAAATCCTTAACAAAATATTAGCAAATTGGACCTGGCAATACATTACAAAGATCATACACCATAACCAAGTGGAATTTATTCTGAGGATGCAAGACTGGTACAATATTTGCAAATCAATAAATGTGATACACCAAATAAACAAAATGAAGGATAAATATCACATGATCATATCAATAGATGCTGAAAAAGCATTCAACAAAATCCAGCACCCATTTCTGATAAAAACCCTCAGCAATGTGGGAATAGAGGGATCATATCTCGACATGATAAGGGCCATAGATGAAAAACCTACAGCCAACATCACACTCAATGGGAAAAAACTAAAAGCATTTCCCTTAAGAACAGGAACAAGACAGGGATGTCTGCTTTCATCACTCTTATTTAACATAGTACTGAAAGTCTTAGCCACAGTGATCAGACAAGAAGAAAAAATAAAAGGCATTCAAATTGGAAAGGAGGAACTGAAACTGTCATTATTCACAGATGACATGATATTGTACATAGAAAGCTCTAAAGACTCCACCAAAAAACTACTAGATTTAATTAATAAATTCAGCAAAGTAACTGGATACAAAATTAACATCCAGAAATCTATGACATTTTTATACACAATTTTTATACACAATACTCAGAAAGAGAAACTAAAAAAACAATCCCATTTATCATTGCACATACACACACACAAAATTTAAGATACCTAGAAATAAACTACCAAAGAGGTAAAAGACCTGTTCTCAGAAAACTACAGGACATTGGAAGGAAAATAGAGAAAGATATGAAAAAGTGGAAGCATATACCATGAAAATGGATTGGAAGAATCAACATCATTAAAATGTCCGTACAACCCAAAGCAACCTATAGATTCAATGCAATCCCTATTAAAATACCAACAGCATATTTCACAGATCTAGAACAAATACTACAGAAGTTTATATGGAACCAATAAAGAACCCAAATAGTCACAGAAATCTTGAAAAAAAAGAACAAAGTTAGAGGGATCATAATTGTAAATATCAGGTTATACTACAAAGCCATTGTAATCAAAACAGCCTGGTACTGGCACAAGAACAGGCATACAGATCAATGGACCAGAACAGAGAACCCAGAAATTGACCCAAGACATTATGCTCAACTAATATTTGAGAATGGAGGCAAGAGCATGCAATAGCGTAAAGACAGACTCTTCAGTAGATAGTGCTGGGAAAATTGGACAGGTACATGCAAAAAAATGAAATTAGACCATCAACTTATACCATACACAAGAATAAACTCAAAATACATAAAAGATTTAAATGCAACTCTTGAAACCATAAAAATCCTAGAAGAAAATATAGGCAGCAAAATCTCAGACATCACATGTAGCAGAATTTTCAATGATACATCACCTAGGACAAGAGAAAAAAAAGAAAAAATAATAAGTGGGACTACATCAAACTAAAAATCTTCTACACAGCAAACACACACACACACACACACACACACACACACACACACACAAAACAGCATCACCCAGCTGGTGTAGCTCAGTGGATTGAGCATTGTCCCATGGACTAAGAGGTCTCAGTTTGATTCCCAGTCAGGGCACATGCCTGGGTTGCAGGTTCGATCACCAGGAAAGGGAGTGCAGGAGGCAGCCAATCAATGTATCTCTCTCACATTGATGTTTCTATCTCTCTCTCTCCCTCTTTCTCTAAAAAAAAAAAAAAAAAAAAAATCAATTAAAAAAAAGATAACCATCAAAATGAAAAGGGAACCACTGTATGGGAGAACATATTTGCCAATGATACATCAGATAAGGGGTTAATTTTCAAAATATATAGAGTACTCACACAACTCAACAAAAGGAAGACAAAAAACCCAATTAAAAAATGGGCCCTGGCCGGTATGGCTCAGCAGTAAGAGCATCACCCACAGACCAAAGAATCCCAGGTTCAATTCCGGCCAAGGGCATGTACCTCGGTTTGTCCTTGGCCCCAGTTGGAGTTGTACGGGTGGCAACCAATCGATGTGTCTCTCTCACATCGATGTTTCTCTCTCTCTCTCTCTCTCTCTCTCTCTCTCTCTCTCTCTCTCTCTCTCTCTCTCTCTTCTTTGTTCTCTCTCTCCAGCTCTATCTGAAGATTAATGTAAAAATATCCTCAGGTGAGGATTAAAAAAAAAAAAAATGGGCAGAGGACCTGAATAGACATCTCTCCAAACAAGATATACAAATGGCCAAGAAACATATGAAAAAGTGTTCAACATCACTAATCATCAAAGAGATGCAAATTAAAAGAACTATGAGGTATCACCTCACACCTGCCAGAATGACTGCCATCAACAAATCATCAAACAAAAAGTGCTGGCAAGGGTATGGAGAAAAGGGGACGCTGGTACACTGCTGGTGGGAATGCAGACTGGTGCAACCAGTATGTCAAACAATATGGAGTTTCCTCAAAAAATTAAAAATGGGACTGCCATTTGACCCAGTGATTCCACTTCTAGGAATATATCCTAAGAAGTCTGAAACACCAATCAGAAAGAAAATATGCACCTCCAGTGTTCATAGCAGTGCTATTTACAATAGCTAAGGTCTGGAAAGAGCCCAAGTGCCCATCAGTAGATGAGTGGATAAAAAAGCTGTGGTACATCTACACAATGGAATACTATGCATCTGTAAGAAAGAAAAATCTCTTACCTTTGAAACAACATGGGGGACCTGGAGAGTATTATGCTAAATGAAATAAGCTGGTCATAGAAAGACAAGTACCACATGATCTCACTTATTTGTGGAATATAATGAACAAAATAAGCTCATGAACAAAATAGATCCAGAGACATGGAAGTAGGGAACAGACTGACAAACCTTAGAGTGAAGGGGGTGGGGGGACAGGAAGAGATAAACTAAAGAACATATATGCATATATGCATAACCAGCGGACCCAGACAACAGTATGGTGAAGGTAGGGGGTGAGGAGCAGGGAGGAGTGTCTCAATGAGAGAGAAAAGGGGGGACATCTGTAATAGTTTTAACAATAAAGAAAAAAATTAGTAAAAATAAAAATAAAAGTTTAAAAAACTAGTATAGTTTAAGGGACCTCTGGGACAGTATCAAGCATACCAACATTTGCATAATAAGGGCACTAGAAGAAGAAGAAGAGAGAGAGCAATGAATTGAAAACCTACTTGAAGAAATAATGACTGAAAATTTCCCCAATCTAGTGAAGGAAATAGACACACAAGTCCAGGCAGTGCAGAGTCCCAAACAAAATGAACCCAGAAGCTCACACCAAGACACATATAATTGAAAAGCCAAAGGTTAAATACAAAGAGAATGGTAAAAACAGCAAGAGAACAGCAGTTAGTTACCTACAAGGGAGCACCCATAAGACTGTCATCTGATTTCTCAACAGAAACTCTACAGGCAAGAAGGGATTGGCACAAAATCTTCAAAGTGATGAAAAGCAGGGGACTAAAAACAAGACTATTCTACAGAGAAAGGCCATCATTTAGAATCTAAGAAAAGATAAATAACTTTCCAAACAAGAAAAAGCTAAAGGAATTCATCACCACAAAACCACTTATTACAAGAAATATTCAAAAGACATATTTAAGAAGAAAGAAAAAGAACATAAATATAAATTGTCAAATGACAATAACTACATACCTATCAATAATCACGTTAAATGTAAATGAATTTAATGCTCCAATCAAAAGACAAAGTGGCTGAATGCATACAGAAACAAAACCCATACATATGCAGTCTATAGGAGACTCATTTCAGATTGAAAGACACACACAGATTGAAAGTAAAGGAATGGAAAAACATATCTCATGCAAATGGAAACAAAAAAAAGTTAGGGTAGCAATACTTACATCAGACAAAATACACTGTAAACAGAGGTTATAACAAGAGACAAAGAAGTACATGATAAAGGGACCAATCTAACAAGAGAATATAACTCTTATAAACATTTAAGAATCCAACAGAGGAGCATCCAAATTTATAAAGCAAATATTAACAGACATAAATGGAGAGATCAACATTAATACAGTATTGTAGGGGACTTTAACACTCCATTGACATCAATGAAGAGATCATCCAAATAGAAAATCAACAGGGAAACGGTGGCCTTAAATGACACACTAGAACAGATGGATTTAACTAATATTTTAGAGCATTTCACCCCAAAGCAGTAGCATACACATCCTTTTAAGCACACAATGAACATTTTCCAGGATAGACCATGGGTTAGAATACAAAACAAGCCTCAATAAATTTAAAAGATTGAAATTATATTAAGCGTCTTTTCCAAACACAATGGTATAAAACTAGAAATCAATTACAGACAGACTAAAGAAAGAAAGAGAGAGAGAGAGAGAGAGAGAGAGAGAGAGAGAGAGAGAAAGCTAAAAGTGCTTTCCTTAAGATCAGGAACAAGACAAGGATGTCCACTTTCACCACATTTCCATAGCAATCAGACAAAAAGAAGAGATAAAAGGAATCCACACTGGAAATGAAGAAGTAAAACTGTCATTATTTGCAGATGACATGATACAGTCTATAGAAAGAAACCTAAAGATTCCACACAAAAACTATTGGAACTGATATAAGTTCATTAAATTAGCAGGATATAAAATTAATATTCAGAAATCAGTTGCATTTTTATACACCAATAACAAATTATCAGAAAAAGAAATTAAGAAAACAATTCCATTTACAATTGTATCAAAAAAAAAAAACACACCTAGGAATAAATTTAACCAATGAGCTAAAAAACATGTACTAAAAACAATTATAAGGCATTGGAAAAAAAAATTTCAAGAAGATACAGATAAATGGAAACATATACAGTGCTCATAAATAGGAAAAGTTTACATCATTAAAATGTACATAATACCCAAAGCAATCTACAGATTCAATGCAATTCCTATTAAAATACCAATAGTATTTTCACAGAACTAGAACAAATAATCCAAAAAATTATATGGAACCACAAAAGAACCTGAATAGCCACAGCAATCTAGAGAAAGAAGTACCAAGTTGGGGACTTCTGGTCAAGATGGCAGCATACGTAACCACAGTACTTGCCTCCTCCTACAACCACATCAAAATTACAACTAAACTACAGAACAACCATCATTCAAAGCCGCCTGAACTCAAGCTGAATGGAAGTCCCACAACTATGAAATTAAATAAGAAGCCACATTGAGACTGGCAGGAGGGCGGAGGCACAGACAGGCTGGTTCCACACCCACATATGTTGGATAAAAATCAGCAGGGACACCTCGGCTGGGAAGGTCCTCCTTGAGGAGTGAGGGTTCCCCGTCCCACACCAGGTGCCCAGCTCAGAGTACCAGTGCCAAGAAGAGAAGTCCTCATCACTTCTGGCTGTAAAAAACAGTGGGAACTGAGGCTGAGGAAGGCTAAGGCTGAGGGAGGCTGAGGCCTTGGGGTCCCAGGCAGTTTCTCTTAAAGGGCCCACACACAGACTTACCCAGATGCACCCCCTCCAGGCTCCAGCATGGGGGAGGCAGTTTGAAAGGCACCAGAGACATATGGGGAAGAACTGAGTTGTTGGCATTGGGGCAAGAGCTGTAGGGCAGCTTTCTCCCAGACAGATGTGCTGGAGGAGGCACTTTTTCCTTTGGTGAGCCCTTCCCCCACACTACAGGCAGATGGGCACCATATCTGGCACTCCAGCAACCTGGCTCATACTGTTTGCCCTGACTTGGCGATTCCCTAAGGCCCTGCCCCACCCCACTTTCAGGCCCACCCAAGCTGTTTCCAGTGACTTTGCCATAGGAATGGCCTGTCTTGGCTCCTGTTTCAGATTTTCCTAAATTCCTTCAAAAAAGCAGTATCTGGCCTCAGTGAGCCCCATACCTCTCATTAAGTGGCCCCAGGCCTGGCACTGGAAGCAGCCAGCCTTGGTTCACATCTTGGCTTTGCCTGGGCACCTCCCAGCCCAGCACAAGAAGCAGCCATTGGCAGATCTCTTTGTAGCTTATGCCTGGTGGCCCTGGGTAGAACGCAGGTAGAGGCTAACCTTGCCCCAGAGCCAGCACACCCTGTGGACAGCTTCAGACCACTTCGAAGCACCACCACCCAATGACTTCCATAAGCAATACACTCAAGGAGTGGACTCAGTGGGTACCAGAGCCCTGATGAAGTAAGTCTTGTTCTGTGTGGTGGGCCCCTCCATAGCTGGTCCTCCAAGGTAGTCAGAGGTCAGTTGTCAGTGGCACAGTCAGTCCTTGCAGCTGATCACCCTGAGTAAATCCCTCCCATTGACGTGCCAACAGCAATCAAGACACAATTACAACAGAAAGGTGTACAATCCATATGAGGGGTGCACCTTGAGGGCCCAGCTGGGGTGATCAGGAAGGCTGTGCCACTGGATCCTACAGGACACCTACTATAATAGGCCACCCTACGAAGCTTAGGAGACATAACAACTCTATCTAATACACAGAAACAAACACAGGGAGGTAGCCAAAATGAGGAGACAAAGAAACATGTCCCAAATGAAAGAACAGAACAAAACTCCAGAAAAAGAACTAAACAAAATGGAGATAAGCAATCTAACAGATGCAGAGTTCAAAACACTGCTTATAAGGATGCTCAGTGAATTTAGTGAGGTCCTCAAGAGCATAAAAAAAGGACCAGTCAGAAATGAAGGATGCATAGTCAGAAATGAAGGAGGCATTAACTGAAATAAAGAATAATTTATAGGGAATCAATAGAGTAGGTAAAGCCAAGAAGCAAACCACCGATTTGGACTATAAGGAAGCAAAAAACACCCAATCAGAACAGCAAAAAGAAAAAAGAATCCAAAAAAAATGAAAATAATGTAAGGAGCCTCTGGGACAACTTCAAGCATACCAACATTCACATCATGGGGATGCTAGAAGGAGAAGAAAGAATGCAAGAAATTGAAAACCTATTTGAAAAAATAATGATAGAAAACTTCCCTAACTTGGTGAAGGAAACAGACATACAAGTCCAGGAAGCACAGAGAGTCCCAAACAAGGTGAACCCCAAGAGGCCCACACTAAGACACATCATAATCAAAATGCAAAAGGTTAAAGACAAAAAGATAATCTTAAAAGCAGCAAGAGAAAAGCGGTTACTTACCTACAATGGAGCTCCCATAAGACTGTCATCTGATTTCTCAACAGAAACTTTGCAGGCCAGAAGGGAGTGGCAAGAAATATTCAAACTGATGAAAAGCAAGAACCTACAACCAAGATTACTCTGTCCTGCAAAGTTATCATTTAGAATCAATGGACATATAGTTTCCCAGATAAGAAAAAGCTAAAGAAGTTCATCACCACCAAACCAGTATTATATGAAATGTTGAAGGGTCTTCTTGAAGAAAAAGAAGATAAAAAATATGAACAATAAAATTGCAATAAATACATATGTATCAACAATTGAATCTACAAACAAAATGAACAAGCAGAACAGAAACAGACTCATAGATAAAAAGAACTTTTTGTTGGTTGCCATATGGGAGAGGAGTTGGGTGAATGGGTGAAAAAGGTGAAGGGATTAAAAAATACAATTTGGTTGTTAGACTGACAGACCTCAAAGGGAACGGGGGAGAGGGGTAAGAAGAGATAAACCAAAGAACTTATATGCATATACACATAACCAATGGACACAGACAATATTATAGGAAAGGCAGGAGGGGGTTGGGAACGAGGAGGCCAAGAGGGAGAAAAGAAAGGACATCTGTAATACAGTCAATAATAAAGATAAGTTTTTAAAAAAGAAATAATGACACCTGAAACTAATACAGATTAATATTGCATGTGAACTGTAAAATGAAATGAATGTAAAGTGAAAAATAAAACTTTTTTTAAAAGAAAAAAGAAGTACCAAGTTGGGAGTTTCACGCTACTTGATATCAAACTATAATACAAGGTTATAGTAATCAAAACAGCATGGTTCTGGCATAAAAACAGACACACAAATCAATGGAGCAGAATAGAGAGCCCAGAAATAAACTCATGCCTATGTGGTCAATTAATCTATGACAAAAGAATCAAGACTATACAATGGACTCTCAACAACAAAGATTTTTAAAAATGAAATAAAATAAAATAAAAAGACTACACAATGGGATAAAGAAAGTCTACTCAATAAATTTCTAGAATAATAGGAATGGGAAAACTGAACAGATACATGCAAAAAAAATGAAAGTGGACCACTTTCTTACACCATATACAAGGATAAATTCAAAATGGATTAAAGATTTAATTGTAATACCAGAAACCATAAAACTCCTAGAAGAAACATAGGCAGTAAAATCTCTGACATTGTTTTTAGTAATATTTTTTCTGATATATCTCCTCAGGCAAGGGAAACAACAACAACAAAATGGAACTACATTAAACTAAAAAGGTTTTGCACAGCAAAGGAAACCATCAACAAAATGAAAAGACAGCCTACCTAATGAAAAAGATATTTGCCAATGATACTTCTGATAAAGGGGTAATATCCAAAATTTATAAAGATCTCATACAACTCAACACCAAAAAGACAAACAATCCATTTTAAAAATGGGCAGAGGACCCAAATAGATACTTCTCCAAAGAAGACATAAGATGGCCAATAGACATATGAAAAGATGCTCAATGTCACTAATCATCAGAGAAATGCAAATTAAAACCACAATGTGATATTACCTCACATTTGTCAGAATGGCTATCATCAACAAATCAACAAACAACAAGTGATGGCAAGAATGTGGAGAAAAGGACACCCTCCTTCACTGCCGGTGGGAATGTAGATTGGTACAGCCACTATGGAAAGCAGAATGAAGATTTCTCAAAAAAAATTATAAATAGATCTACCTTATGACTCAGCAGTTCTTCTTCTAATTATATATCCAAAGAAATACAAAACACTAATTCAAAAAGATATATGCTCCCCTATGTTCATTACAGCATTATTTATAATAGCCAAGATATGGAAGCAACCCAAGTCTCATCAATAGATGATTGGATAAAGAGGTGGTATATATAATGTGGTTTTAATTTGCATATGTATATAATGGAATATTACTCAGCCATAAAATAGAATGAAATCTTACCATTTGTGACAGCACAGATGGACCTAGAGGATATTATACAAAGACAAGTACCATATGGTTTATTTATGGTGGAATCTAAAGAGCAAAATAAACAAAACAGAAACAGACTCATAGACAGAGATATCAGCCTGATGGTTGCCAGAGGGGAGGTGGGTTGGGGGACTGGGTCAAAAAGGTGAAGGGATTAAGAAGTACAAATTGGTAGTTGCAAAATAGTCATGAGGATGTAAGGTACAGCATAGGGAATATAGTCAACAATATTTTAATAACTATGTGTGGTGCCAGGTGGGTACCAGACATATGGGGAAATCACTTCATAAATTATATAAATTTCTAACCACTAGACTATACACCTGAAACTAATATAAATAATATTGAATATCAACTATAATTGAAAAATTATCCATGAAAATTTCCCAAAACTAAGAGCATGAATTTTCAGGTTGAAAGGTGCATTATGTGCTGAGCACAATAAATGAAAATAAATTCACACTAAGACACACAATTGTAAACTTTAAGAATACCAAATTTAAAGAGGAAACCCAAAAAGAAAAAAACAGGTAACAACCAATGTATCAGAAATTAGAATGGTTTTAGATTTCAACAACAATACTAAACTCAATGAGGTAATGAAGCAATGTGTTTAACATTCTAAAAAAAGTTTTTAATTACAAATTATAATTCTGTATCAATTAGGATGAGCTTGGTTATGCTGTAGTAACATGCAGCTCCCAGATTTCAGATGCTGCATGTTCATCTCAGTTCAGCGGGAACCCAAGCTATTGGAGTCTCCACCTATTTTCATAGTAGAAAATAAAACATGACAAATGGGTCACCAGCTCTTTAACTAACTGTCAGGAAGTGGTATGCATCACAGTATCTACTCACATGTCCTTGGTCATGGTTAGTTACATGGACTTGCCTAACTTCAAATAATCAGAAATGTGCAACCCTACCATGTACCCAAAAAGAAAAGAACTAGATATATATAGATATACAGATATCTATATAGAGATAGATAGAGATAGAGATAGAGATAGAGATAGAGATAGAGATAGAGATAGAGACAGAGATAGAGACAGAGACAGAGAGAGAGAATTACCAGACCATTCTCTGGTCACTAAATATTTGGTTCATTCTTCTCACCAAGCAACATATACTCACTCTCTCCCCAAAAGACAACAACCCAAAAGTTCCACCTAATCTTAGCAATGAACACAAAGTTCAGGATCCCTAGATCTCCTCTTAATCTGGAGACCTGTAAATTGAAAATAAGATTTCTGCTCCACACACCTAATATCAGGTGATGAAACAGGATAGGATGACCACAGGAAGGAGAAGAATGGAAATAGAAAACACTGGTCCATAGCAATTCTGAATCCTGCTGGGTGACATTTTGAGGGCTCCATTCCTGGGAGCAGGGATCTTACGGGACTGGGCTCCCATTATGCTCCCTGGGAATAATGTCTTTGTCCATATGCTCCATTACTACTGGCTCTTTCCCCAAGAAATGCTTTCTTTTCCATTATTCTCCTTGGCCATATCTGAATATGCCCTCCTTGAGTGCTGAGTCTGTTTCTTAGATCTTCCTGCTGATAGATAGGGTGATTTTAGGTTCTTGAATAGTCTTTCACAGTCCAGACTGGTGGTTCTTTTGGCAATACAACTCTCTCAACATCTTATCTTTTTACCTATTTGATTCAGTCAGCAATAACATTCAGTAAGCATACCCACATTTCTTTGAGAGATATAGAACCCAGAGTTACATCTTTGATTTCTCATCTCCACATATCCTTTCCTCTCTTCATCTAAAGATCAGTACCTTGACTTTACCAGGGCTATGTGGGAGACGCACAGACTTACTCCTTTCCTTGAGATATTTGTCCTATTAAAGGAATAACTGGGTGCCACATCCTTGGGGCTTTTTATCTAAAACATTTTAACCTATTCCATTTATTTATTTATTTATTTATTTATTTATTTATTTATTTATTTATTTATTTATGTTACAGGTGTCCCTCCTTTTCTCTTCATTGACACCCCCTTCCCTATCCCCATCCCCCCTCCCACCATCACAGTATTGTTGTCTGTGTCCATTGGTTATGTATATATGCATGTAAGTTCTTTGGTTTATCTCTTTCTACCCACCCAACCCCCAACCCCCACCTCCAGAGGCTTGTCAGTCTGTTCCCTACTTCCATGTCTCTGGGTCTATTTTGTTCATCAGCTTGTTTTGTTCATTATATTCCACAAATAAGTGAGATCATGTGATATTTGTCTTTCTCTGATTGACTTATTTCACTTAGCATAACACTCTCAGGTCTCTCTATGTCATCTCAAAGGGTGAGAGATCATTCTTCCTTACAGTATTCCATTGTGTATATGTACCACAGCTTTTTTATCCACTCATCTACTGATGGACACTTGTGCTGTTTCCAGATCTTAGCTATTGTAAATAGCACTGCTATGAATACAAGGGTGCATATATTCTTCCTGATTGGTGTTTCAGGCTTCTTAGGATAAATTCCTAGAAGTGGAATCCCTGGGTCAAATGGCAGTTCCATTTTTAATTTTTAGAGGAAACTCCATACTGTTTCCACAGTGGCTGCACCAGTCTGCACTCCCACCAGCAGTGTGCTAGAGTCCCCTTTTCTCCACACCCTCGCCAGCATTTGTTGTTTGAGGAGTTGTTGATGGCCACCATTCTGTGAGGTGTAAGATGATATCTCATAGTTGTTTTAATTTGCATCTCTCTGATGATTAGTGATGTTGAGCATTTTTTCATATGTCTCTTAGCCATTTGTATGTCCTGTTTTGAGAGGTGTCTATTCTGGTCCTCTGCCCATTTTTTAATTGGATTCTTTGTCTTCCTTTTGTTGAGTTGTATGAGTACTCTATATATTTTGGAAATTAACCCCTGATCTGATGTATCATTAGCAAACATGTTCTCCCAGAGACTGGGCTCCCTTTCCATTTTGATGCTGGTTTCTTTTGCTGGGCAGAAGCTAACCTATTCCATTTCTAACAGTGAGAGTGAGGACTATGTCCTTATTTTGACACTTGCCACAAAAAATGAATTTTAAATGGCCTGTTGTCTTTCAAAACTTATTTTCATTTTGTCTTCTATTATTTGGAGTATAAAATTAAGTGACTTTTCCAAATATTTTGAGATTGAATTTTTGGGAACTCTCTATTCACTTTCATTTCTGCTTCATATTGCCCAGTTCTTTTCTGAGCACACTTTTCTTACAATTTTGCCAAGCACAGGCAATAACCAAACATGCTAACATACTGTTTTCCCATATCTTCATCTTGAGTTTAAATTTCTTTAATAATATGATCTGATTCCCAGAGAATTTTATTAAATATTTCATACTGCCTAGTGTAAATTGCTATCGTTACAACCTCTAGTCAAGTTCTCTTACAGTTCTCTACACAGCCCCTAAGCCAGACCACCTACAGTAGGGTTTTCATTTTATTAGTACTCCGTCTCCAGGAATCTGTCTTGATCTCAGTCAGGATAAGCTAGATTATGATGTGACAACAAACAACCCCTATTTATCTCAATGGCTTAAAACAATAAAAGTTTTATTTCTTGCTACATAGAAAGGAGAGATATGCCCCAAGTCATTCTCATCCAGGGACCCAGGCTGATGGAGCCTCCAGCATCAAAAATACTTCAGTCACAGTAGCAGAGAGAAACATGGGAAATTACACACCATCTCTTAAAGTCTTCTGCCCATAGAATACTTTCTACTTCTACTCACGTTTTCTTGTCTAAAGCAAATCACACTGCAATGTTTAACTTCAAGAAAATGAGGGTAAGCAATCATGTCATCTGTCCAGAAAAGAAAGAACTAGGAATGTTGATGTATGACATTAGTGGCTACCATAAATTCTATAACCAGCCAAACTATCATCTGGCATAAAATATAATAACTGGAACTCTAAATTTTGCAAAATCTCAAAAATGTTTTTCTCTTTTCTGTAGTTTTACATAAGGCAACAGAGCATGTCTTCTATCAAAACAAAAAAGTAAGCCGAGAAAGGGGAAGGCATAGACAGAAGCAAAGGAAATCTCCTGGATAAAGGTAAAACTATCCTAGAATGACAACCATTCACAGCACAGAGAAGACCACCAGTCCAGATCGGCGCACTGTAAATCAAGAGGCAGAAATGTCCTCTCCACTACTTTGCATTTACTTCATCCATCTGATGAAACTACTGGCGGATGTACTTTACCAAAACAAGAAAGAAAAGCAAGACAGAAAAAGATATGAGGTTAGAAACAAGGAATCCAAAAGAAGAGAGGCAAGGAAAATCAAGAATGTCAGTGAAAGAAATACACAGGACGACTAGGGCGCCCCAAGCCTTGAGAGTGACCAGCCCAGGAAGAAGACAAGTAGAGACTTCAGAATGAGTGACTCCAATTTTTTTTTTCACTTCAATTTTTTCTTTATTAATTAATTAAATTTTGTTACAGATGTTTCTTGTTTTTCTCCCCAGACATTCTCCTCCCTATCCCACCCCCCTCACCCCCCAGCCAAGCATTGTTGTCTATGTCCATTGGTTATGCACACATGCATATAAGTTCTTTGGTTTATCTCATCCCTCCCCCCACCTCTAATTTTTTTTAATGGAACTAATAGATTGTCTGATGGGACTGACCATGTGGTAATCATTCTAAGAAGCTGTTAGGAGGTGTAGGAAGAATTGGCAACTAGTACACATAAAAATAAGAAAATTAAAAATCAAGACAATTATTAACTTCAAGAGAAATAAAAAGAAAGGACATAAAGTACACTGCAATATATATTCTGTTATAACTCATAGTATTCATAATATTCAGGTATGAATATTTGCATAGGTATAAGAATGCAAATATTTAATGTTGTTATATTTAAATTTTTATCATAAGCCTTTTGATATAATCTGATTTTGGAAAATGTGCATATATTACCGTCAAGAAAATTAAAATTAAGAAAAACTTATAGGTGATTCTGACGTTCAGGCAAATTTAAGAGCTGTTAGGACAGTCCACTTATTCCATGCATTATTGGAAACTCTACAGCATCCCCTGCTGAGTAGCTGTCCAACTTTGACTTGAATATCTCCACATCCAATACATGAAAGTATACCTCTACCTCAATTCTTATGATATATCAGTTATGAATATTACGTAGTAAACGTAGAGACACTGAGACTGTGCTGGCCCAGTCCACTTCCAGGGACTACAGTAATCAGAGAAGTAATGAATGGCTCAGAATTCTTCAGCAGTGAGTGACTATTCAAGAGGGTGAGGCTTTCCTTGTGCTGGGGCCCACAAAGCCCTGTCAATCATTTGGAAAAGATGTGTCCCTCAAAATGGAGAGGAGAGGAGGATCCAGGAGCTCTAAGAATTTTTCATTCAGGTCTCTTTCTCTGACATTGATGGATGGCACAGCTTATGCCATCCTGAAGACTTCCAGAAGTTGAGATGGTGAGATGCCTCAGAAGAGAGGAAACTGGGTGAAAGAGCCTTATAAATCGTGTCATGCTTTTGGGTCTAAACAGTAGATATTTATCTCAGGATGTGAAACCTATTTTTAAGGCATTATTTCCCTTATAGCCCCAGGTAACCTACTCCATCCCCTGGAGCTTCTTCTAAGGGGCTTCATGAGAGAGAAGGAAATACAGTGGTTAAAAGCAGTGGTTTTCAATCACGTAGATAAAATAAATTCTATTTTTAAAAACTCAACCCAAAAGAAGACAGGAAAATAGGAACCAATAATAGATATGACAAACAAAACAAATAGCAAGGAGGTAGACCTAAATCCCACTGTTGATAATTACATTAAGTCTAAATGGTCTAAACCCCCAAACAAAAGATAGAGATCGTCGAACTGGATGAAAAAGCAAGACCTAACACTTGAAATATAAAGACACAGCCAGGTTAAAAGGAAAAGGAAAAAGATATACTGTATAAACACTAAGCTGAAGTGGCTCTATTAATACCAAAGTAGTTTGCAGAACAAGGAATACTAGGAAAAGAGAAACATTTTATAATGATAAAGAGGTCAATTACTCAGGAAAACATAACAATCCTAAATGTGTACCTAATAAAAGAACACCACAGGAGATATAACCAATGTAATTCACCATATTAACAAACTAAAAACGAAAACAATACATGACCATTTCAACAGATACAAAAACATCATTTGACAGAATTTAACACCTATTTGTGATTTTTAAAAACTCTCAGCAAATTAGAAATAGAAGGTAATTTCCTTGTCCAGATAAAGGGCATTTTAAAAACCCTGCATTTAACATAATACTTTGTGGTATGAGTAAAGATTTCCTATTAAAAGACTACATAATTTCTTATTAAAATCATTTAGACTGAATGATTTCCTATTAAAATCAGTAACAAAGCAAGAATGTCTACTCTCACTACTTGTATTCAACATCGTACAGACAGTCCTAGTCAGCACAATAAGACAAGAAGCAAGAACAGTGAGCACTCAAATTTGAAACGAATGGTAAAACTATATCACGTGGCAAGATGGTCTCTGTAACAAAATTTGAAAGACTTTACAAAAAGCTATTAGAACTAATAAATAAATAAATGAAATTAACCAAAACACAGGATATAAGGCCAATATTTTTTAAAATTTGTATTTCCATATATTAAGAACAAACAATTGGAAAATGAATATTTTAATGTAATAGTACTTAAGAAAACTTCAGGGATAAATTCAACAAAATATGTGTAAGATGTACACTGGAAACTATAGAATATTGCTGGGAGAAATAAAGTGAGCCTCAATAAACAGAAAGACGCAATATGTTCATGGATCAGAATATTCAGTATTGTGAAGATGTTAATTCTCCCCAAAATTAGCTATAGATTCAACGCACACCTAATCAAAATAGTAGACTATTTTTAAAGAAATTGACAGTGGAATACTAAAGGAAATGCAAAAGACCTAGAATGGGGGGGGGGGGGTTGGAGGACTTAGCTACTTGATTTCATGACTTACTTATTAAGCTATAGTGATGATGTCAGTATGGTATTGGGGTAAGGACAGACATATAGATTAATGAAATAGAAAAGACCAGAAATATACCCAACATATATGATCAGTTGATTTTTGAGAAAGGTACCAAGTTAATTCGGTGAAAAAAGGAAGTATTTTCCAACTTGTGCTGGACAACTGGCTATCCATAAGGAAAAGAGAGACTGCTAAATGTAGAGCTAAAACTGTAAAATTCTATAAGAAATTATTAACTTGGGTTAGGCAAAGAATTCTTAGGACACCAAATCTAAATGCTAGAGCTCAAGGCATGAAAATCCGACCAAGGCATGTTGTAGGCAAATAAAAGGAAGGATTTCTTTATACAGCTGAATCCAGCTACTCTCAGTCCCTATATGTCCTCTCCTAGGACATCCTCCCTCTTCCCCAATCCAAACCCTTAGCCTAACCCATTCTTACTTATTGTCCTGTCCCAGCTTCAGGGCCACTTCCTCCAGGAAACATCCCAGGCACACTAAACTGAGTCAAGTGCCCCTCCTTTGACCCCGTCATTACCTAGACGTGACAGGTGCCCCTCTCTGTTGCAATGGTCTGCATCATCCTCTGTATGGGAAACCCCATGTGGCAGTGGGATGGGGTCCGACCTGCTCACTCTCATCGCCAGTGCCTAGCAGATGGCCGATGCTCAGTGCCTTTTACCAGATGAACTGTATAATCCCATCCACAAACGCAGATCCTGGCTCCCAGGTGCCGACAAACTTTTAAAAAAGTTTTATGGCCGTAAAATATGCATAATAAAAAATTGACCATCTTCACCATTTCTAAATGTACAGTGCTGTGGTGTTAGTACATTCACAGTGCTGTGTAACCATCACCACCATCCCTTTTCATAACCCTTTTCATCTTGTAAAACTGAAACCTTACACCCATTAAACAATAAATCCTAATTCCCTCTAACCCCCACCCCCTGGCAACTACCATTCTACTGTCTCTATGATTTTGACTATTCTAAGTACCTCATACAGTGTAATTCATACAGTATTTGTTTTTTGTGACTGGCTTACATCACTTATCATAATGTACTTAAAGTCTATCGATGTTGTAGTATATTAAAAATGTCCTTCCTTTTTATTTATTTATCCTTTCCGTTAATCCTCACCCGAGGATATTTGTTTCCATTGCTCTTTAGAGAGAGTAGAAGGGAGGGAGGGGGAGTGGAGAGAGAGAGAGAGAGAGAGAGAGAGAGAGAGAGAGAGAGAGAGACATTAATTGGTTGCCTCCCACATACGCCCCAACCAGGGCCAGAGACCAAACCTGCAACCCAAGTACATGCCCTTGACCAGGAATCAAACCCACAACCCTTTGGTGTGCGGGTTGATATTCCAACCACTGAGCCACACCGGCCAGGGCTAATTTTTTTAAATATTTTTATTGATTTTTTTTTTTTTTTTTTTTTAGAGAGAGAGAGGAAGGTAGAGGGAGAGAGAAACATCCATGTGAGAGCAAAGTATCGATCGGCTGCCTCCTGAACGCCCCCTACTGGGAGATCAAGCCCGCAACCTGGGCATGTGCCCTGCCTGGGAATAGAACTGGCGACCTTTCAGTGCACGAGATGCTGTCTAAGCAACTGAGCCACACCGGCCAGGGCTTTTCCTTCCTTTCTGATGCTGAAGAACATTCCATGATATGCATATACCACGTTGTGCTTACCCATTCGTCCACTGGTGGACATCACATGCTGTCATGTTATAGCTACTGTGGCAAATGCTGCTGCTTTGAACACGGATGTACAAATTCCTGTCCAAGGCTCTGCCTTCCGTTCTTCTGCGTATGCAAATGATGTATTACAGTACTTGCCCTCCTTGGTCTGACTTACCTCGCTTAGCATAATGCCCTCGAGGTCCATACATGCTGTCACAAATGGCAGGACTTTCCTCTTTTTCAGGGCTGAATATTATTCCATTGTGCATATACACCACACCTGCTTCATTCACTCACCCACGGATGGACACGTAGGTTGTTTTCATACCTTGGCAATTGAACATTCCAAACCATGCAATGAACACGGGAGTACAGATATCTCTTTGAGGTTGTGATTTCATTTCCTTTGGATATATACCCAGACGCTGAATCATATGGTAGTTCTATTTTTTAATTGTTTAGGGACCTCCATACTGTTTTTCTTGGTAGCTGTAACAATTTACATTCACACCAAGAGTGTACAAGTGTTTCTTTTTCTCCACATCCATCCCAACACTTGTTATCTCTTGTCCTTTTTTTCTTTTCTTTTTTTTAAGTTTAAGGGCTATACTTTTTGTTTTCTTTGTTGTTTTTGTTTGTTTTATTTTTCAATTACAATTTACATGTAATATTATTTTGTATTAGTTTCGGGTGTATGGCATAGTGGTTAGATAATCATACACTTTACAAAGTGTTCCCCCAAAGATTTTCAGTACCCACCTGGTACCAAACATAGTACAATATTATTGACTATATTCCCTATGCTGTACTTTATATTCCCATGACTATTTTTTGACTACCCATTTGTACTTCCTAATCCCTTCATCTTTTTCACCCAGTCCCCCAGCCCACCTCCCATCTGGCAACCATCAGTCTGATCTCTGTATCTGTAAGTCTGTTTCTGTTTTGTTTATTCATTTATTTTGTTCTTTAGATTCTACATGTAAGTGAAATCACAGAATATTTGTCTTTCTCTGGCTGACTTATTTCACTTAGCATAACACCCTCTAGGTCCCTCCATGGTATCACAAATGATAAGATTTCATTCTTTGGCCAAGTAATATTGCATTGTATGTGTGTAACAAAACTTTTTTACCCATTGGCCTATTGATGGGCACTTGGGTTGCTTCCACATCTTGGCTATTGTAAATAATGCTGCAATGAAATGGGGTGCATATATTCTTTCAAATTTGTGTTTTGGGTTCAAGTATATGCCTGGAAGTGAAATCACTTGGTCATAAGGCAGTTCTATTTTTAATTTTTTGAGGACCCCGTCCTGTTTTCCTTAGTGGCTGCACCAGTCTGCATTCCCACCAACAGTGCACAAAGTTTCCCTTTTCTCCACATCCTCACCAACATTTGTTGTTTGTGAATTTATTGATGGTAGCCATTCTGACAGGTGTGAGTTGATATCTCATTGTGGGTTTAATTTGCATTTCTCTGATGATGAGTGATGTTGAGCATCTTTTCATGTGCCCTCTTTGGAGAAATGTCTATTCAGGTGTCTGCCCACTTTTAATTGGATTGTTTGGGGGGTGTTTTGGTGTTGAGTTGTACGAGATCTTTATATTTTGCTTATTAACCCTTTATCAGGTGTATCATTGAAAAATATGTTCTTTCATTAAGTAGACTGTCTTCTCATATTGTTGACGGTTTCCTTTGCTGTGCAAAACACTTTAGTTTGATGCAGTTCCATTTGTTTGTTTGTTTTTCTTTTGTTCCACTTGCCTAAGGAGTTATATCAGAAAAAATATTGCTAAGAGAAATGTCAGAGATTTTACAGCTTATGTTTTCTTCTAGGAGTTTTATGGTTTTGAGTCTTACATTTAAGTTTTTAATCCATTTTGAATTTATTCTTGAATATGGTATGAGAAGATGGTCTAATTTCATTTTTTGCATATATCTGTCCAATTTTCCAAACACCACTTATTGAATAGACAGTCTTTACCCCCATTGTATGTTCTTGCCTCTTCTGTCAAATATTAATTGACCAAGTAGGTGTGGGTTTATTTCTGGGCTCTGTATTCTGTTCCATTGATCTATATGTCTGGTTTTCATACCAGTATCATGCTGGTTTGATTACTATGGCCTTGTAGTATAGTTTCATATCAGATGCATGATACCTCCAACTTCTTTTTCTTTCTCAAGATTTCTGTGGCTATTCAGGGTCTTTTGTGGTTCTATATAAATTTTTGGATATTGTTCTAGTTCTGTGAAATATGCCATTGGTATTTTGATAGGGATTGCTTTGGGCAGTGTGGACATTTTAATAATGTTAATTCATTCTATCCATGAGCATGGTATAAAGATTCCACCAAAAAACTACTAGAACTGATAAATAAATTCAATAAAGTAGCAGGATACAAAATAAATATTCAGAAATCAGTTGCATTTTTATACACCAATAATGAAATATCAGAAAGGGAAACTAGGAAAACAATTCCATTTATACTTTCATCAAAAAACATACCTAGGAATAAATTTAACCAAAGAGGTAAAACTATAAGACACTGAAAAAAGAAATTGAACAAAATATCTCTTGTCTTTTTTATGATGCCCGTCCTAACAGATACAAGGTGATGATAGTTCATTGTGGTTTTGATTAGCATGTCCATAGTAATTAATGATGTTGAGCATCTTTTCTTGTACCTATTGGCCATTTGTATGACTTTGGAAATATGTCTCTTCAGCTCCTCTGCCCATTTTTTAATAGGATTGTTTGGGGTTTTGCTATTATCTATTTATTAGTTATGTATATATTTTGGATATTGACCCTTTATTAGATATATGATTTGCAAGTATTCGCTCCATTCCATGGGTTGCTTTTTCATTTTGTTAGTTGATTCTTTTGCTGTGCAGAAGCTTTATATTTAATGTAGCTTCACTTATTAATTTTTCTTTTGTTGCTAGGGCTTTAGGTGTCATATTTAAAAAATCATTGCCAAGACCAGTGTCAAGGCTTTTTCTTTTTCTTCTAAGAGTTTAAAACTTCATGTCTTATGTTTACATCTTTAATCCATTTCTAGCTGATTTTTGTGAGTGGTATAAGGTAGAGGTGCAATTTCATTCTTCTGCTTGTGGTTATCCAGTTTTCCCAACACTACTGGAGACTATCCTTTCACCATTAAGTATTCTTGGATCCTTGTCAAATATTATGTGACTGTATACATGAGAGTTTATTTCTGAGCTCTCAATTCTGATCCTTTGGTCTATGTATCTATTTTTATGTCCATACCATACTGTTTTGATTACTATAGCTTTGTCATTTAGTTTGAAATCTGGAAATAACAATTTAGGTTCTTTTGTGGGTTCTATGTGATTTTTAGGATTTTTTTTTCTATTTCTTTGAAAAATGTCACTGGAATTTTTATAGGGATTGCATTGAATCTATAGATGGCTTTGCATACTTTGCATACTATTAGTAATACCATTAGTAGTACTAACATTTTAACAATATTAATTCTCCCAATCTATGAACATAGGCTATCTTTCCATTTACTGTGTCTTCAGTTTCTTTCATTAAAGTCTCATAGTTTTCAGTGTAGTGTATAGATCTTTCACCTCCTTGGTTAAATTTATTTCCAAATATTTTTTTGTTTTTGATACTATGTGAATGAGATTGATTTTTTATTCATTTTTTTCAGGTATTTCACTGTTAGTGCATAGAATGCAGCTGATTTCTGTATGTTGCTTTTGTATCCTGCAACTTAACTGAATTTTTTTATTAGTTCTAACAGTTTTTGGTATAGAATTTTCTGTATATAAGACCATATCATCTGCAAATAAAGACAATTTTACTTTTTCCTTTCCAATTTGGAAAGTAAAAGATTTGCAAATTAGTACTGAAAGTTCTAACCACAGCAGTACTGACTTGCAAATCTTTTCTCCCATTTTGTGGGTTGCCTTTTTACTCTCTTAGTGTTTTCTTAGTAAGTTTTAAATCAGGAAAAAAATTTTAATTTTCATGAAATCCAATTGTCTTTTTGTCTTTGTTACCTGTGCCATTAGTGTCATATTTTAAAAATCATTGCCAAATCCAATGTCATGAAGATTTTGTCCTATATTTTGTTCTCAGATTTGTATTGTCTTGGGTGTTACATTTAGGTCTTTCACTCATTTTGGGTTAATTTTTGAATATAGTGTAAGGTTAAGAGTCCAGCTTCATTCTTTTGCATGTGGATATACAGTTTTCCCACCACCATTTGTTGAGAAGACTGTCCTTTCCCCATTGCATGGTCTTGATGCCTTATCAAAAACCATATATATAATGGTTTATTTCTGAGATCTATATTCTATTCCATTCGTCTATGTATCTGTCTTTATACCAGTACCACACTGTTTTAATTACTGTAGCTTTGTAGTAAGTTTTAAATCAGGAAATATGAATCCTCCAGTTTAGTTCTTATTTTTCAAGATTGTTTTGGCTATTCAAGTTTCCTTGAGATTCCATATGAATTTTAGGATGGGTTTTTCTGTTCTACAAGAAATACCATTAGAATTTTGACAGGGATTGCATTGAATTTGCAGATCACTTTGGATAGTATTGGCGTTTTAACAATACTAAGTCTTCCAATCCATGAACATGGGATATGTTTTCATTCATCTATATTTTCTTTAGCAATGTTTTGTAGTTTTCATTGTACAAGTCTTTCTCCTCCACCACCTTGGTTAATTCTTAAGTATTTTATTACTTTGATGCTATGTAAATGGAACAGTCTTTGTAATTTCTGTTTCTAATTGTTCACTGTTAGTGTGAAGAAATGCAACATATTTTTGCATTTTGATTTGTATCCTGCTACTTTGTTGAATTCATTTATTATTTCTAAGTTTCTTGTGCTGTCTTTAGGGTTTTCCACATATAAGATAGAGCATATGCAAACAGAAATAATTTTACTTCTTCCTTTCTATTCTAATGCCTTGATTTTTTTTCTTGCCTAATTTCTCTGGCTAGAATTTCCTTACTGTGTTGAACAGAAGTGATGAAAGTGAGCATCTTTGCCTTGTTCCTGAAGAAAAGCTTTCAGGTTTCACTATATAGTATTATAGTGACTGTGGGTTTCTCATATATGGCTTTTTCATGTTGAGATAGTTCCCTTCTATTACAGATTTTTTAGTGTTTTATCATAAAAGTATGTTAAGTTTTGGCAAATCCTTTTTATACATTAATTGAGATGATCATGTCTTGTTGGTTTTTTTCTTTATTCTGTTAATGTGGTAGTTTATTTAATTGGTCAATTTATATTGAGTCATCCTTCAGTTCCAAAAAGAAATTCCACTTGCACATGGTATATAATCCTTTTAACTTGCAGCTGAATTTGGTTAGCTAGCATTTTGTTGAGGATTTTTTCCTCAATATTCATAAGAGATATTGGCCTGTAGTTTGCTTGTAGTGTTTTTTCTGGCTTTAGTATCAGGGTAATAGTGGCCTCAAAAAGTGAGTTAGGAGGTATTCCCCACTCTTCAATTTTTTATAAAAGTTTTAGAAGAATTGCTATTAGTTATTCTTTAAATGCTTGATAGAATTCACCAGTGAAGCCATCAGGTCTAGAGCTTTCCTATTTCAGATTTTTTTATTACTCATTCAATTTCCTTACTAGTTATAGGTCTATTTAGATTTTGTATTGCTCTGTAATTTTGTCTTGGTAAATTTTGTGCTTCTAGAAATGTGTCCATTTCATCTAGATTATCCACTTTATTGGCATAAAATTATTTGTAGTACTCTCTTATAATCCTTTTCATTTCTGTAAAATCAGTAGTAATGTTCCCTCTGATTTTAGTAATTTGAGTCTTTCTCTCTCTCTCTCTTTTCTTTTGTCCATCTGGCTAAAGGTTTGTCAATTTTGTTGATCTTTTCAAAGAACCAACTTTTGGTTCCATTGATTTTTTTCTATTCCTTTTTTATTCTCTATTTAGGTCATCTCAGCTCTAATCTTAATTATGTCCTTCTTTCTGCTACCTTTGAGCTTACTTTGTTCTTCTGTTTCTAGTCCCTGAAGTTGTAAAGTTAGGTTGTTGAATTGAGATGTTTCCTGTTTTGTTTTGTTTTTATAATATAAACATTTATAACTATAAATTTCCCTGTTGGCACCATTTTCACTGTGTCCCATAAGTTTTGGTATATTGTGTTTTTATTTTCATTGTTATTTAAGTATTTTGTAATCTCCTTTGTCATTTCTTGTTTGACTTCTTGGTTGTTTAAAAGTTTGCTATTAACATTTAATTTTCATAATTTTTTTATTTTCCAGTTTCCTTCTGTTATTGATTTCCAACTTCATCCTACTGTGATCAGAGAAGATAATTTGTATGATATCTATTTTTCAAATCTATAGATACTTAATTTGTGACCCAATATATGGTCTATCCTGGAAAATGTCCCACGTGCACTTGAGAAGAATGTGTATGTGGTCGTTGTTAGGTAGAGCATTCTGTATTTGTCTGTTACATCTAGTTAATTGGGTTAAATAGATTTCCTTACTGCTTTCTGGTTGCTCTATCCATTATTGTGAGTGGAATACTGAAATCTCTATTATTGTAGACTGTCTATTCCTCCCTTCAATTCTGTCAGTTTTTGCTACATATATTTTGATGATCTGTCATTAGGCATGTAAATGTTTATAATCATTATATCTTCTTGCTGTATTGCATCTTTTGTTCATATATAATGTCTCTCAGCTTTTACTCATCTTGGAATATCTTCATTTTTCCCTCACTTTTTTATTTTATTTTAGGGAAGGAGGAAGGGAGTTTGTGCCCTGACCAGGAATCAAACCCATGGCCTTCCAGGGCACAGGATGACACTCCAACCAACTGAGCCACACTGGCCAGGGCTCTCCCTCACTTTTGAAGGACAGTCATCAGATATAGGAATCTTGACTGACAGATTTTTTTTTCTTTTATAGCACTTTGAATATCTTGGCTCACTACCTTCTGACCTCCAAAGTTTCTGATAATATATCTGCTAACAGTCTTATTAAGGACCCTTTGTATTGACTATTTGCTTCTCTCTTGCTGCTTTCAAGATTCTCTCTTTATCTTTGGCTTTCGAAAGTTTGATTATAATTGTGTCAGTGTGGGCCTTTTGAGTTCATCTTACTTGAAGTTAGTTAAGCTTCTTGGATGTTTATATTCATATTTTCATCAAATTTGGGAAGTTTGAAGCCATTATTTCTTTTTATTTTTTTAAGGTTTTTATTTTTATTTATTTATTAATTTTTGCATTTATCTTTAGATAGAACAGGAGGGAGAGTGGGAGAAAGACAGAGAGAGAAATATTGATGTGAAAGAGACACATTGAGTGGTCACCACCCACACGACCCCAACCAGGGCTGGGGACAAACTGCAACCGAGGTACGTGCCCCTAGCAGGAACTGAACCCAGGTCTCTCTGGTCCACGGGCCGACGCTCCAACCACTGAGCCAAACCAGCCAGGGCTGAAGGCATTATTTCTTCAAACATTCTCTCTGCTGCTTCCTCTCTCTTTTCTGCTTCTGGGGATCCCACAATGCTCATGTTGGTCCACTCAGTGATATCCCACAGGGTCCTTAGTTTCTGTTCATTTTTCTTCACTCTTTTTTCTTTCTGATCCTCAAAGTTAATAATTTCCATTGTCCTATCTTTAATTTCACTGATTCTTCTGCTTGCTCAAATCTGTCTTTTAATTCCTCTAGTAAATTTTTTTATTTCAATTATTACTTTTCAGATCCAGAATTTCTTTTCAGTTTCTTTCTAGGTTTTCTATCTTTTTATTTATGTTTCCACTTTGTTCATATATCGTTTTCTTGATTTTCTCCACATCTTCCTTTAATTCTTTGAGAATCACAAGGACAGTTGTTTTAAAGTTGTTGTCTAGTATATCTGCCATCAGGTCTTTTTCGGGGAAGTTTTATTTGATTTACTTTTCTTTGAATGGGCCATACTTTCATGTTTCTTTGTATGACTTGTGATTTTTGCTGTTCTTGAACACTGGACATTTGACTCTAATAATGTGGTACCTCTGGAAATCAGATTCTCCCCCTTCCCCAGGGCTTACTGGGTTTTGTTATTATTGTATTTGTTTTTTGTCTTATTTCTCTCGGCTGCCTCTGTGCTGAGGATCACCTGAGCTGTAAACTTAGGGTCTTCTCAGGTCTTTTCCAAGCCTTTAGCTGGGCACGCACTGTCACTTTCTAATTTTCCCCATATGTGAAGTTGTTTTTGTTTTTGTTTTATTAATTTGTTTTTGTTACAGATGTTTCTCCTTTTTTCCCCATTGACACCCTCCTCCCCATCCCCCCCACCCCATCCCCAGTTTTGTTGTCCATGTCCATCAGTTATACATACATGCATATAAGTAGATTGTAAAAGTTCTATGGTTTATCTCTTCCCTCCCCCCCCACCCCCTCTTCTGAGGGTTGTCAGTCTGTATCCTACTTCCACACCTCTGGGTCTACCCTGTTCCTCAGACTGTTATGTTCATTATATTCCACAAATAAGTAAGATCATGTGATATTTGTCTTTCTCTGCTTGGCTAGTTTTGCTTAGGATAATACTCTCCAGGTCCCTCCATGTCGTCTCAAAGGATAAGAGCTCTTTCTTTCTTATAGCTGCATAGTATTCCATTGTGTATATGTACCACAGCTTTTTTATCCATTCGTCTACTGATGGACACTTCAGCTGTTTCCAGATCTTAGCTATTGTAAATAGTGCTGCTATGAACATAGGGGTACATATATTCTTTCTGGTTGGTGTTGAAGTTGTTTTTGAATGTCCTAGTTTTTTCAAGTCTAGCTCCCAAAAGGGGGAAAAGAGAAAAAAAATGAAGGGGCAAAAAAAAAAAAAAAAAAAAGAAAAAATGCTGACACGTCAAATCCCCTGGAAGTCACCTCAGTCAGAGGAGGAGTTTGCAAACATTAGGGGAAATACAAAATCAATGGCCCACCTGTCCCATTTCCTGCACTTCTGTGATTAGCAGCAGTAATCATAGGTCAGGGCACAGATCCCCAGTGTTTGGAAAACAGAGTCCACTTTGCCCACCCTGATTCCTGCAAGCTGTGTGCAAGCTGCTCCGGGAACACATGCACAGCTGCCTGCCAGGTGGCTGGGGTGGGGGGATGGGTAACTGCTGCTGTGCTAACAGCTGAAATTGGCCAAAATGAACCACCATGTGCCATCGGAGTCTTCCCCTGGAAGTTGCAAGCCCTCAACAGACTCCAGAGTTCTAAGTAGTTACATCAGAGCTACCTGGAAGGTAAGGAATATGTTCGTTACATCTGCATCAGAAGTATTTTCATTGCTAGTGCAATGTTTCCTAGGTGGGGAGGCAGATTTCCTGGTGCCCCCTACTCCACCATTTTCCCAGAATCCTCTCAACATTCTTTTTTTTTTTTCTATTATTACTATCAGGACCACCCTGAGAGGAAGGCAAAGTAGAACTATCCTCTTTCACAAATGAAGAAGAAAAGGCCAAAGGGCTGAGGCGACTTGCCCAAAGCCACGCAGCGCACAAAGGCACCTCACTTCTCGGCAGGTGCTCGTTCTCCTCGGTACACTGCGCTGCCTCTCGCCTGTGGCACCCCAAGCGGCCCCCAGGTGTCTGAGGGCGCTGGGATGAACACCCCGCCTCTGTCTCTCACCCTCGCTGCTCCATCTCCTTGTTTTGCTCACTCTGGCCTCCCTCTCCGAGCCAGGACACCTGGGAGGATAACGGGTGAGAACAGACATGATGGGTTTGAATCACAGTCGCTGGCTCTGTGAGCTTGGGCACGGCCCGTAACCTCTCTGAGCCCCAGTTTCTCCAACTCTCAGACGAGGATCAAAGAGCATTTACCCCCGAGGGTTATTGTACGACTTCGCACGGTGCCTGGCACCTACCAGCTCTGGTCATCTGCTCTTTACTGTTTCTCTAACACACGGCGTCTTCATGTTTCTCTGTTTCGGGGTCTTTCTTTTTCTCCCTCTGTTGCTCCCTCTGCCTATTTCCCAAACAAGTCGCAGTCCCTTCGACATGGTGGGCCAGCCTGCGAGACACGGGTGAGGCCGGGGCTGAGACTCCATCTGCACTCTGCCCTGGATCAGAAACAGAACGTGTTCCAGGAAAGAACCACAGTGAAATCACACACGTGAAGGTGTTCCTTGCCTTCCAGGAAAGCTTTGGGAGAAAGGTTATGGGGGCTGGAGAGGCTAAGGCTGGGTTGTGGGGACAGCTCTGGGAAGGCTGAGGTGAAGTGAGCTGGGGTCCCAATCCTGGGGAAGAAGAAAGCAGTGACCAGCACCCAGGCACCAAGGGGACCACCCTCAGAGAGCAGCAGAGGATAATAAGTGTAGGCCCCTGGCCATTGCCCAGGGGTCAGCTCATCCCCCAGCAGACACTGAGGGGCCTCCCTGCCAGGCTGATATCAAAGTGGAAGGACAGGGGTTCCCACCTGTGCCTGACTGCGGGCCGCCTGTAGGTGGCGGGCCCTCGGACACCTGGAGAGGCTGCACTGCTGGAAAGGCCTCACGGCCTCAGCATCCCAGGAAGAGGAAGGAATGAGGACTGTCTCTGAAGATGCAGGTGTGGGTGAATGCCCGCCACTCGCCAGTCACGTGACCTAGAAATCCTACAATCTCCCTGATCCTCTGTCTCCTCGTCTCTGAAGATGCAATAGCGTGGAGGCCCCCTGGGTTGCGGAGGGAGTTCGTGTAGAGATGACAGGTAAGCAGGCCCTTGGCGCACTCCCAGGGGCTCTCTGGCGCTTGGTGCTATGATTGACACCGGCTGGGGGGCAGAGCTCCCGTAGTTACCCCTCGGGACGCAGTCCGCCCTCATCTCCCTGCCCACACTCTCACAGAGGACCCATGATCAGTGGTGACAGGACACTGACACACTCCAACACTGTCCAGCTGAGCCACTAATGGACCGTGGGCTACTCCGTCTCTGAGCCTCGGGTTTTTCCTCATACCCAGGGGATTGGGCCAAAGTTAAATTTTCAGGAGTTTTGTGAATCCAGTGACTTTGTGTTGGTGGCTTGAAACCAGCCATGGTGGGAACATTTACACCACAGAAATCAGCAAACACTGCTCATCAGGGTTCCGCTGTTCTGACATTCCAGAGTCTCCTTCCAGGCTGCCCAGGAATGAAGCAGCTGGCCCAAGCAGATGGCCCAGCACGCGCAGCGTCCGTCTGCTTCCCAGGGACGCGCCCCTGATAAATATGGATGCGCACCTGGCCAGCAGCAGGCCCACACCCCGCACACCCCCCCTCTGCCAGGCTGGTCCCTGGTGCGGGCAGGGGAGGGAGGGAGGACGGCAGCCAGGTGCTGTCAATTACAGGAACAAGGCAACGGCCCGCCTGGCCTGAATATTACATGAGGCCCTTTCTCCCCTGGGTTCCCACTCTCCCCCCTCTCCCCACTGGGCATCAAGGCCGAGATTCAGCATCTCACCTGCTTTGTCACTGAAAAGTACCACTGTTCAGACCCCTGCCCCCTCTTTAGGTGCCCCCGAGACCCCACATTGTACAGAAGCCATGCTCGGGGACTATCACTCACACAGACTGCAGCGTGCCTTCTGCCCCCTGGACCTGGGCCCCACACACTCTGTCCCCTTCGCCCCCACCCACCCACACACCCCATAACCTGGAGGGCCAGCCAGTCCCGAGTGAGGGGCACAAGGTAGGGAGATGCACGGGGGCTGCTTGGGTGGAGGCCGGGCCTGGTCTCTGCCCCGCACTCAGTCCCCTTCCCGGGGTCACGGCTTCTCGTTCTGGCTGCTCTTTACTGAATCGAGCGCTTGGGCCCGCTCATGGCCTATTGTGGGCCGAACTGTGTCCCCTAGAAATGCTGAGTCAAGTCGCTGCCCCCAGGACCTCAGAAGGTGACATAATTTGGAGCTGAGGTCTTTACACAGGCAGTCAAGTTAAAAGAGGTCACTGGGGAGGACCCAGGTCCATTAGGACAGGTGTCCTTACAAAAAGGGAACATTCGGACACAGAGACAGGCACGCATTGAGGGAAGACCATGTGAAGACACAGGGACAAGATGACCGTGTACAGGAGGCCTGGAACCGATTGTCCCTCACAGCCCTCAGGAGGGAGCACCCTGCTGACACCGTGGTTCCGGAGGTGCGGCCCCCAGCGCTGCGAGACGGTCCCTTTCTGCTTCGAAGCCCCAGCTCCTGGTGTGGCACAGTGTGGAACGGCGGCCCAGGGTGCAGTGAGGCGGCCCAGGTCTGGTCCAGGGCCCTGGGAAGCTAAGGCCTCTCTTCTCTGAAAGAGAAATGAGGAACTGCTCCCCTGGGTGTTTCGGTTTCACTCTTTCCAGGCCCGTTCCCTCTCATTTCTGCATCTGGTCGTCACATCAGACGATGCCTTGGGCCCATCTGACGGATGAGGAAACTGAGGCACAGAGGCAGGGAGCTTCCCAGAAGGCCCACACAGTTAAGCACCAAGCCAGGACTAGAACCAAGGCCTCCTCAGTAACAACCCAAAGGGCTGGCCTGCATCAGGCCAAACTTCTCTTCCTAAATCTACCCAGAATTCTGAGAGCCTTCGGTGTGGGGCCGAGAGGGCCTTGGGCGGGGTCCTCCACTGCTCCCCGCACTCTGGAGTCACCCGGCAGCTTTTCCTCAGCCTGGGGCCCAGGCCCCACCGAGTGGACGACCAGGCCCTCTGGCGGGGGTGGGGGGGGCTCTGGCTCTAGTCTTGCAGCAAACCGGTGTGATTCTGGGGTGCAGCTGGCGGAGAAGCAAGAACCGGAGGGTTCCGGGCGGGTCTGTGACCAGGCAGCCAATGATGGGGCAGGAGGACGGGGGCCCAAGTGCCCCAGCGCCACCCCGGAGGGGCCCCTCGGGTGCCCCGCAGGCAATCACACCGCAGGAGACAGGAGGCATAAATCAGGGTGCAAACGGGTGCTCACGCATTCTGTGCGGAGGCCTAGAAAATGTCAGCACTGGGGGGAGTTTTTCCAATGTTTCAACTTTATTGTGAGGACGATGGTCCTTAAAATATTAATGGAAGGAGAAAGTCATGTCTTTGCTTTCGATGTGGGCCTTTGTTCTTCCATCTAAATCAAAGGTAATTGCCTGTCATAGAAATGAGAGAGCCGGCCGCAGCACGCAGGGTATGCTGGGCACATGCGGGGTGACCCCTACGGTGTTCATTCTCACCGTTACCCTACAAGGTGGGCCCTGAAACCCCCATTTTATGGATGGGGCAGCTGAGGCTCGGAGGTGTTATTTAACCTGCCCAAGGTCACCCAGGGCTTCGGCGGTGGGCTAGGGTCCCAACAAAGGCCCGTGACACTGGCCACCAGCTGTGTGGTCTTCTACAAAAACTTTTCATGTTCACAATGTTTTTTTGTAAAAGGCACTAAAATAAGTACTGTAGATACTAAATGTTTAAACAAAATGTCTTTTCTCTGTGGCTTCAAAATTTCCAGAGATTTTTCTTCCTTAACTTGGAATTGAAGACCTCAGGACGAGGGGGCCCTAGCTCAGACAGGGCACCCCCATACCCAGCACAGGGAACCACAGCCTGGACCCCAGCTGGGCCGCCCTCCCGGCATCTCCCATCCGCCTGGGGTCTCCGCGGTCAGCTCCTAAACGTGAGCTGGGACTTCCCTCTGGTGGCCACAATGATAACTGCAACCAACGATCCTCACCCAGCAGGCCGGTGCAGAGCCCCTAGCTCCCGGTCAGGCAGGGAAACTGCCCCCCAGGGGCACTCCTACCGTGACAGCACCAGACCCCTGAACACCAGACACTGCCCGGACACAGGGGCTGGAAGGTCTGGACGCGACAGCCCCAAAGGGCCGAACTATTCCAGGCTCCCACTCACCCCCTTCACCGTATCCGCCTCCCATCTCTCCGCAGCTGACAGGGGCATCGGCAGTCTGGAGGGAGGCTCCCCTAGCAGGCAGGATCCTGGCCCCTGGGCATTCACTGGACCCTGTGTGCATGTCCACAGCACTCCCCAAACTTGCCTGTGCCCCACCTCCAACGCCGTCACCCCTCTTGTCCTCAGGCAAACCCAGCTGCTCACTGACATTCTCCCTCCTCCAGGAAGCCTTCTCCCAGCCCTCCCTCCACCACACTCCCCTTAGCTGAGTCTCCCTGCCCTCCGGTCCCACCATGGGGACCTCTGCAGGCCCAGCCTGCTTTCCAGGACCACGAGTCTTTCCTCCTCCCCAGCTGGCCCCGCTGTAGACTGGGAGCCTGCGGGCAGCAATGGGGTCAGGAATATCTCTGGTACCCACCCACAGCTACTCAGTTGGCTACACCAAGTCCACCTGAGGACACACACACACACACACCCCACATGGAAGCCAGAGCAATACCTGCTGGTGGCCAGGCTTCCTCTGCTCCTCTCCCATCCTCTCCTTGGTGATGCAGTAAGGGGCAGGCGGGGGAGGGAAGGAAGGGTCCCAGGAGGCTCCCTGAGGCTGGAGAGGAGGGAGGGAAGGGTCCCAGGATGCTCCCTGAGACTGGAGAGGAGGGAGGGAAGGGTCCCAGGATGCTCCCTGAGGCTGGAGAGGAGGGAGGGAAGGGTCCCAGGATGCTCCCTGAGACTGGAGAGGAGGGAGGGAAGGGTCCCAGGATGCTCCCTGAGACTGGAGAGGAGGGAGGGAAGGGTCCCAGGATGCTCCCTGAGGCTGGAGAGGAGGGAGGGAAGGGTCCCAGGATGCTCCCTGAGACTGGAGAGGAGGGAGGGAAGGGTCCCAGGAGGCTCCCTGAGGCTGGAGAGGAGGGAGGGAAGGGTCCCAGGATGCTCCCTGAGACTGGAGAGGAGGGAGGGAAGGGTCCCAGGATGCTCCCTGAGACTGGAGAGGAGGGAGGGAAGGGTCCCAGGATGCTCCCTGAGGCTGGAGAGGAGGGAGGGAAGGGTCCCAGGATGCTCCCTGAGACTGGAGAGGAGGGAGGGAAGGGTCCCAGGAGGCTCCCTGAGGCTGGAGAGGAGGGAGGGAAGGGTCCCAGGATGCTCCCTGAGACTGGAGAGGAGGGAGGGAAGGGTCCCAGGATGCTCGCTGAGACTGGAGAGGAGGGAAGGAAGGGTCCCAGGATGCTCCCTGAGGCTGGAGAGGAGGGAGGGAAGGGTCCCAGGATGCTCCCTGAGGCTGGAGAGGAGGGAGGGGAGGGTCCCAGGATGCTCCCTGAGGCTGGAGAGGAGGGAGGGGAGGGTCCCAGGAGGCTCCCTGAGGCTGGAGAGGAGGGAGGGGAGGGTCCCAGGAGGCTCCCTGAGGCGGGAGAAGCTGCGTGGTACACAGACTCCTGTGGGGGAAGGGCTGGCTCTCAGATGAGTCTCCGTGACTTTCTCTCTGTCACCCTCTCCTGTCCTCAGAGGGAAGACAGTTCCCTCACGGTTCCCGCAGGGCTGGGGCCGGTGGGGTGGAAACCCAGAGCCAGCCCTGGCCCAGCCCAAGGCCAGGCAGCAGGGACCGCTCACCTCAGAATCAGGCTGAGTCCCAGGAGGTGGGCTTCTGCTGACCAGAGGGCACTGAGTCCCACCCAGCACCGCACCCACCCCCACCCCCGCCCCAAGGCTGAGCAGCAGCAGCCTCAGGCCATCAGCAGCCATTCCAAATGCCCGTTTGCATCCCAAGTAGAGGCCCCTTACTGTGAAGCCTGCCTCTGGGGAACCAGGGCTCTGGGTGAAAGACGGCAAATCCCAAGCCAGCGGCCAGACTGAGCTGATACTCACCTACATCTCACGCATCCCGGCGCCTCGCCAGCCACGGGGCCTCAGCCACCCCACGGCCCAGGCTGGCCCCTAGGTGTCCCCTGGCCCCCAGAGCTCTGGGGTGATGGGGGGTGGCAGAGAGGTCAGCCTGCCGGCAGGCTGGGGGAGGCCCCACGACAGGGGGGAGGGAGGCACCCCCAGCCCCACGTGGCGAGGCTCAGGCATTCACAGGACAGAACTCTGACTGCCCATCCCAGTGGAAGAGCCACAGGCCCGGAAGGCCCTGGGTTCACCCTGCTGCACCGGCCTCCGCCCGAGGAAGACGTCCAGTCAGGCCACAGGGCCAAGGGGCCAGGCAGCCCTGCTCGGTTCCACCGGACCACGGGTGTGTGCTCTCCACACACACAGCTCACAGGCACACATGCCACCCGGGCACCGAGTAGCGGGCTTGGTGCCCGGCCCCGGCAGGGAGGGTGCTCCGTGTAAGTGATGGCACACGTGCAATGCCCCCAAAATGATAAGGGAGAATCATAACTTGTCAAAGATATATACGATCTGTGTTTGCTTTCCCCACGGAATATCTGTGGGGCGAATTCATCACACCGCAGGCTGGCTGGAGACCGGAGGGCAGTGGAAGGAGCACATGACGGGGTAACCCCAAGTCGGTCTGGCAGGGGGCTGCTCAGGCTGGACTCAGTGCAGGGCCCTGGAAGGCACTGCAGCTGGCGGAACGGGCTCGCCCAGGTCCCTGGCGCTGGCAGTGCACTTTGGGGTCTAAGCCGTAGCGGCCCACTTGCGGGGAGTCCCCTGTTCTCTCCCGTGCCTTCGCTTCCCAGTCTGTCTCCTCCTTCCCAGTCTGTAAAGCCTCTGGTTTGAGAAGCTAAAGATGAACAGAAAATGTTCCCCTTTTTGGAGAGGAGAGAACAGGGACAGGGAGACCCCATCGAGGAGGGTGGCGTGCCCGACCTCGCGCCCTGGTCTGTGCCCCTTCTCCCTCCCAGCCCCCCGGTCCCGCACTCGGCCCATACCCTCCAACCTTCCTAAGCTCCGCGAGGTGGGGAAGGAAGAAAGGCCAGAGGGCCAGTGCCCTCCCCACGTCATTTCAAGGACTCTGAGGCAGAAGCCCACCTGGCGCTCCCTGGAAGCCCACCTGCCGCAGGTGCGCATGGGGACCGCCTCTGTACAGGAGAAAACTCTCATCTGCCTCTACCTTCACGACCACCAGGGCATTCGTGCTCCCATCTCTTCCTTCCTCCTCTCTCCTTGTCATAGTAATAAAACATTTTGAATTAGTGCCTCCCCAGGGCCTCCCACCCCCATCCTGAGCCCCACCCAGCCAGCCTGGGTGCAGCCAGAGACCAGTCTCCAGGAGGGGAAGCCCAGAGCTCAATGTCTTGAAGGAAGGGTCCCCAGTGTGCCCTCCCCAGGACCTTCGGACCCTGTCTTCACACACGCCCTGTGGGCATCTGCCCGGCTCCCTCTCAAATGTCACCTGGCACCTGGCACCAGGTGACTGTCCTGCCACTCCCGCTGAAGTCAGCTCCCTCACCTGGTAGCTCCAGGCCACGGGCAGTTCCACCTGCAGGTGTTTATCCAACAAGGACGACCACCCCCAGGAGGCACAGCCCGCTTCTTGGCACTGGCGACCCGACCGGGCAGTGGGCAGAGCAGCGGAGGAGCCGAGGGGCCGGCGCTGGGTCTTTACGTTGTTAGAGACTGAAACACTTCACCCCAGCTGGGGAACGTGTACCACCACCGGCCCCTCCCTCCCCGCCCACCTCTGGCTCCAGGACCCTGCCTAGCCCGGCCTGGCCTCCACCCTGGTGCGTAGGGCTGGTGCCACACTGTAGTTAAACACTGTGACCGTGACTCCCACCCAGGAGAGCCTCTGCGTCCCATCCTGTGGACATCAGTGACGCTTCCGTGGGCAAGAATCACCATCGCCTGCCTCCTTCCACTCCTCTCCCCTAGTCCCTTCCTGTTTCCTTCTCTCCTTCTCTCCCTTCCTACCTGTTTGAGGGCTGCGTCCCGGCACCACTGCCCTCTCCAGGCCTCAGCTCTGGGCCCGACCTGAGGCTGCCCACCCGTGCTTACAGCCTCCCTGCCCGCCCCCAGGCCACCCTGCCAGTGGCTGGCACCCCCAGATCCCGAGGGCAGGAAACACCGGGATCTGGCTCCAAGGGTGCTAGCCCCTCTCCCTCCCATTTTCCTTTGATGGACTAGCAGCCCATCCCCCTCTTTGCTCCTCTGCCCCTCTCCCCAACACACCCACCCTGCGCAGGCCCAGGGCTGGACTGCTAGCCTGATCCGGCCCAGGGCGGGTGGAAGGGGAGGAGGAGGGGGGCCAGGCCCTGCCCATGCAGCCTGGAGCTGGAGAGCAATTAGCTTGCTGTTGTCAAAGGAGGGCAGAGGAGCCGGAGCCTCGGCCCTGAGTCAGCACATCAGAGTGCCTGCCCAGCGCCAAGCGGCTGGCTCAGCTCATTAGCGGGACAGGCCTGAGCCCACGGAAAACAAGGTCAGGGAGGAGGGGGGGCCCAAACAAAGATGGGAGGCCAAGTCAGAAAGAAGGCTGCAAGTCAGCCAGCCAGGCAGCCTCTCACTCCCCGGGGGCAGCCCCACCCAACACTAATTAGCAAACACCCTCCTCTCACCGCACCTCCCAGGCAGACGTGCCAAGGGCCTGGGGCCTGAGGAGCAAGGCCGGACTGGAGAGGACAGAAGAGGAGGAGGCTTCTGATGGCCTGGGAGACTTCCTGGAGGAGGTAGACTTTGAGTAGCTACATTTAAAATAAGGTCTGCATACCCTGCCTTTTTCCAAAAGGGAAACAAAGCCGCTGAATCCAGCCACCTGCTGGAGCTTTGCCAGGTGCCCGCACCACCTGGGTCCTGACATCAGCCTCACCTAGGAGGCAGCCAGGCCTGGGGCTTACTGACTGAACAGGCCCACACAGAACACGGCAGGGCCTCCATTTACACTGGGTCCGAGGACTCCAGAGCCTGCGTCCTTTGTACCCAAGTGTTTGTGTAGGTGGGACTCAGCAGCGCTGAGAACAGGCGGGCGGGGCAGCAAAGGCCCACGCGTGAAAATAAAGTGAGCGCTGCCCCTCAGCTGCCAGCCAGGCCGGAGGTGGGCTGAACACCCGTGATGGTCATTTCATGTGTCCACTCGACTGGGCTGCAGGACGCCCCACGGGTAAAGCACTGCCTGTGGGTATGTCCCCACAGAGACGCGCATGGACTCAGCAGGACGAGTGAAGGCCACCCTCACCAGTGTGAGTGGGCACCACCCAGTCCGCTGAGGTGTGCACAGAATAAAAAAGCAGAGGAAGGGTGCATCTGCTCTCTCTGCTTGAGCTGGGATATCTGTCTTCGGCCCTCAGACATTGAGCCCCCCTCTCCCGTCCCCCAGCTCTCTGCCTCCTGACTTAGACTGAATTACACCACCGACTTCCCTGGGTGTCCAGCAGACGGTGGGATTCCTTGGCCTCCATAACTGTGAGAGCCAATTCCTATAATGAGTGTATCTATCCATCTCCTGTTGATCCTGTTTCTCTGGGACACTGCCCCCCACCGCTCGTCTCCACCACCCCAAAGACGGGACTCTGCTCTGGGTTACTGCTGGGTTACTGCTCTTGCCCTGTGGATGTGTCCTACCCAGGAGGGTCCCAAGCCAGCCAGTAATGCATCCTTGCAGGTGGAGACCAAGAATCTGGACCATGTCATCATGACTGCCGTTCTACAGGTCTTTCTTTATCCTCACCCAAGGACATTTTTGCATTTATCTTCTGATAGAGCGGGAGGGAGAGAGGGAGGAAGAGAGAGAGAGAAACATCGACGTGAGAGAGACACATCGACTGGTCGCCACCCACACGACCCCAACCAGGGCCGGGGACAAACTGCAACCCAGGTACGTGCCCTTAGTGGGAACTGAACCCGGGACTCTCTGGTCCGCGGGCCGACGCTCTAACCGCTGAGCCAAACCGGCCAGGGCCATTCTACAGGTCTTAGTTAACTACTGACCCTTGAGAGAGGAGCTACTTCCAAGACACCCTCACAATGGTTCCCGCTGGTTCTGAAGCTGTTACTCTGAGCAAGGAAGGCTTAGGGGCAAGGCTTAGGGGCCACGGGCTGGGGACAGTCAAGAACTGGGCCAAATCTGGAGTCAGCCAAGCCACGGCCACGCTGGCCAGGAGACACCAGCTCCCGGATGGACAAAGGACGGGGCGGGGAGGAAAGGGACCTGCTGCTCAGCTGAATTCAGCCTGAGTTTCCCACCAGCACTGACCTGAAACCACCCCCCTTCCAGGCCTTCCAGCCGGCGGGGCTGTCCTGCTGCTACCACTGCCCCAGCCCCGGGATGTGACCTGCCCCGCACCCTGGTCTCTCCCGCTCTAAATGTGGACAGACATTCCGTTTCTTCAGAGTCTGCCCACGAGGTTAGAATGTTCTGCAACGGACTTGCACTAGAAAGCACGGGGCAGGCAAGCACAGAAGCACGCCACGGACACGAGCTCCACGCACGCTTGTTGAACGATGAAAGGGTTCCACTGGGTCCCAGCAGAGCGTGTTTCTCGGAGACTTCTCGGTTGCTGCTGGGTCCCCGGTGCCCGGAGCAGTGCCCCTGCACTGTGGGTGCTCTGTGCACCTTTGTGGAGTGAGTCAGCGGAGGGAGGAATCAACGGGTCAAATGCAGGTCCTGCTTGGTGCAAACGGGCTCTCCCCTTCACCAGAGATCACCTTCCTCCCTCTCAGCCACACACATCACCGGCCTGATGACTCCCTGGCCCTCCACCTGACTTACAAACAAGCCTCACCACTTCTTTCCTGCCAGACCCCTCCCTCCCCCTCCACTGCGAAGTGCACCCCTCCCACTGCAGTGACCACACAGACCAGCCGCCATGGGCTCCGCACTGAGCGATAACAGGACTCCCGAGGTGCTAGGCCCAGGCTAAGCCCTCTCTGCATCTTCACGTGCTATGCACAGGTACCAACACTGCACCCATTTTAGAGATAAAGAAGCTGAGGATCAGAGAGGCTCAAGCTCACGCAGCTGGTAAACACAAGGGCTGGGACTCAGACACTTAACTGTTTCCAAAACCCACGCTCTCCACCACGAAGAGCAGTGATGGTGGACCTCTGACACCACCAGGCCACCTCCAAGGTCCTCAGCCATCACCAAATGCAGAATATCAATGACACTGAATGGTCCCAAAGGCATTCATTCAATACTGATGGACCCACTACTGGTTCAGTGGATGCATGAATGACGGGCACCAGACTCTTGCCCCAGAGTCGCCGTGGTCCTTGGGGTGAGCACCACCTTGCCGGGTTGTGAGGTCCCTGCGTGAGGCGCTTCTGTCTCCAGCGCCAGATTCCGAGCATCAGTGTGAGGGAAGCCCTCTCACTTGGTCCCCTGGCTCCACCGAAGGCAGCCCTCAGCTCCCCTTTGCCCAGAGCTCGTCTGCCCACGGGGCACTGCGCTCCAAGGAACGCGCAGGCGACCTTGCTTCCCAGGGGCTCCCCGGGGAGTCATCACTCCACATCCCTCAGGGAGAAGGTTCTGGAGCCCTGACACTGCACTTGCAACAGCAAACACTCCCCCACACGCCCCTGGTGAGAGACACCGTCTCCGCCAAGGCAAAGCAGCATGCTTTCCGAGGACAGTGCCCGGCAAGCACAGGTCAGAGACGAACAAGCCGTCCCGCCTGGAAGGGGCACACGTTCCACGTGGAAAGTTCCTATGCGATGACCGGTCCGTGGGTTTTCCACTGAGCCCATCAGAGAAGGCTGGAGGCCTTCTCTGTCCCACCTCTGAAGACATGAAGCCAGGATGTGACCAGCTTCTCTGGTCCGAAACACAGGCCCCCTTCCCTTATTCCCATGCACTAGGCACAGGGGGTGAGGTCAGTCCTGATGTCCAGCCGAGACGTCCTGGCCCCACAGACATTTCCAGAGACTGTAGCTTCTGCACACGTCCATGCCGGCAGCTGGCTGGCAGGGGTCTTGTCTGGATGAGTGGGGCAGTGGGGACCTCATGCTCCAGGGGCCTCTGAAGGAAGGGTCCTTTCTCACAGCTCGGCCAATATAGAGGCCGGGGCAGGAGCACCCAGATTGTCTCCTGGTGCCTACTGTCTTGAGCATCAGGGTCCTGGTCCCACGTGGCCACCTGCACCCAGGACAGGGAACTGGCAACAGCCCTCGATGCCTTCCCTCTCTCAGCCCCACCCAGGTTGGGGAGTTTCTCCGTTTAATGCTGCTAGGGGCTGCCCAGTAATTAAGCCAGACCAGTGCTTGGGTGCTCTGTCTCCAGCCACATGGCACTGTGCCTGCCTTCATTGCCCCTCACCCTCCAACAGTGCTGAGCCTCTCCTCACCACCCCCTCCACCCCTGTCTCAGCCCCGGAAATGGAAACGTGGCCCGTCTCTGAAGACCCAGTTCAAAACTCGCCTCCTCCACTGCCCCTGTGGGGGTCTCTGTCCCAGCTGGACCTCCCCAGGCACTCCCCCTGCCCCTGCCCCTGCCCCTGCCCCTGCCCTTGCCCTGTCCCTCCCCAGGGCCTCTCCCTGCCCCTGCCCCTGCCCCTCCCCAGGGCCTCCCCTGCCCCTCCCCCTGCCCCTCTCCCTGCCCCTGCCCCCCTCCTTGCCCCTGCCCCTGCCCCTGCCCCTCCCCCTGCCAGGGCACTCACCAGTGACCTTCTGTCATGTGCTGCAGTAACATTAGCCGATGACATTTTTCCAAGCACAGTGCCCAGCACAAAGAAAGCTCACAACTAATTCTTAGTTGAAATAATTAGCCCAGTGGACTCGTGATGTTAGACAAAGAAACCGCAGCCCCGAGAAGTCAACTGGCTTCCTGAAGGTCGCCAGGCCGGTCAGTCCTGGAGGCAGCTCAGAACCCATAACGAGGTGACCCCCCTCCCTGTCCTCTCTCCCTGGCCCCTACCTCCTCTCACTGCCACAGGATGGGTGGTTTTGCCACTGCAGATGTATCACATGTGCACAAGGGTGACAGTCCCCTTAGTCTCCACCACAGTGTCAAGATATACAGTGTCGCCCTGGCCGGTTTGGCTCAGCCGTTAGAGCATCGGCCTACGGACCGGGGAGTCCTGGGTTCGATTCCCACTAAGGGCATGTACCTCGGTTGCAGTTTGTCCGCAGCCCCAGATGGGGTTGTGCGAGTGGCAACCATTCGATGTGTCTCTCTCATGTCAATGTTTCTCTCTTTCTCCTCCTCACTCTCCCTCCCGCTCTATCTGAAGATAAATGCAAAAATGTCCTCGGGTGAGAATTAAAAAAACAAAAAGATATACAATGTGTGCCTTAGAGACCCCAGACACCCAGTGACCCTACCCCTGGGGACGGCAGCTGTCCTACTCCCTCATTAACCACCCCCTTGCTTTGCTTCATGGTGGGGGGCATCTGTGCAGCCCCCTGCCAGGCACTGCCCTCTGTGTCCACGGCGAGGCGTGTGCTTGCCACTCGGTTTTTCTGAAGGAAACGGGATCTGGGATCTCCGTGCAGCTCGCCGCCGTGCCCAGTCCGCCGATGCAGGGACCCGCCGCAGGTGACAGAGCCAGGCCACGAAGCCGCGGCCTCCCCCCATCCCCGGCGCAGGTGACAGAGCCAGGCCACAAAGCTGCGGCCTCCCCCCGTCCCCGGCGCAGGTGACAGAGCCAGGCCACGAAGCTGCGGCCTCCCCCTGTCCGTGGCGCAGGTGACAGAGCCAGGCCACGAAGCTGTGGCCTCCCCCTGTCCGTGGCGCAGGTGACAGAGCCAGGCCACGAAGCTGCGGCCTCCCCCCATCCCCGGCACAGGTGACAGAGCCAGGCCACGAAGCTGCGGCCTCCCCCTGTCCCCGGCGCAGGTGACAGAGCCAGGCCACGAAGCTGCGGCCTCCCCCTGTCCGTGGCACAGGTGACAGAGCCAGGCCACGAAGCTGCGGCCTCCCCCCGCAGACGGCCGCTCCCCTGAGAGCCGCGCTATTCTAGGCGCCCAGCGGACAGCGTGCGAACCGCATGCACCATCGTGTGGAATTAGCGTGTGTCTTAAATAGGTTTTTTTTAAGGAAAGGATTTTTTATGTGTGTGAAAAAAGGCCATTGTTTTGATCCCCATTGTCTGACAGTGGGCACCTGCCGGCATGTTTAAAGGCAGAAAAAAGGGCCCAGGAGGGTGTGAGGAGAAGCAGGCTCCAAGCGTCCCCCAGACTCCTCCTCCCTTCCCCTGGCCAGCCCTCACCATAGTGGCTTTGGCCCACAGCTGCCCTCACCCAAGGACCCAGTGGCAGACAGAAACAGACCTACTTTGGTTTCCATAGCAACTGCAGGCATCAGGAGGCCAACCCAGTGAGCCACAGCCAAGGAGGCAGCTGGTTTGAAGGGTGTTGATCTCTGTGGACCAGCAAGGCAGAACCACCAGGGACCAGAGGCCACCACCAAGCCAAGAGGAGCCACAGGACCGGGGCATGTGAAGTGTGCAGGGGCCCGTCTGCAAAAGCTGTACATTTGCAGATGCACACACATGACCCACCCTCACCCAGGACCCACCCAGGCAGAGGCACATGCTGAGAAATGGACAACGCTCCCCTGTGAACACAGACCCGTGCTCACACACTCAGACGCCTGTTCACACCCGTGTCACACCTTGCCCCACGATCCCACTCACAAGCGCAGACTCCTTCACATAGATGCATATTCACACATAATGTTTAAGACGTATGCCCAGAAAGATCCATTCACCCCCAAGCATGCGTTCTCTGTACACACCCACATGCACAGATGCCGCACACACAGAGAGGGTCACCCAGAACCGCAGACACCGCAGACCCGCACGTTCGGGGAGAAATGCGTGCCCACACTCCCCTGTGCAGTCACAGGGACACTCTCAGACACACGCAGAACAGAACAGCCAAAGGCTACAGGGCAGAAGCTGAGGAGCCCAGGCTTTCTGAAACAACTCAGAATGCGGTGTGGTTCCATTCGGTGCTGTGCGGCATCGCAAGGCCCAGGCACAACCCGCTGGCTTGTTGTCTCAGACATGGTGCCCACCGTACAGGGAGGCCTTTAATCCTCTCTGTGCATTGACTCAGAGCAGTTCCTTTACATGTCCTCCATAAACTCAGAGGGACGGGAATCCAACAGTCCTTGTGCTGTTCAGACTTGAAGTAGAAATGTTGATGATAGACTCACAGAGATGCACACTCCTCTTTAATTAAGACCCCTGTGCGTGTCGCCTCTTTAATGAGGCTGGCCCATCCCTGGGCATGCTCAGGGAGGTTCACTGCCTGCTGCCCCCAGAAGGCAAGAAGACACCTGCTGGTTCGGTGCCTAGAGAGGAGGGACAACTTCACAAAGCAGGAATACCTTGCTGGGCCAGGGTTTATCTCCCGACCTGGCGGGGACACCTGCCGACCACAGGCTCCATCTGCCTAGGCCCTTGAGAGCCTGAGGTCACAAAGGCGCCTGGGGGTGGAGTACTGGAGTCATGTCGTTGAGAATGACTTGAAGCCCACTTGAAGATTTGGGACATTGTTTCAATATTGTCCTCATGATCATTTAATTCATGTGCAGAAATGGAAAGATGTAGGTACATGTGTTATCATTGTAACGATAATAACAGCTAATGCTTCCTGGGGACAAAAATGTCCATAAACGTTAAGCTACTGTTACTGTGATTTTAGACTGAAAATAAAAACAATCTAGTAACAAACTGTAGAAATGACCCCTGAAAGTAAAGAGAAGGGGTGGCTGGGAGGAACTTCATCCTACAGAATCTTCACAAGGGCTCTTCCATGGCGGCGGCAGCATCGGGTGAACTTTATGAAACAGCTGCACGTACACCGTCTCACTGGAGACCCTGAGCACCTGCCGTGTGCCAAGCACCACAGTGGGGAAATGGGGTGGATGGTAAATTAGGAAGATCCAGAACCAGGCCTGGAGCGGCCTCTGATACCCAGCGGCCCACACAAAGGGCCCGAAGCACAGGGAAGGGCATCACTCCTCGGTGGGGAAGGACTGGAGAAGCAAAGAAAGCCTCGGGGAGGGGTCACATTTGCGCTGGGCCTGAACGCACAAGTAGGGTTAGACCAGCCAAGTGCGGGCTGGAAAGGGACGCAGAAGTCCCAGACACCCGCGGCAGGATTCTGGATGGTGGGCCAAGCCGCAGACTGAGGGTCGGGCAGGAGCAGGGGGGACAGGGATGCAAAGGTAGACTGCAGCCGGGTTCAGAAAAGCCCAACAAGCCCAGGAGAGCGGCCTCAGCGAACCCTCAGGTGTGTGCACAGGTCAGACGGTGCTCAGGAGAAACACCTGGGTAGCTGGGCGGTGGACACTGAAGTGGGGTACGACTAGGAGCCTGGGGGCCCAACATCGGGGTTCAAATAGACCCTCCCACGAACAGAGGCGGAGCCCGGTCGGCACTCCCCAGCGAGCTCATGCCTGGCCGGTAGCAGGCCCTGCATAAATGTTTGCTGACCCGCAGACACCCCGGAGCACGGGAGGAAAATGGAATCAGGGGCCGGGCGACCCGGAGGGCTAGTTCAGGTCCACTATTGACTGGCTCCGGACCCTGGGCCCGAGATCTAACCTCTCCGGTGCTCGGTGTGCATGCTGGTAAAACGAATCCAATAAGGCCCTGACCTTCCCGGCTTAGCTGTGCTGAGGCTCACGCGAGGGAACAGGCGGAAGGAGCAGAGCGCGGCCGAGCAGGGACCGTGGGCCGCGCACACTCGTGTTGTTCGGAGACCAGATGCAGGGAGCGCGGGCTCGGCCTCAGCAGCTACCTCCGCCCCAAGCCCGCACCTGACCCCTGAGCTGCGTTTCCGCACAGGCCGCAGGGGGGTCTGGCCGTGCCCGGACGCGGAGGGAAGGGGCCTGAGCACCGACAGGGAGGCCAGGAGCCCGCGGGCGGGGCACGTTGGCGGCCAGACCCTGCGAGTGCCCAGGGCGCCCCTTCCCTTCCAGGAACAGCACCCCTCTCCCAAGACCAGGGAGCACAAGGTCAGCTTCTCCCCAATTCTCATACCCCGGCTGCAAGGTGGAGAAACTGAGGCTCAGAGATATTAGGTGACCTTCGGCGGCACACACAGATATTAAGAGACGGAGCCAGACGGAAAGCCACGCGTCCTCAATTCCACTGGTCGTCCCTGACTGGCGCGGCTCTGGTCCCACGATCACGATGGCCAATATTGGGTATCGACGGGAATTCTTCTGGCTTTGCCTCTTTCCGGCCTGACCGCCTGACCATCCCCGGGCCACAGGCCCACCCCTGAGCCCTCGGGCCACCCACATACCCTAAGACTAGTGAGGATCCGAGCCAAGCATAAATCCGTACAAGGAAATAATGAAATACGCGCAAAGAATGCCTTTTGAAAAAAATAGATGGTTTGTTCCCAGGAAACTGCCCACCTGCTCTTGTCCTCTTACTGGGAACATCGGGCGCTGACCCTGCTTTGCTGGACGTCCAGTCTCTGCTGCTTGGGAAGAGCCCGGCCGGGGTGGCTCACTAGTTGAGCGTCCACCCATGCACCAAGAGGTCGCAGGTTCGATTCCCTGTCCAGGCACATGCCCGGGTTGTGGCCCGATCCCCAGTGGGGGGCAGGCAGGGGGCACCCATTGATGTTCTCGCTCATCGGTGTTTCTGTCTCTCTCTCCCTCTCCCTTCCTTTCTCTCTAAAATCAATAAAGAAAAAAATCTTTAAAAAGATAAAGAAATCTCATCGGAATGCTGCCCTGGGCAGGTACGTCTGTGGTACGTCATCACCCAGTGGTCGCCCAGTGCTTTCGCTCGCACGCCTCCCAAACCTGAGCTCATCGTGTCCTCTTTACCCCGCTCTGGTGACCAGGAAGTTCTTGCTTCTCTTTAGCAGAAATCTGTCCGTCTCCTTAAGAACTCATTGTCCCTGCTGGGGCCACGCAGAGCAAATCAAACCTCCCTTTCACAGTCCAGCACCCGCTAGGAGGCAGCCTTCTCTCCGCCTGACTCAGCAGCGCAGGTCCCTTCATTTGTCCCCCATGTCACGCTTGTGAGTCCCTTCCGCAGCCCCCAGACACACCCCTGTGCCGTCCTGTCCTTCAGAGCTCAACACACAGGTGCGTTCTCGCCATGCCAGGCCCTGTGTGTCGTCTCATTACCCAGGACAACAACCCGCAGGTGGGCGTGGTCATTGCCCCATTTTGCCGATGAGGAACCCGGGAAGTGAAGGAGTCGCCAGTAGTTACACCTCAGCGGCAGAACTGCCTCCACTCTGCTGTCCCTGTGGCCCCCCGAGGGGACATTACTCTTAGCTGGCAGGTCCAGCAGAGAGACAGGAACACTGGACTTGGGTTCAACACACCTGGCTTTGCATCCCACTTTCCACTGTGACCCAGGCAAGCCACCTGTCTGGGTGTCCTGCTCTGTACCATGGGGGTCATTACAGTGTCCCCCTGCTAGGCTGGTATGAAGTTAGAGCAGATCCAGAGATGGGGCCCAAGGCCTGGGATTCCCCGTTAGCTCCCACTGCCCTCTGGAGCGGGACGCAGAGACCACAGCAGGTGAGGGCCACGCCGCACTCCAGGGTGCTGGGGCCCTCTCCAGGACGGAGCCAGGTTCAAGTCTCCAGGGCCCCCACCCAGCCTGGAGTCACTCTCTAAAATGATTTGTCAAGTGACAAGCAAAAATATATTACCAATTTAAGAGTGTGATTTGCCTGCAACTTTTTAATCCTCGGGCTGTTGTTGAATAGATTAAAGTGTCTGCTTTGATCCATGCATTTAGATGGAAACCTAAATATAGCCATCACCTATTCTCTCAGCCGGCCGGATGGGTTCACGCTGCACCTTGCTGCTTCCGACCCAGCCAGGGGAATGCACGAGAAGGACCTCTGGCCATTCAGAGCCCTCCCGGCTTTCCTGCACCAGCGGCCAGTGCCCATCGGGCTGCCGCCTGACCTGACCACAGCTCACGCTGGAAAGTGGTCACTCGGGAGAGGGTGGAGCAGCGGCCTCCCAGTCGCTGATTCTGACTCAGGACGTTCCCCCAGCTCGCCACAGCCCTGCAAGAATACAGCTCTAGGGAAACAGATTTTGAAGAGGAATTTGGTAATAGATCTTCTGTCCGCGGGGCCGACTCAGCTCAGCCGTGTTTCAGGCTCGCTGCTTATCCAGAAATACATCTATTTTTACATAGATCTCCAGTGAGATGTCCTCTGCCTGCACAGCGCGGAGACTGCGGAGGGAGCAGAGTGGGGGACACGCAGGGGTGCAGGGGGGGCTAGGGGAGCAGGGCAGGGCAGTCCCTCCTCTGAGAATGGGCCCGGCCTCCCCAGTCGGTCACTACACGGGCCCCTCTGCACCCCTTCTCGGGAGACCTCACGACCCTCCAACCCTGAAATACCCAGAGGGCTGAGCTGAGGACACCCCATGCCCACAAGTCTGCACATACGTGCACATATATGCACACATCCAGGGCCAACATCAAGTGCCCACAAAGCTCGGCTGCAGTGCATTCTGGGGGACAGTGGGAGCGGCCCCTGAGTGACCCCACTGACAGCAAGTGGAAGGGCTGGGGGGCTCCCGCAGCGGGCTGTGCAAGCGACAGGCCCCCAGCGATGGCCCACGGAAGGTCGGAAAGCAGAGAAGTGGGCCTCACGGGCCTTGGGCATGTGGGGGCCCTGAGCCCGGAGCCCTGGGGACAGCACCCACGGGCTCCCGCAGAGCCTTTGCGAGGTGAGAAGCTCCTCTGCCTCCTTTCCCCGAACCCCTGAATACATTACCTCCTTTCACCCGGGAGTGTTTGTGCTGCAGAGACCTGGGCCCCGAGACCAGCAGGGGAGGGAAGACGGGAGAACAGCAAGGGCCACACTGGTGCTGCACCTGGCGCCTCGGCCCCGCCCTCGGCCCCTCCCCACAGGCCAGGCCGCCGTCCCCAAAGCCTTGCCCAGCCAGTCCTCCCGAGTACCCAGGCGCTGAAGCAGGATGTCCAGCCAGAAGCTCTGGGCCAGAATGTAAGCCTCCACCCCACAGCAGGGTGAATGGGCCGTTGTGAGCTCACCTACCCACCGGCTCTCTCCCCTGAGGCCTGCCCACTCCATCCTTGGCCTCCTCAGCCCTGCCACTTCAGGACCTGGTTCCGGAACCGTTCCCTCTCCTTCCATTGCTGCCAGGCTCCTCCTCTGCTGTGCCCGGGCCTTGCCCCATCCTTCCCACAGGCTGACACACAGTGTCCCTCCCTCCCCGCACCCCGCCCAGTCTCTCCCCAGTCCCATCACCCACAACAATCCAGCACTGACTCGGAGCCTTTGTCCCACGCTCCTGCCAGACCTCTGTGCTCCCTAACCCTGCCCACCAGCCCTGCCCAGCCCCAGAGATGGGACCTCTCCCAGCTCCCCTCCTTCCTGCCCAGCTGCCCAGCCCCAGAGATGGGACCTCTCCCAGCTCCCCTCCTTCCTGCCCACCAACCCTGCCCAGCCCCAGAGATGGGACCTCTCCCAGCTCCCCTCCTTCCTGCCCAGCTGCCCAGCGGTGCCAGCTCTCTCTCTCTCTCTCTCTCTCTCTCTCTCTCTCTCTCTCCAGCTCTTCTTCTTCCTCTCATCTCCTCTTTGGTCATCGCCCAGGCTCTAGCCCATCTCCCTTTCACTCTGTCTCCCTCGGACACGGTGACCTAATGCCCTCCAAGCCCTCAAGTACTGCTTCCACGTGACTGGCTCACAGAGCAGTATCGCCAGGGTGAGCCTGTTCCAGGTTGGTGGGAACTCAGCCGTCACCCCTACGTCATCCTGCCCGGAACAAATGCGTCACCTGCCCTCCGCAGCCGGCACCCTCCTCCGGTGACCAGTGAGTTACCATCTTTCTCTTGTTTCCTAGGCTGGATCCAAGGTGAAGTCCTCCTTTCTCCTTAACACCCCCCCCCACACACACACACACACACACACACACACGCAACCAACTGTCAAGCATCCTCAAGTTTCCTTGGAACTGACTTGATACCTGCCCAGCCTCCGCGTTCTCATAACACCCCCGTTTCTCGTCCTCGTTTCTAGTCACCAGGACTACTACAAGAACCACTTACTCTGTCTTGCCCCATGTGGTAGGCACACGGATGCCTCTCCCCGAGAATGTCCATCCCCCGATCCCTAGAACCTGGGACTATATTACATTACATAAGGGGCTTTGCAGATGTTTAAAATTTAGGTTGCAGACCGTAAACTCGTTTACCCTGGATTATCCAGGTGGGTCCCATCTGATCATATGAGGCCTCCAAGCAGAGCACTTTCTTCCACTGAAGTCAGAGAGACGCAGCAGAGGGGAGTCGGGGCCCGAGAATGATTCTGTGCCCTGCTGCTGGCTCGGAGATGTAGGGGTCCACATGCAGGAACTGGGGAGGGGCCAGCAGGAGATAAAGGTGGCCCCAGTTTACAGCCAGCAAGGGAATGGGAACCTCAGTCCTACAACCACAAGGAACAGGATTCTGCCAGCAACCTGAAGGAGGCGGGAGGTGGGTCCTTCCCGCAGCCTCCTACCAGAGCCCAGCCAGCCAACATCTGACTTCAGTCTTGTGTAACCCAGAGCAGAGAAACTGGCCGGGCCAACCTGGACTTCTGACCTGCAGAACTGTGAGAGAATAAGCGTGTGCTGTTTTAAGCCACTGGTTTTGTGGTGGGGTGATGCAGCAGCCATGGAAAACTAACACACCCCACTGCTGTCCATTTAGCAACCACTGCTCCCAACGCAGCCTCACTCTCCGACGCCTTGCAGGACCCCCAGCTGCACAGACGCTGTGTGCCAAGTCCTCAGCCTGACAACCCAGAGGCCGAGCCTCCAATCTCCCTCCTCAACTCATCTCCCACAGGCACCCCACTTACGGCAGGGGAGAGGAGACCTCCGAAAGTGCCTGAGTATCACCACCTGTGGTCTATTCACTGCCTCATCTGGGGTTCCCACCCCCTCCTCTCTGTTGATCCAAACCTGAGCCCCCTCCTCCATGAAGCCTCCCTGAACCTCTAGCCTGAGGGGCCTCCCTCCCCTGCTCTCTGCCTCACCCCTGGGCTCTCCATACACTCTGCCTCGTGCTGGACTCTCCCTCCTCGGCACCCTGACACCCATCCCAACCTGCTGGCAGGACCCACAGCTGTCATCTGCCTTCTGTTCCCACCATGTGTAGCACAATCCTGGATACAGAGTAGGAGTCAACGGAACCCTATTGAGTTGCAAAGAAAATGAAAATGTTCCCAGCCACTGACCTCCAGAGCAGCGGATCCCAGGGGTGAGGGTCTGAGCACCCATCCAGCCGGGACCTAGCTGCCAGGGACCAGGAGAGAGGGCCCTCTGCCCGTGGGGAGGTGGTAAGGCAGCCGGATGATTCCAAATTCCTGGGAGCCCTGACAAGGCTGGGGTGGGCCTCTCAGCCAGGCGGAAACACCTGGTCAGGACCAGGTGAGCCACGGAGAGCAGGGCCTCCAGAGCGAGCCTAAGGGCAGGCGGCTCAGGGCTAAGGGCAGACCAGCCAGGACCTGCAAACTGGCCACCACCTACCGACCCAGCAGTGTGAGGAGGCCACCGGGCTGTCACCACGAGCGTCAGACACCCGTGAGGGACAGGCTGAAGAGGGAGGGAGACGAGAGAGAAATTAAAAGGCAGGGAGAGGGAGGGCTGGAGAGAAGACAGGGACAGGGTGTGAGGAGCAGAGAGAAGGGAGTGGGGAGAGGCCGGAATGTCCCCCTTCTGGCCACAGCGGAAACACCACGACCCCTAGAACACCCTAGCTCGCCAGGGTCAAGGTGAGGCAAGGAAATGGCAGCACCCTCCCCCTTAGCCACCACAACTAAGAAATTATGTAGAGCAATTAATCAAAAGCTAATGAGAAATGTGTTTTCTCTCCCAGCCTAGCCCCACATCATATTCTTATTAGCTGAGGTTATTACAATAGTAATCAAGCATGCTCCGGGCACAAATTGGGTGTTTTGCTCCACGGCCACCAATTTAGAAAACCACTCATGGCAAGATGCAGCCCCGGTGGCTCACACCCGGCTAAGCCGGAGGCACCGCTGCCGGCTCCCTGCCCCCCTGCCGCACGCCCGCTGTGCAGGGGCTTGGAGGTCCGAGCACCTGGCCACCGAAGGAACCAAACATTGGTGGGGTGGGAGGGGCGCTGGGCCTGCTTGGAGACCTGGATTTCTCACACACACCCTCCAGGGTGATCACAAGGGACAGCCCTCATGAAAAGAATCAGAAAGCTGGGTGTGCCTCAGGGTCCCGCCTGGGTCCCTCATCTCAGTTTTCTCTTGAGCCCTTCCTGGCCCAGATTCCGTTCTCTTCACAGGGTTGACCAAGGTTCTCAAACACAGGTCTGAAACCAGGCGCCACCTCTGGAGGTGTCCGCTAGTGAAAAAAGGGGGAGGGGAGAATGTAGTAACTTTTCACAAAGTTAAACATACGCGATTTTCAAGATGTTTCCAATTCTGAAACTGCTCTCCCCGTTGTGTTGGTTTTGTGTGCACTTTCTGCGCGTGGCCTCACTTGGTGATCACTCAGACTCTTCAGTGTCAGGGGGTGGGGCTCAGCTGCTGACGTGGCACTGGGGGCACGTGGTGACGTGACAGGCCCCACAGGTGAAGCAGAGGTCAGATGGCGTGCTCAGGTCCCGCCCCTTCTTCTCTCTGCCTTGCCCTGTTCTTACTACATTTGAGCTTCCTCCCTGGGTGAAGGTCATGGGAGAAATGACCCCTAGGTTGGTATGCTCAAAGACTGCTCAGGGCCCGGCCGGTGTGGCTCAGTGGTTGAGTGTCGACCCATGCACCAGGAGGTCGCCGGTTCGATTCCCAGTCAGGGCACATGCCCAGGTTGTGGGCCTGATCCCCAGTGGGGGCATGCAGGAGGCGGCCAATCAATGTTCTCTCTCATCGATGTTTCTATCTCTTTCTCCCTCTCCCTTCCTCTATCTCTCTAATATATCAATAAAGAAAAAAAATTATAAAAATAAAAGGACTTCTCAGGGCCTACCTTCCCCTCGCTTCGGGTCTCAGAGGGAAGAGATCTCTCTCTCAGCACCCACGGGTGAAATCCAGGGCAGCACGCTGATCGTCCCACCGTGGGTCACGCATGTGAAGGCCAAGCGCTGAGGACACCATGCTGACCGGGCCCGAGGGGTGGGACTGGTCCTGAGGCCCAGGGAGCAGTAGTGTCCTGCCGCCCCACTGGAACAGAGGAATGCCCTAAAGGAAGCAGGGATATGTCACCGAGAAGGCGGGGCAATGGTGCCACAGAGACAGAGGGCAGACAACCACTGCACCTGGCAGAGTAAAAGATTATTTTCAAAAGATGGGTCCTCCACCCCCACCCAAAGTCTTGGAAACAGACACCACTCGCCATGTCGGTGACCCCGGATTCACTAACCACAGCAGTGAGACGCTGACATGGGTCTCAGCAACCTCCCCGTAGGGAGCGCTGTTTCCGAGATCTCAGAGGGCCTGTCTGTGGCATCAGGACAGCCCGGGGACTCCTCCACCCCTCTCCAGACACTGCACCGGAAACCAAGGCATAGGTCCAGATCGTTCTCACGGCCATGGTGCTGACAGTAAGTCAGCGGGCAGCAATGTCTCTGCAGAAGGAACTCCCCAGGAGCCCGAAGACTCGTGGAAACCCAGTCCGGTCAGCTTGAACACACTTCCAGAATGCAGGCCCCTGGACACACAGCCTCGCCTCCGCCCCACAGGGTCCGCGTGTGCAGGCCTTGTCCGATGAATGGATCAGAAGTATGGTAGGGTATCTTTCCCTTGGGGGTGCTGGTGTGGTTATTTTCATCATTTATTATTCAGCTGTTTGAACCCATTGTCTGTAGAAGACCTGACCTGGAAGTCCATCTCCGCTTCTTACTGGCTGTTTGCCTTTGAGCAAAGCTCTCCGGCTTCTCTGATCCCGTTTCCTCTGCGAAATGCACTTCCGGAGATGGTCCTTGCGCACCCACGGGCTCAGACCGCACCCTGCACCTTCTGGTAAACGTGATGGGCACGGAACTGTCGTGTCAGGCATGGCGTGAGCTGTGTGGGTGGAGAGAGGACTTACGTGGAGCTCGCCCTAGTAAAGCCGGGGAGAGGGGCACACACCCAGCACATGAGAGCCAGAGGGGATGGGACACGTGTCACGAGAGAGGCATGAAGCAAATGCTCTGAGAACTGGAGAGGAAGAAGGTGCTGCTTCCAGCTGGGGGGTGCAGTTTGGTGGAGAAGAAGACGTCTGCTCTGGTCTGGAAAACGATGCAGTGCGGCAACGAGGAAGGGAGGGCATCCTGAGGGCACCCTGCAGAGGGCGCTGCCCAGGCTGCGGTGTGAGACAAGAATGCCAAGAGGGACAGGCTCCCTCCCCTGAATCTGGAGACGGCCACAGGTGGACCGGTCCTCCCTTCTGGAACACCCGGATCCCCTTCTACCCATAGCTCTACCCTCCCTGCTGTGCACTCATGGTGGCGTTGGCTGGACACAGCCAGGGGTGGCTCCTCAGGCCCTGTCCCTGGAGCATCTACGGCACCCTCGGCAGGACCTCCGTGCACTGCCCCCACCCCGTCTCCCTTTATCTTCCTCTCCAGCTTGGCCAAGGTTCAGTGCTGCTAATTAGTAGCAATCAACTCCGTGCTCCCCTCACCCAGCCAGGGCTGGCATGAGGCTCCCTTTCCCTCCTGCAGGGAAGGCACAGCAAGCCCCGGAGAAGGGGCAAAGGGAGGGGAGGGCGGCTGGTGGAGGGGTGGTGGCTGAGCTGGCCAGAGGGGAAGCATGGAGGGTCTGGGGACTAAGCATGGACTCGGGCTCAACGAGCTTCAGGCCCCTCGGGGTCCAGCTCGGCCTGAGCCTCTGACAAGAGGAACTCCACGTGGGAACATGCTTTCAGGGGCAAAGCCCTTTCCCACGGGGCCTCCTCAGTCTCCACACAACCGTTGGGTTTTTAATGTATGTCTTCTGTGGTCCACGCTAAGAGTCACAAGGGAAGGGACCAGGTAGCCTTGTCACTGCTGTGTAACCTCAGTGCTACATGCAGCACCCAGCGAGTGGCACCCAGGAAGTAGCTGCTGGCTGGCTGGCTGACTGCATGGATGGAAGAAGGAGGGGGGAGGGAGGGGGGAGGGGGAGAGGGGAAGGGAAGGAGAGCGGGGGGAGGAATATTGGATGAACAAGGCAGACAGATGATTGAGTGATGAATTGTCCCATTTTACAGATTCAGAAACGGGGCCTAGAGAGAAGAGGTGACTAGCCCAGACCAATCCACAGCTAGCCGCAGATCCGCACCAGCCCGTTCACCGGCCTCCCCTCGGGCAGCTCCCCGCACCCAGCCGGTCTCCCTTTGGTTTCTTGCACATGCTCAGCCCAGAAAGGCCATCCCCCCCCAACACACACACACACACAGCTCGGCTTCCAGCCCTTCCTCCGGCAGTGAGAAACCAAGCCGCTGCCAAGTCCACAAAACAGCAGGGTCCCCAAAGTCCGGCGACCGTGCACTAAAGGCAGGGGACCTCTCTGATTATCGTTCACGGACACTGCCTTCCAGAGCATAGACAGCACAGGGCTTGGAGTCACAGAGACTTTGGTTCAAGTCCCAGCTCCTCCCCTTCCACAAGCATCTGTCGATGCCCCCATCAGGCGCAGTGCAGTCACCCCACTGCAATGCCCTCCCTCCTCTCCATTTCTGTCCTTGCCCCCACCAGGCGCAGTCACCCCACTGCAATGCCCTCCCTCCTCTCCTTCTCTGTCCTTGCCCCCACCAGGCGCAGTCACCCCACTGCAATGCCCTCCCTCCTCTCCATCTCTGTCGATGCCCCCACCAGGCGGCAGTCACCCCACTGCAATGCCCTCCCTCCTCTCCTTCTCTGTCCTTGCCCCCACCAGGTGCGGTCACCTCACTGCAGTGCCCTCCCTCCTCTCCATCTCTGTCCTTGCCCCCACCAGGCGGCAGTCACCCCACTGCAATGCCCTCCCTCCTCTCCATCTCAACGACTCCCAACCTCTCCAAGTCTGTGTCCCTTTCAACACCCATCACACGTGTCTCTGAGGGTTAAATCGACCAGGAGATGAAGTCCAGACCTCACCCCAGTTCCCTGGCTTTACCCAGACTCCCTGCCCAGAACTGGGAAGCCCAGGCATGAACACCGCCGCCTTTCTGAGCCGTCCACCTCACAGCCTGGGGCCTGCTCCCACAGCCTCCCCCACCACCGTGAGGGCAGGGCGTTCCTCATTCACACCTGCTTCCATCTCTGCCTCTGCCCCAAGCCAAGCCAGGCCCTTGGCGCTCCGGCCCCTGCGTTCAGCCTCACAGCCTGCTTGCCCTCTGGTCCGCTATCGGGGCGCCTCTGTGTTCTCCCCATGTCGATGTCACAAGGGAAGGAATATCCTGAGACTCGCTCAGGATGATGAGTGACCTTTTTTTTTTTTTAATTTTTTTTCTTTATTGATTTTAGAGAGAGAAGAAAGGAGAAGGAGAGAGAGCTAGAAACATCAATGAGAGAGAACATCGACGGGCCGCCTCCTGCATGCCCCCCACTGGGGATCAGGCCCACAACCTGGGCATGTGCCCTGACCGGGAATCGAACTGGCGACCTCCTGGTGCATGGGTCGACGCTCAACCACTGAGCCACACCAGCCGGACGATGTGTGATCTTTATTTCCGTGGCATAAACCCACTGGAAACCCTGGGTTTCTGGGTTTCTGGGTTTCCAGTGCCCCATTTCCCCTGTCCGTCCATGGGAAAAGTTCAATCTTGTCTTCAGCGGGGCCAGAACGAAGGCCACTGCCCAGATCTCTGCTCCATACTGAAGCACAGTCCATGGACTACCAGGCAGCTGTAAGACAGAGCGCTCTCACCCCCTGAGACGACAGGGGGGCCTGGAGAGCATTATGCTGAGTGAAATAAGCCAGTCAGAGAGAGACAAGTACCACGTGACCTCACTTATTTGTGGAATACAGTAAACAAAATAGACCCAGGGCCATGGAAGTAGGGAACAGACTGACAAACCTCAGGGGAAGGGGGTGGGGTGGCCGAGATAAACCAAAGAACTGATATGCAGGTAGGCACAACCCACGGACACAGACAACAGTGCCGTGAAGGCGGGGGATGGGAGTGGGGAGGAGGGTGTCAATGGGGGCAAAGGAGGGACGTCTGTAATACTTTCAACCATAAAGATGTGTCCGAAAATAAATATATAAAAGCACAGTCCAGTCCAGCATCCTGCCTGTGGAGTGCGCGTGGCCCTGGGCCTGTGGCTTCTGAGGCCCACCTGCCTGTGGAGTGTGCGTGGCCCTGGCCCTGTGGCTTCTGAGGCCCACCTGCCTGTGGAGTGCACGTGGCCCTGGCCCTGTGGCTTCTGAGGCCCACCTGCCTGTGGAGTGCACGTGGCCCTGGCCCTGTGGCTTCTGAGGCCCACCTGCCTGTGGAGTGCGCGTGGCCCTGGCCCTGTGGCTTCTGAGGCCCACCTGCCTCAGAGAGAACAGGTGAGCCCCGGTCACAGGCAGGAAAGTGCAAGGGAAAGGGAGCAAAGGAACTCCGTCTGGGGATTTTAACTTCCCAGATTTCTCGTGCCCGCCGCGGCTCCAGCCTCCCAGCCAGCCCAGGGTCCCCAGGCTAGACGGACAGGTGGCACCTCCCCTCCGCTCCCGACTTCACTGCCGGGCACCCATCTCCCCCGTGTTGGCCCCTGTCCCTGGGATCCGCCCGGAATGGCCCGCGGTTCCCTGGAGAAACTGCCCAGAGACCATGCTCACAATGTCCGGTCTTCTCTTTGCGCTCTTCCTGTCATTAATGTCAATGACCAGCTAGTTACGGAGATAACACCCGGTCACCCCTTGACCTTCAGATGAACCCTCTCCTCGGGGTGACTTCTGTCCCTCCCAGGCCACACCTTCAGACTCCCCACACTGCCCCCCAGACCACACCCTCAGACTCCCCACACTGCCCCCCAGACCACACCCTCAGACTCCCCACACTGCCCCCCAGGCCACACCCTCAGACTCCCCACACTGCCCCCCAGGCCACACCCTCAGACTCCCCACACTGCCCCCCAGACCACACCCTCAGACTCCCCACACTGCCCCCCAGGCCACACCCTCAGACTCCCCACACTGCCCCCCATACCACACCCTCAGACTCCCCACAGGCCCCGGGGCCACATGGCTCTCTGCCTGCTGTCCCCTCTGGTCTTCTACACCCTCACGGGGCCCTCTACCTGAGGTCGGGGTCCTAGGAGGCCCTGGTGCACTGTGGGGTTTGAGGAAACACAGGCAGTCTGCAGGAAAAGGGGTCACACTGGAGGCCACCTGCCTGAGCCCCCTTCCCCCTTCCAGCACCGAGGACGGGCAAGTTCACTGCTTCGAATCCGTGAGGTTGCCTCTCCTGCCTGTCCTCACCTCCACTTACTTCAGGGACACGGGCCTTGCCACCAAAATCACCTCAACATCATAAACGTCGGGTCCCTTCCCCTGGCCCTGGGCTCAGCGTCCCACCAGCGGCTTATCCATGGCGCCCCAGCGCCCTCGCACACTTCCTCCAGGACAGGCCTTCTGCTGGGTGCCCGGAAGGCCCGGGGTGTCCCTGTGAGGCGGGACTCCGTGCCCGGCGGGGCACTGCGGGGCCGTGACAGAGCTCAGGGGCCTTTGCTCACAGCAGCTGATCTGGGAGCCCTGTCAAGGTGGGGATGCAACACAGTCCTGGAGGGAGCATCTTCTGAGATCCCAAGAGACCATCTGATTAAGCCAGTCATTCAAAAACCACTTCAGCCCTGGCCGGTTCGGCTCAGCAGTCAGAGCCTCGGCCCGAGGACCAAAGGGTCTCGTGTTTGATTCCGTGGAGGGCACATCTGGGTTGCAGTTTGGTCCCCCGCCCTGGTTGGGGTCGTGCGGAGGCAATCAATCGATGTGTCTCTTTCACATCGATGTTTCTCTCTCTCTCTCCTCCTCCCTCCCACTCAATCGGAAGAAGCAATGGACAAGCATCCTCCGGTGAAGATTAAAAAAAAACAAAAAGCACAACAAAACCCCTTGAGTAGCTCTCACTGTGTCCGACACGGGACCCAGACAGGCAGACGGAGCGGCCGCGGGGGTGGTATATGTGTGACTCCTACTTGACAGAGGGACAGCTGACCCCAGACTGCTCGATGGCTTGTCTAAGGTCCACAGGTGGTGAGGGAAGGGGAGGAGCTAGGTAAGACCCAAGTGCCCGTCTTCTTAGGTGGGTTCAAGAGTTCGCACCACGCCCCGTCCAGGGCCCACGTGTGACAGCGCCAGCCTCTGCCTCCTGCCGGGTGTGGGGAGTGGCGGGGGGCTGCCTGACCGGGAAGACTGGAGTCACCGACCGGAGTCACCGACCGGAGTCACCGACCGGAGTCACCGACTGGGGTCATCGGGGCGCCCCTGGCAGAGGCAGCTGGGCGAGAAGCTGGGCAGCCGCAGCTCGTGCGTGCAAATGAGGCAGCTGCACCATTGATCAACATCAAACCATCTCGTTGCGGAGCTCTGGGCTGTTTGCACTGGGAAGAAACGGAACGGGCCAGGGGACAAGGGAGGGAGGCTCAGACTGTTCCGGTCCAGCTCAGAAGCGAATGACTGGTGACTCTATCTGCTGGGAGAGGAGGTGGATGGCTCTGGGAAGGCTTTAGCCCCAGTATTGGACGGGGGCTCCCTGGAGGTCACCCCATCCCTCCTGGATGTGGATGGAGCCCCTCAGCTGTCACCTCAGTAAGAACCACACCAGCCACCCACTTCCTCCAGGAGCCGAGGGTTGGGAAGGAGGGTGGGCATGGCCAGGCTGAGACCAGGGACCCCCAGAGCGGCAGGCTGGGGCGCTTACTGGAATCTGACTGGGGCTCCCCAGGAAGGGAGCAGATGCTCTATGCACACCCAGGACTCGGTGCTCAAAGTCTCCAAAATGATCTCAAAGCACGGGGGACAGAGAGAAGCCACCAGGCGAAACCAAACCAGGGGACCTATTCATCCCTAAATCTCTACCCCCGGCCCCCTACTCCTTCATTTACTCTCAGACGGGGGGGAGGGGGAGGGAGCCCCTTACCAAGCCCTCTGGGAGGTAAAACCACAGGGTTGGAGCCTCCCAGGCACCTAGCCATGGGGCACGGCCCCTAGATGCCCTGGCTAAGTTCCCATGGGCCAGGGCAGTCAGCTCTCTGAAGAAATGCTACCAACTCTTTATAACCTGGATCCGCTTCTCTTCCCAGCCGCCTTCCTGTTCTTTTATATCAAGCACGGTCCATCGCCCAGCAGCCTCAGGTCCTCGCACTTCCGCACCGTTCCCTCTGCTGGAACTATCGGTGCGGCCCCGTTCAGACGGCCCCTCCCCTGACCTTCCCGGACTCCCACCCTGCAGGGCGAGGGGCTTTCTTCCCGGGGCTCTGCATGATTCCTGTGGTAGTCATTTGGCCATGAACCAGTGAGCTCCCGGAGGGATCCTACAGCTTCCTTCATCTTTCAAAGTTTGTCAACCGAATACATCTTTGAACTAAGAAAGATCACAGGTACTCACCTCGTCCAGACGCCTGACTTGAAAGATGTCTCAGCCATCCAGAGTGAGAAGTGTCTTCTCTGCCTGAATATGTCTCCGATCCCTGAGACTGGAAGGGGAGGGGAGAAATGACCAGGACGCAGGAGGCTGGGTTTCCAGATCATGAGCCCAAGGACAAGCGACAGTTCCTGGTTAGACACCTTGAGTGAGCGCCGCCCACCCGCTCTCTGCCTAAGCTCGGTGACCCGGTGACCCGGTGACCCGGTGACCCAGTGACCCGTGTGACTGGGATGCTGCCTGGGAGTGTGGTGGGGCTGGGATCCCAGTGCCTGGGAATGTGCCTCGGGCCAGTGGGAGAGCCCTCCACCCTCAGGAGCGCCCCCCACAGGCCTGGAGCTCTGTGGGGAACCAGGTGGGACCAGGCAGCTCAGCTCTGCCCCACCCAGGTCCTCTCACCCTCCCTGCAGCCCACCCGGGCCCCTTTCCTCCAAACCTGTTGATTCCTTGGGACGTCAAGTCTTCCCTGAGATGGCCAGGAGGGAGGATCCATTTTAAATGAACAAGGTTATTAGCAGTTAATTAACTGCTTTCACTGTATCATTGTAATTGAAAAGAAAAAGAGAGAAGAGGCTCATAATCATTCCCAGTTTGTTCTCTCCATCGCTGGGGGGACGCCCATGGGGGGGCAGCAGGGCCCCTCCGCCCGGCTCTGCTCCTGGCTGTTCCCTCGGTATCCCTCCACGTGCCCCGCCCGTGTTCACAGGGGTATTTTGGGGGAAACCAGGCCAGGGAGAGCAAGCCACCCGCTCCACGGACACCGCGAGCTGCCGAGACGTGCTCAGCAGAGGCACAAGGTGCAGAGACGCATTTCCAGCTGGGGGCGTGCAAGCAGGAGGCACGAACCTGAGGCCTGGGTCAGCGTTTCAGTGACTCCTGTCTCGATTGTCCTCAGTTAGCCTACAGCTTAGCATGGCTGGCGTATGTCAGCATGACTGACTGCCATCAGAGATACACTGGTCAAGGATCTTCTCTCCCCCCACCCCGGCCTCTGCCAGGCCACAGACTGCAGGGAGGGGAGGGGCCTGGAGAGGAGAGAGGACGCCCCCACCAGGCGGCCATGCTAACCTCGCACCCTCTAATTAGATCCTAAGGCAAAGATAATCATACCCCAGAGGGTCCTGGGAGAGGCCGTCCTGTCCCTGACACCTCACAGACGCAGCCGCAGACCCACAGACTCCACGCAGTGGCCCACCCTATGGGAGACCCAACTTTCACTACAGCTTCCCATTCCCTCCAAACTGCTCCGTTTAGGGTAAACCAGTCGGAGGAGCAGAGCCTGAGAGCGCTAAAAACTCCCCCAAAGAACCTCCAGGGTGGGGATGAGCGGCAGGTGCAAATCACCTGGCCAGGGCCTAGGGACCTGCTGGGTCTCCAGTGTGGACAGCAGGGTATGGGCACCAACCAGCAGGGTGGACGCTGGGCCTCTCATTGCTTCAAGCCTCTGCTGCCCTGAGGCCCCCTGGGACCCCTCCACACCCAGGCCCCCCGTCCGCCCTCTGTCCCTGTCTCTCCAGAGCAGTGCTCAGTCCCTGAGCAGTCTGGGGGGTCAGAAGCAGACCCCTCACCCCCTGCCCACCCTCTGGAGGCAACACCAACAAAGAGCCAAGGGGAGGAAGGCAGAGCACATACAAAGCCCATACGGAACCACATATATGTGCAAGTATGACTATACGCAGTATAACATACATATGGAAAAATGTATATATCCTTAGGGTTTTTACTTGAGCATTTATTATGTGACAGGTAAGTAACATTATCAAGCACATTTTATGAGTGGAGATGTTAGGGTTCAGAGACCCTAAGTGGTACGTCCGAGGTCACAGAGCGAGTAGGTGATGGTGAGGCGCCCAGACAGTGTGTCTCTACCCTCCTTACCCTAACCCTCACCACACGCCTCTCAGTGGTGTCTGCCGTGGGGTGGGTGGGGAGGAAATGGTTGGAGAGGCAAGCTGCCCACACAGAACCAGGCAGAAGTAGGGGTTCAGGCCTCTGGGTGGGGAACACACTCTCCCCCCACCCAGTGCCCTCAACCTCCCTGCCCTCCCATCCACTCTCCCAAGGGCAAAGGGGACCCAGCTGGGTCCCTGCCCCCCTCCCCCCGCCCCCAGGACCTGCAGGGCTGCTCCCCCCTTCCCTGCCGCTGAGTCTGCACCGGCAGTCACCTTGCCAGTGCCCGTGCCAGGGAAGGCAGCGGTGGGGGTGCTCAGGCTGGAGCCTGGCCTTGGGGCTGGACCAGGGCGGCCAGGGAGCGAGCCCAGAGCCCCAGGCGGACCCTGAGCCCGAGTCGTCTGGACCAGTGCGGGTCTGGGAGCGCAGGCACGGGTGAGGCCAAGGGCGGCCGGGCACTCGGAGCGCCCTGAGAGTCCGGGTCCCAGGAGCCAGCGCTGCACTCCTGCCGCTCGTCTTCACCCCTTTCCTTCTCTCCGGGGAACCCCGCCCCCGAGCCTCCCGCCACCCCACCCGCCCCTGGGCCCCCGCAGCTGGGACCTGCCCCCTGACCCTCCAGGCTCCGGCCCACAGGGTGTGGTCTGGCCCACACAGCCGCCTCATGTGGCCCCTGGCCACGTACCGCTCTGGGAAGAACCACGTCACCTCTCTGAGGAAGCTTCTAGAACGGGGTCCTACCCACCTTATCACACAAACAGAATGCTGAAGACACCAGTCAACACCCGCAGTTCCCACTCCCTCCCCTCCCCTCCCCTCCCCTGCACCCGGAGGTGGCCAGGCTGGGGTGTGAAACAGCAGACCCCCCCCCATCACCATCCTTAGCCGGCACTGGTGCAGGGAGGAGGCCCTTTGGGAATCGGTGGGATCTGCTGGAAATCCTGCAAGAGCGGCGAGACGTGGGTGCCATGTGCTGGCCATCCTTGGGGGCCGCCGGGGGCTCCTGCTCACACACGGCTGCCACCGGAAGTCACTGTGGTGTATCCAGGCAGCCTGAGCCCTGCTGGAGTGTCCCTGAGAGTCCTCGCAGCCCCCACACATGCCCGGGCCCCACGGGGCACAAAGAATGCAGTGAGAGTTGCTGGGGACACACTGAAAGGTCACTGGGAAACTGGGTGTCTGTGGGAGCAGCAGCACATGCCTGGACATTCCTAGGGCACTCTGGGGGTGCAGGGGGCATCATGCCAACTGGGGCCTCTGGGGTCATCAGGAGCTCCCCGTGGGCCCCTCACAGGTCCCACTACTGCCGCACCAAGGCTGCTCTTCTCTGGACAAGGAGCATGGGTGAGTGGGGAGCCTGCAGCGTGGGTGAGTGGGGAGCCTGCAGTGTGGGTGAGTGGGGAGCCTGCAGCGTGGGTGAGTGGGGAGCGGCCTGCCCTGGGGAGCCTGCAGCGTGGGTGAGTGGGGAGCCTGCAGCGTGGGTGAGTGGGGAGCCTGCAGCGTGGGTGAGTGGGGAGCCTGCAGCGTGGGTGAGTGGGGAGCCTGCAGCGTGGGTGAGTGGGGAGCGGCCAGCCTAGGGGAGCCTGCAGTAACTGGCCTGGTTGGGCAGCAGCCACCCATTGGTGCTTCCCAGGTGTGGTGGCCGCTTCAGGGGACTGTGCACCAGTTTGGAAAATGACCCCAGAAGAGGGCAGCATCTCTGCCTGATGGTGTCAGTCCTCCAGAAGTCAGGCCCCAGCCCCACCTCCGCCTGAGATGAGGGGCCGGCCTGGAGCTCCCTCTCAGGGCTCAGGCAGCAGGACTCATTGGGGCTGGGCGGGGTCCCCATCACCAGCAGAGAAACCTCCTCTGCGGTCCCGAGCTCAAGCACAGGGACCTGGACAGGACCTGCAGCCAGAAGGGCACGCCCAGCAGTACAGCAGAGAACAGCCTCCTTCTCCATGGTTACACACTGAAGGGAGGTGACAGCAACCCCAGTCCACGCCATGGGGTCCCTGGGGTCCTCTCCACCTGGCAGGCAGGGGGGTGGCAGAGCGCGGACCCCATAAAGCCCTGCAGGCACTGCAGACGCCTACTGACCAGGGCTGGAAGGTCAGGGCCAAGCGCCAGGAAGGCCAGCATCTTTTTTAAGATCTCAGAGCAAGAAGGAAAAAAGGCCTGAACTTGAGAATGTTCAGTATCCAAAGCCGACCACAGGCCAGGGGGCTCCACCCAGCTAAGCCCGCGTCCCCAGGGGTCCCTAGGCAATGCGGTCATCTGTCGTCTCTCCTTCCCCACCTGCCTCTTCTCCTCGCCAGAAACCTGGGCATCACCTGACCCCCCTGCCCCTCAGGGCACTCAGAGGCCAGCTCCTAGCTGTCAGATCTCCCCCCTCCTGAGGTGGCTCTTGGGCCACACACCACCACCACTGCTCATGTCCACACTGCTGCTGAAACGGCCTTTCTTTTTTTTTTTCTTTATTGATTTTAGAGAGAGAGGAAGGGAGAGGGAGAGAGAGATGGAAACATCGATGAGAGAGAACATAGATTGGCCGCCTCCTGCATGCCCCCACTGGGGGTTTGGCCCACAACCTGGGCATGTGCCCTGACCGGGAATCGAACCAGTGACCTCTTGGTGCATGGGTCCACGCTCAACCACTGAGCCACACAAATGGTCTTTTTTTTTTTTTTTTTAATCCTCACCTGAGGATACTTTTTTCCATTTTTATCTTCAGACAGAGTAGGGGAGAAAGAGAGAGAGAGAAACATTGATGTGAAAGAGACACATCGATTGGTTGCCTCCCGCATGACCCCGACCAGGGCCGAGGATGAAGGTCGGGGATGAACCGCAACCGAGGTACGTGCCCTTGACCAGAATCGAACCCGTGGCTCTTTGGTCCTCAGGCCGACGCTCTATCGCTGAGCCAAAGCGGCCGGGCTGAAATGGTCTTTCTAAACCTAACTCTAATCACTTAAGCCTGCTTCCTGCTTGAAGCCCTGTCCTGTCTCCTCAGAGCCCACCAAGTGGTATCAACATTCCACAGAATGAAAGGCCATCAGCCTGATGGCCCCCCGACGCTCTCAGACTTCCAGTCATCCCAAACTCCTCTCCAGGCTCTGAGCTGCCCCCTCCCTCCTCCAGACCCCTAAACAGGATGTCCCCTGTCTTTCTCCCGTGAGCCCTGAGGCTCAGCTCCCCAGCACTGGGTACGAAGAAGTGTTGTCTCATTTGAAGGAGCAGCCGGAGGACCATGGGAAAGAGAAGTGACAAACCCTCTGAGGCCACAGCCTCTTCCCATCGTAACAAGGGAACAGTCGGGAGGTGAAGCCCCTTGCCGAGGTCACAGGAGTCGGTGCCCATCCTACACCCCGTGCTGGCCTGCACTAGCCCCGGAAGGCCCACACAAGAGAAGGAACAGGACAGGAGCCCCAGGTGAGCTCAGGGACGCCCTGGGCGGGGGCAGCCGTGGTCAGGCGTGATGGAGAACGAGGATGGAGGAAGGCCAGGCCTTCGGGGTTCAGCAGCTCCCAGAAACAAGAGGCCTCAGACACCGGGGCTTCAGGCAGATATCGGGGGGCCCAGTCGGAAAGAATCCTCCTCTAGGAATCAGAACGGGACTAGAGAAAATCCTGGGCTGAAGACAGGACACCAGGCGGGGACACGAACCCTGCTGGGTATGGCCGCAAGGCCGTGCGCAGGTGATGCCGCCGGGACTCACGGTGAGTCCTGAGAGAGAACCCGCTCCTCCTCACGCCCAAGCCCCCAGCGGGGAACAGAATCCTGTCCGGCTCAGGAAGAGAAATCGGGGCCTCACAGGCCGGACCTTTGGCTGTGAAAATCTCAGCTTCTCAGCCCTTGGTGGTAACGCTGTTAGGAAATCTGGGGTCCTTGGGGAAAGACAAAGGCTTGGCTAACCCTTGCCCCTGTTCCCCACTCCTACCGACCCCCGCTCTGAGTCTCCCCCAGCCCTTCCCAGAGCCTTCCTCATTGCCAGCACCGCTGCTTCTCCGAGTGCCGGGAGCTCCTCTCCAGGCCCTGGGCCTGCGGCTTCTCCCGCGGCTTCTCTAGCTGTGGACGACACCTCCCTAGACCCGAGGACCGGGGAAGCAGGCAGACGCACCAGCCACCTCCCCTGGGCCTGGCCCAGCCCCACCGGCCCGGCTCAGCTCCCCGGGGCCAGGGCAGGCAGCTGTGCCCTAGCGAGCCGTGGGTTTGGTTGAGGACGTTCCTTAGCGGCTGCCCTACTGCCGCAGACGGGACCCAGGGTGGCCGCAGGCCCTGGGACGCACCGACGTGCTGCTGGGCCGAGGAGCTCGCCAGTCGGCTGAAGCCACAGCAGCCTGTGCATGCCCCTCGGGCGGGGGTGGGGTGCTGGCCTCAGGCTGGACATGGAGAAGGCAAGTCACTGGGCTCGGGACCCTCACCTGGTTCTCAGGACCCCACCCCCAGCCCCAGGAACTTGGACCCAGGGTGACCATGAGGCCAATGACATGTGTCCACCCCCACTCTGAGCTTCCAGCAATGCAGTCCGCTCCGTGTGCCCTTCCCTGGACCTGAGGACTGCGGCTGAACCAGGATATGCCCGCCAGTGCCCGACCCAGAGACCTGCCTGAGCATCGCCGCTGGGACGGGCCAGGGGAAAGCCACAGAGCTCTGCACCCCGTCCCTCCCTCCGTGGGGCCGGCCGCCCCCCAGCCCCTCCTCCTGCTCAGCCCTGGCCCCCTCCACCCTGGCAGCGCCCAGCCCCATCGTCAGGTGCTAATTAAATCCCCCTAATGAGGAAATGAGGACGCAGGAGCGGCTCCGCGCGGCCTCCCGGCCCACCGCCCTCGTCTCTCCATTGGACTTATCGCTCGTCACAGGATGTTTACAATAATTTTTAATTTGTGCAATTATTAATCACTTTTCTATCTGCCTCATTTGCATAATAATTAGTCATCTCACTGTTTGGCATGCCTGTGAATGACAGTGTTTTAAATTGAATTAAGATTTTAATATTCTATTTTCCTGCTTTCTTCCCCTCCGCACACTCATCAAAGTCAGGTTCGGCAGCCAGAGGGGGGAGGTTGGCAGGCACCGGACTTGGCCTGCTCGGTGCCCTGAGAACTGTGCCAGGAACGGGCCTGTCTGGAGGAAACACTAACCCACCACCAGCATCCCAAGCCTGGCGCTGGCGGGCTAACCCAGCCTTCGTCATGAGCCGAGGTGGTGGGGGGGGGGGGCAGGCCTGGGGGCGAGGGACCACACGGTGGCCAAGATCAGGAACAGCAGGTGGTTCTCTTTCCCACACAGGCGGCTTCTGCAAGAGGACAGCACATGCAGGCGGGCATCGGACCCTGGTCCCAGGCGGGGCTGACTTGCTGGCTCAGTGTCCCCAGGTAGAGAAGCAGCTGGCCGTCTGAAACCCACGGCCAGTCCTCAGGTGGACTGAGAAAACAGACCTGCCGCCCTCCCGAGACACCACCTCTCCACGCACCAGCAGCCCCTCGGCGGGCTGGGCTCCCCGCAGACCCCGCGGGAGGGTCGGTTCCCCGACAAGGCAGGGCAGTGGGCTTCTCCCTCCGTCCCCCCCCCTCGAGGCCCTCTGACCAGTGCAGGAGTCAGCTCTGGCCTAGAAGAGGGGCTGCTCCAACTGCCTTCCGCCACCATTGCTTGCCTCTGCGTTGCCATGGCAATGCCAGTGGCTGCCCGGGATACCCATGCCGCGATGCTCTGCGTAGGCAGGGCGGCTCTCCCTGCTGCCTGCTGAGAACACCTCCCCTTCCCATCACCGAGGACAAAGGGACGACCAACAGGTGCTCTGTGAGTGGGTGCTGGCCTCTCCTCTAGGTGATAGGGAGAGAAGGGGTGGGGGAGACAGGGCGAGCCAGCAGCCGGGCCGGGCCTTCCCCGCTGGGGGCAGGGAACCAAATTCCATTCTGCCCCCCCAGGGTCTCCCCAGGGAAGGACCCCCCCACTACAGAAATCCCTTCCTCTCTCAGAGAGCAGGTCTCCCACCGTGCACTTGGGGGTCAGGGAGAGTCTCCTGGGTGGGGAGAAGGACTGGGCCTTGCTTCCTGAGGCAGAGCTGGGCCACGGGCTAGATGCTCCGAGGGGAGCCTCCCGCACAGGCCTCCGCGGCGCTCTGCACCCCACCACCAGGCGGTCAGCAAGGCCAGGCCCACAAGCTCCGGGCACTCCTGGGGTCCACGCTGGCCGAAGGGTGTCCCTGGGCTGGCCCACGAGCGTCCAGCAAGCGCTAACCCAGCTAGGAAGGTCCCACCGCAGGAGCTGGGAGGACCAGGAGCCCACTTGCCAGGCTCTGCCTGGGGGCAGCACCAACATGCAGGACTCAGGACGGGCAGTGCCACCCAGGGACACAGGAACACAGGAGCAGGACTCAGGACGGGCAGTGCCACCCAGGGACACAGGGGCACTGGAGCAGGACTCAGGACGGGCAGTGCCACCCAGGATCACAGGAGGCCTGGAGCAGGACTCAGGACGGGCAGTGCCACCCAGGGACACAGGAGACACTGGAGCAGGACTCAGGACGGGCAGTGCCACCCAGGATCACAGGAGCACTGGAGCAGGACTCAGGACGGGCAGTGCCACCCAGGATCACAGGAGCACTGGAGCAGGACTCAGGACGGGCAGTGCCACCCAGGGACACAGGGGCACTGGAGCAGGACTCAGGATGGGCAGTGCCACCCAGGAACACAGGGACACAGGAGCAGGACTCAGGACGGGCAGTGCCACCCAGGGACACAGGAGCACTGGAGCAGGACTCAGGACGGGCAGTGCCACCCAGGGACACAGGAGCACTGGAGCAGGACTCAGGACGGGCAGTGCCACCCAGGAACACAGGAGCACTGGAGGCCTGGCCGCGGGACGGCGTCCCCAGCCCCAGCGAGAGGGAGTGCACAGCCTCCTTCTCGTTGCAAACCAGGTCCAGATGAGCCCCGACTTCAGGGTCTCCCACCTCCTCACTCGGGGACCCCAGCCTTTACCACACCCAGCGGCACCCATCACAACCAGCCCCCGGCCTCTGAATGACAGAGGGAGCCCCTCCGACAGGGACACCTGCCACAGCTGGGCCACAGCAGCCTCCACTGGCCACCTGCACCTCCCACACCTCTCCTGGGGGTGAGAGGACGGCGGCAGACCCTCAGACCATGGCCCAGGAGTCCCGCAGCTGAGCTGCGACAGCCCGGCCTACACCTGCTGTCTCAGGTGCACGCGCTCACCACGGGTTCTCAGAAGTACCCTGGTTTGGGGCAATAGGTTAAATGGTCTGTTCGGGGCCCCAGAGAGACAAGGGAGAAGGTGGGGAAACTCCAAGCATGGAGACAGTGACCTTCGCTGACCCCCACCAGAAGTGACACTCCCTTCGGTCAGCACCGGAGGGAAGGCAGAGCCCGCCCTGGGCCAGACCGAGGCCTCCTTACAGTCCTGCCAGGCGGGGACGCAGGTCTTTCCCAAGGGGAAACACAACAGAAGGAACAGAAAGAGGGCAGAAGAGCCCACCAGCAAAGGGGTCGGGA